>CM032640.1:22493868-22937937 GCA_019097785.1 Fraxinus excelsior | reverse complement strand
GCTGGGATTTTCACTCTTATTATTCAGAAAAATAGATTGTGCAACATTAAACTCAACAAATTAAGAAACAAAAATAAATTATAATATTGTTCTGTCCAATTTAATAAAGAAGTGTTAATTTTGTTTGTGTTTAATCTTATTTTGTTTTCGTGTATTAATTAAGCAGAGATGGGAGGTCCTCTATTGGCAAATGCCCAGTGTGGCTGTAATCAAGTAACTTGTAATACAGCGTGCAACATTCATGGTTACAATCGAGGATGTTGCCAATTTTCTGCATGGAACAGAGGCTTTCTTTGTGTTTGCGCCAACCAAGACATATGTCTACGTAAGACACCTCTCAGTTAATCTACATACTAACAAAACTGTAGTTAATTTACTGAGAAGTAAATAAGAGTGTGTTTGTCTCCCATTATTGGGAGAACAATAGAGTAATGAATAGTATTTTTTGGAGAATGTGTGGTTGAAAAGAAAAGTAATTTTATTAGTTTGTGCGTAGAATATTTTATTGGGTGAATCTGTGGTGGAGAATCTTACTATAACAAATAATTTTTTGGAATAATGGTAGACAAACAGGGGTTAAATAACATTTCTATGGATTAATACAAGTAGCTGAAGTAAGATTATTACTATTATTTTTTTAGTTACTTCCAAAATAATCAAAAAGTAGCGTTTAATTATTTTAAAACTGCAAATATAACGGGATGCTATATTTGATTTGTTGCAGAACCCAACGCAGTGGAAGTAAAAGTTGGTGGGAAGACTGTGATGATTGAGGCAACACCCAAAAAGTCTTTCATCAAAGAGCCAGTTGATTGATATCTCTTTTGGGACTTTGTGTGACTGTGTCTATAAAAATAAATTGTAGATCTCATCATGGAGTCTACTTTGTGTAAGCCAAACATGTTTGACATAACATGTGCTGTGTTAAAACTATTTTGAATGAATGTATTGTGAAATAATTAAGGGCTGTGCTTGGTGTGCATTATGCACACCAAGAATTTTCCAATAATTAATGTTGTCTTTCTTTGTCTCCTTATTACAATTTTGATTTTAACAAATTAATTATTAAATACTAGTCACCTTTGCTTGGCATTGAAAGGTGACAAAAGGGGAAAGATTCATCTACTCACAAATTGTCTATTATATAGAATCATCTTTTCTACTCGTGCCTCAATCCGCTAAATCATACTCATACGATTCTCATTGATGTGCTAAATAGAGGACATATTACGCAAATCTTGTGAGAGATGCTCGATAAGGAACAATCATTGTCATTGGTCCAAATAACAGCTCGACACCATCCGACTTAAAACTCTTAATATATAAGAATCTTAGTTTATGTGCAAAAATTGTTTTAGCAAAAAAAAAAAAAAAAAGTTTAAAATAATTAATAAGGTGCACGGATAAATTTGTACATGGTTGGGTAGTAGAATACCGAGATTTAAAATTGTCTAAATAGAACTTATGGTATGCGGTACTCACATTCATTTTTCCATAGTCCTAGTACGTTATCATTTCTCCTTTTTCAATAAAATTCTAGCATCTTATGATAATTATAGGAAATAATTACTTAAAACTATAACATTTACATGCCTTTTTAATTTTTGGTACTCGTATTTCAATGTTTTTATGCAAAACGTCTATATCTTTCATTTTTTGACAATTTCACTCTCACTTTTTATTACAGAAAAGGTCCGTCCATCTACCCGCCGTCAAATGCTCTATTAACTCAACAAAATGGCTAATTAAGGAAAAACGTCCACACCTTTCAATGTTTTTGTGAAAAATGTCCGTACCTTTCGTTTTACAAATGTGGATGTTTTCGAGGCTTAGTTTTAAAGATAGAGATGATTTTCACAAAGTATATTAAAAGATTGGGTTGTTATACGTAAAACGTATTAATAGGTAGGGATGGTTATCACAAGTTCAATTTCATGCTAAAAAGAAAAGAATATGTCCAGTTCATCTTCTCTATTTATATGTGATGGGTCAAAACCCACTCACAAGAGTTTAATGTATGCAATGAAGATGGCACGTGCAATAACCTATACCAAGTACTCCAAACAAGTTCTAAGCAAAGTTAATGAACACTCTATTCCATGCATGCGACCGCATGCACCCAAGCAGGGAATTTAAGTGTGCATATCTGCTATTTCCATATCTAGTAAATATGGACTGTTTTATTTATAGTTGTACATTTCGAAAGATGACTCCAATGATGTATCACGTCATTATGATCCATACATGATCATCGTGGCCGCCTCAAGCGATTTTCAACCAAGAATATCACACAATGCAAAATCTTATCATTTCTTTCGTGTGGGTCCGTATTAATATGGAGTTTCACTATCACAAAATCATTTGCGACTGGGATTAATTATAGTGCACAACTTAGTTCAAACCTTTCCCGCACATCTTGAGACATATCAAATATCTTGCACATCCACAAGACTATATGCCTACTTTTTGGAAAAGACAGTGAACATATATTAAATTAACAATTTCTTACTCTTGACAAAGTTCAATTTAAATTACACTTGATAAATAGATTTAACAACAAATTACTAAAAAATATGTACTTGTGTAAATCATAAACAAGCATACCCCAAACATGATATAATCATAAATCTGGTATGCAAAAATATTAAGTTTCACATAAACAAGCATAAATCAACCCCAAACATGCAATTTATTATTATTATTATTATTATTATTATTATTATTATTATTATTATTATTATTATTATTATTATTTTGCATTTTATAATCTAACATATCGTTCCATATATGCATCATAGTATGTAAATTTATCTAACTTACACAACCGCACAAAAGCAAAATAAAGCTGAAAAATATTATTATTATTTATTGAATTTTAAGATTTTATTTGTTTTTTACATGCGAACAAGAACACAAAACAGATGAAAATTTGATATTTTTTCACCTCCAAATTAACTTATAACAAATATTGCCTTCAATGTCTAAAAATAGAACAAGTAATGTAAAAAAAATTAAGGATAAAGAAGTGAACTAAGTATTCTCTTTGTATAAATATGCAGATGATGAATGAATTGGTATAAAAGTACTCGATCACTGGTAATATCCTTTTCATTGTTCAATGTGTTCAGATCTCATGTTCCTTCAAAATAGTAAAATCAATCACAACATGGAACTTCAAGTTAATATAATGTAGATAATTGTCTTTGATAGATATAATCCGGTTAGAGAGATTAAAAAAATGATGAATTCATTCCTCCAATTTAAAATATCCTCAACGATCTTGAATTTTGTCATCTTCCCTTTCAATTTGCCATGAATATGTATGAATTCTTCTTTTGTAATTGTTTGAAGATGATCTAATATGATGCATTACTTTATCTAATGCTTGGCACAGAATACTCTCTCTCTCTCCAAAAAAATGCTCTCTACAGCTTTCCTAAAATAACCACCTTCTCCCTCACCCCTTTCCGGCTAACCCTAAACACAACGCAGCCTCCTCTCTTGGTGGGGTTAACCCACCACCATGGATGAACCTCCAGGCCATAATAAAGATCCCACGCCTCCCAATTTGAGGACAAATATCTCATCTCCTACTGCCCCAACTTCTTACGCAGCAGCAGTTTCTTCTTCCTTGATTCGTCAGGGCGTGGCTCGAACCCTTGACCTCCCAATCAAAAACCTTTTAATATAATGCGCGAGGGCGTGGCTCGAACCCCTGACCTCCCACACAAATCTCACATTTTTTACTAGTTGGGAACCAAAAATCTCACATTTTTTACCAGTTAAGCACTTTATCTTAATTAATTATTTTTTTCACATATTATATTTATTGTATAAATGTATAACAATCCCCCATATGAAAGAAATAAGATAAATAAAAATACTATTATGGAATACGGTAGAAATTACGCAGGCTTAGGTGTCTATCGACTTGAACCTTAGCTTTGTATATTCTATCGAGTTTGCTAACTGTAGAGTGAACTATGTCTTGAACTCCACAATTATGATTTGCAAACTGAGACAATAGAACACACACATGACTTCTAAAACAATCATTGAGTTCTCGCGGTTGTGTTCATTTCGGCTGTGAATCTTTCCCGATTTCTTTGAATGCTCTAGAGAATTAGCCTCAATTCTCATAGGAAGCGGCCCCACTTCCCCACTCAAATAGGTGCTTCTATCAAGGATGCAATGTATTTAAACATCCTACTGAATATCAGCTATAGAAAGCATTAAGAGCATTTGCTCATCCTTTAAACAATACAGTTGGTACTACTCATCATAGGGAGGGGTTTGAAATAGATTCAATGTAGTACCCCCACTGATCACTCCAATAACTTTGTGAACCCATTGAACCTTGTCCATGGGATCTCCAATCGCAAGGTTGGGTTTCCGTTGCAGGTGATCTAATTTGTAATAGGCTTTAGCCCCATCCCCCTTGATGTTTTCTGAACTAGCTCTCTAGCTAATCCTTTGGTTAATGGGTCAGCAATATTATCACTTGACTTCACATAGTCAATAGCTATAATCCCATCCTTAAGCAGCTGACGCACAGTATTGTGGCTCCTACGAATATGTCTAGACTTTCCATTGTATGATGAATTTTGAGCTTTTGAAATAGTTGCTTGATTGTCACAATGGACATAGATAGCTAGAAGTGGTTTGGACCACAAAGGAACATCCATAAGAAAATTCCTTAACCATTCAGCCTCTTCACCTGCCTTATCCAATGCTATGAACTCTGATTCCATAGTGGATCTCGCAATGTAGGTTTGCTTAGTATATTTCCAAGATACAGCAACACTTGCTAATGTAAAAACATATCCACTTGTAGATTTAGTTTCATTGGTATCTGAAATCCAATTGGCATCACAGTATCCCTCAAGTACAACAGGATATGTAGTATAATGTATTCCCCAGTCTAGAGTGTATCTCAAATACCTCAAGACTCGAATGAGAGCATCCCAATGTTTACTGTTAGGATTACTAGTATACCTGCTAAGTTTACCGACGACAAATGCTATATCAGGTCTGGTACAGTTTATGAGATACATGAGACTACCGATCACTCTAGCATATTCTAAAGCAGAAACACTAGGACCTGAATGTTTTCTCAAATGATGACATGCATCATAATGTGTTTTAGTAGGAATACAATTATATTGGTTAAACTTCTTAAGTACTTTTTCTACATAATGTGATTGGGTTAAAGTAATTCTTTAGAATGTGTTACTATTTTAATCCCTAGAATAATATCAGCAACACCCAAATATTTCATTTCGAAGTGCTTTTTCAGAAACTTTTTGGTCTTATTAATCACATCTAAACTAGTTCCCATTATTAACATATCATCCACATATAAGCAAATTATAACACCACAATTATTATCAAATTTGGTATATATACATTTATCAACTTCATTTATCACATAACCAATAGATGTCAAAACTGTATCAAATTTTGCATGCCATTGCTTATGGGCTTGTTTAAGGCCATAAAGAGATTTTTTAAGTCTACATACTTTATCATCAAGGCCTTCTACCACAAATCCCTCACGTTGATCCATATAAATATTTTCTTCTAAATCTCCATTTAAAAATGCAGTCTTGACATCCATTTGATGTATAATAAGATTATACAATGAAGCAATTGCAACTAACATCCTAATAGAAGTTATTCTAGTAACAGGTGAATATGTATCAAAGAAGTCAACTCCTTCATTTTGTTTATATCCTTTAGCTACAAGTCTTGATTTAAATTTATCAATTAAACCATCAAGTTTCAGTTTTTTCTTAAAAATCCATCTACACCCAATGGTTTTACATCCTTTAGGCAAGTCTACTAATTCCCAAGTGTTATTAGACATAATGGAATCATATTCACTATTTATAGCTTCCTTCCAAAATATAGAATCTGGTGAAGACATAACTTTAACAAATGTACTAGGATCATCCTCTACTAAGTATGTTAGAAAGTTAGGACCAAAAGAAGTAGCAGACCTAGGTCTTTTGCTTCTCCTAACTTCAGTTTCTTCTACTTCGATAGGCTCTTCTCTAACACTAGGAGGAACGTTAAGAAAGCTACTTGTCCTGTATACTTTTCTTTAAAAGGAAATCTATTTTCAAAAAATTATGCATATCTAGTTTTAAAAATTGTGTTCTTTTTAATCAAAATATTTTTAGAGTCAATGACTAAAAATCTATAGGCATTACTATGAAAAGCATAACCTATGAACACAAAATCAACAGTTTTTGGACCAAGTTTAGTTCTCTTAGGTGCTGAAATATAGGCCTTAGCTAAACACCCCCACACTTTAAGATATTTATATGAAGGTATTCTACATTTCCACAATTCATAAGGAGATTTATCGTTTTTCTTACTTAGAATTCTGTTAAGAATATAACATGCAGTAAGAAGAGCTTCCCTCCACAAGTTAAAAGGTAATCCAGAAGAATTTAACATTGAAATTATCATATCCTTTAAAGTTCTATTTTTTCTTTCAGCTACACCATTAGATTGTGAAGAATAAGGTGGAGTAGTCTCGTGAATAATACCATTATCAACAAAAAATTTATAAGCTCACCTGAATATTCTCCTCCCCTATTATATCTTAAAATTTTAATTGTTTTATCTAACTGATTTTCTACTTCAGTTTTATATAAAATAAATTTTGAATAACTTTCATCCTTACTCTTAAGAAGGTAAATGTAATAATAACGAGAGTAATCGTCAATGAAAGTTAAAAAATATTTATTTCCAGCATGAGTAACATATCTTTTTAAATCACATAAATCAGAATGTATTAAACTTAAAACTGAAGTAGTTCTATCAACATGTGGAAATGGTTTTCTAGCATACTTGGATTCAACACACGTTTCACATCTTGAATTTGGAAACTTATCAGTTTTGGGAATGTTTCCCAATCTCATTAACTTTTTAATAGAATTCATGTTAACGTGTCCAAGTCTAGCATGCCATAAATCATAAGAATCCAGCAAGTAAATAGAAAAAGTAGAAGCTTTATTGATCACAGAAACATTTAGTTTAAATAGACCCTCATCTGCGTACCCTTTCCCAACAAAGGTACCACCCTTAGACATTACAACTTGACCACTCTCAAATACAATTTTAAATCATTTTTTGACTAAAATAGATCCAGACACTAGATTTTTCCTAATATTAGGTACATAAAGGACATCATTCAAACTAAGGATATTTCCAGAAGTAAATCTAAGTGTCACAGTTCCTTTTCCCTCGATTTTGGATGAAGAAGCATTCCCCATGAACAGACATTCTCCATCACTAGTAGGAGTGAATGAAAAAAATACACCTCTCGTGCAACAAATGTGTTTAGTAGCTCCAGAATCTACCCACTAGTCTGTCATGTTGCTCACTAGATTAACTTTTGTCACCATAGCAGAGAAATTCCCATCTTCTACTACATGTGCATGATGCTTCACAGTTTTTCCTTTCCTATTTCGGCAATCTTTTGCAAAGTGATCTGATTTACCACAAACAAAACAATCACCAACAGTTTTGTTTTTAAATTGAGGCTTAGACCAATTGTTCTTTCCTATGAATTGCTTCCCCTTGAATTTGCCTTTAAAGTTCTGGCTTTTGGTAAAATTTCCAACAGCTTTCTTACTATCATAACTTCCTTCAATAAGATTGGCCTTTGTATCCAAATCTGGTTTCTCCCTACGTTCTGCCATTTTATTGTCCTCCTCAATCCTAATTCTGATAATCAAATCCTCTAATGACATTTCTTTTCTTTTATGTTTCAAACTGTTTTTATACTCTTTCCAAGAAGGTGGTAGTTTTTCAATTATAGCAGACACTTGAAAACCCTCACATATTTTATATCCCTCAACAATAATTTCGTGAATTATAATCTGTAATTCTTCAACTTGACTTACCACCGTTCTAATATCATCTATTTTAAAATCTAGAAATTTTCCCACAACAAATTTCTTAGTTCCAGCATCTTCAGTTGCATATTTCTTTTCTAATGACTTCCATAACTCTTTAGCAGATTTACACGACCAGTAAACATCATATAAATCCAAAGTCAAGAAATTCAGAATATATTTTCTACACATATAATCATTATGTTCCCAATTAGCTAAATCTGATATTTCCTTATCAGTAGGCTCATCAGCAATTTCAGAAACATGTTTATCAGATTCAATAGCATCTACAATTTTAAGAGTTGTCAAATAAAATCGCAATTTCATTTGCCATCTCTTAAAGTTCTTTCCATCAAATAAATCAGGCTTTTCAGAATACTTAGGAACAGATATAGCTACCTCAGCCATGGCAACTAATTAAAAATGTAAAGAATTTCGCTTTAGATTGTTAGAAAATTTATTAGTTGCAATACTGTAAAGTGCCGAAAAACTTATCGACTGATCGAGTCTCGTGACAGCACGATATCCTAAAGCGAAATTGCCTGTCGATATCTGTTGCGACCTCCGTGGACAATCAATTCCAGGATACAACGATCAAATAACCCAATTGTGCAGCAATCACAAATGATTTTTAGAACTCTCAAGTGTACTTCAGAAATATGTAAAACAAAGAATAATATTTTTCTGTATAGGAATCTAATCTCATTTTTTGTTGCATTTTTTTCTAGTGCCTATATGTTTGTTTATATAGGCTGAAAATTGAAGAAACTGCCCACACCATGATCTAGCATTAGTTTCAATTTTAATGGCTTGTGATAATGAGTTGTTAATACTAGACAATTAAAACAATAAAATTCTACTGGCTAGTTGACCCATTAAATAATTTCGAAAATGTTTAAAAAGAAATTATTTATTTAGAATCAATAAAGCCCAAGGCCCAATCAAAGACCTTTTAATATAATGCGTGAGGGTGTAGCTCTAACCCTGACCTCCCACACAAATCTCACATTATTTACCAGTTGGACACTTTATCTTAATTAATTATTTCTTTCACATATTATATTTATTGTATAAATATATAAAACTAAATATTGTGTGCATTGTAGGCTATATGGTCATGAGAAACTTGAATGTAAGAGATTTAATGTAAGAGATTTAATAGACAACATAACAATGGGGTAGATTTTGAGCAAACTGATTCTAGAATTAATCCCTCAGTGCATACTGTTAATAGAAGTAATCCAATAGTGGAAAAGGAGAAGAATTTGAATGCTGAAAATGATAATGGAAAAAATGGTAGTGGAGCAATGAGCCCGAAAAAGCAGACAGATTCTAGAACTAATCCCCCAATCCATTCTGTTAATGGAAGGAATTCGAGAGTGGATACCCCAGCAAATGGAGAAAAGGAGAAGAATTTGAATGTTGAAAATGATGATGAAAAAAATCTGGTTACACATGCCAACTCTCAAAATCTAAGCTGCAGCACCACAACACATGAATTCTATAATGTTGGACATGATGAAATTATGGAAGAAAACAACCAAATTAACAACTACAATGGGGAAAGGAATCTCAATAAAGAATCAGGGAAGGAAGTTATTCTTGCTGAAACAAGATCTCCTCCAAATGGGAACTTTCATCCAGTTAAAAAGGGAGCTTTGGTTTCGCCACGGAACATGTTACCCACTAGAGATATGGATACCATTCCTATCGGAAATTCCTTTGATGCTTTGGTTGACACTTTAAACTTAGAGGCACCATGGAAGACTGGTGTTGACACCTTAAAACCTGAGAGGGATGAGATTTATTACTCAGACTCAAACACTCCAGATATCAGAGCCAATAACCGACGTAATAGGAAGCTCAGTTCCATCTCTGACCTGCTGGTCAGAGATACCACCCAAAAATTCCTTTGATGAATACATTCCTCGTATGGAATGCTAGGGGGTTGGCAATACAACAACAACCCGTCACCTTAAATTAATTTATAGAAAGTATAATATTGCTTTTCTTGCCATTGTTGAACCTATGTTGCCTTTTAACAAAGCTTCTCATTTTGCCAGAAAGTTAGGTCTCTCTCAGGTTTGCTCCAATGACAATGAATGAGGAAAGGTTTGGCTATGTCTCCCTGGCAATCATAGCTTCACAGTAGTCGGAGCTACCAATCAATTTCTAGCAGTTACTTTGGATTGGAAGGGAGTAACTATAGTGTTGGTGGTGATTTATGCTAAACGTGATTATTTGTTGAGGAGAAATCTTTGGTCATCCCTTTCACCAATCTTGTCTACTAATTTGCCTGTCATGTTGATAGGAGATTTTAATATTGTGAAAATTGACGAGGAAAAACTTGGAGGTGGTTCAGTTTTGCGTGTTGCTAAACAAGATTTTGTACAATTTATTGATACAAACTCCTTGTATGATGTTCCTTTTACAGGTTCTCGGTTTACTTGGCATCGTAATAGGAATGGCTCATTATTATGGGAACGTCTTGACAGGGCTCTTGTCAACCATAACTGGATGGCAGCTTTTCCTGACTCTATAGTGGCACATCTTGAGCGTAACCATTCTGATCATGCCTCCCTTCTACTACGAACAGAGGAAGATAATAACAGGGGGCTCGTGAGCTTTAGATTTCAAAGAATGTGGCTTCAACACTTGGCCTTTCTCCCTATGGTGAAGGAATCCTGGACGAGACCTTGCTTACTTTTTGGTATCACTCAAGTATCTTATAAACTGAAGAGATTAGAGGTTGATTTAAAACTCTGGAACAAAGTTGTCTTTGAGAATGTTTTTCAGAAAATCATTGATACTTGTGACAAAATCCTTATTCTTGAAAACAATGTTCATTCTGATCACAGTCTAGATGTTAATCTCATAGCTCTAAAGGGAAAATTAGACAGACTACTACAGGAAGAGATTTATAAACAAAAACAGTCAAGATGGTAAGCAAGAAGCGGCTATTGGTTACTTTAAAAATCATCTCAAAGCTGATGATAATTCAACAAATGATTACAGGGAGATGACTTCTCTTATACCAAGATTAGTTACTGATTCTGACAACGACATGCTTTTGAAAGAAGTTTCTGATGTAGAAGTTCTTGATGCAGTTAAGGATATCTCTGAAGACTCTGCTCCGAGGCCTGATGGTTTTACTTCATCTCTTTTTATTCATGCATGGCCTGTAGTAGCTGAAGATGTTGTCACGACTGTTCGTGAATTCTTTAGGGGCAAATAATTGAATGATGCTTTGGGGGCTTCAATCATTGCTTTGGTGCCTAAATCTAAAGAACCCAAGACTTTTCAGGATTGTAGACCTATAAGTTTATGTCAGGTATTCTACAAAATCATATCCAAAGTGGTTGCCAATTGTTTGATTCTGATCTTACCAAAATTCATTTCTATGAATCAAGGTGGTTTTGTTACTGGTAGAATGATCTTTGAAAATGTTGAGCTGGCTTAAGAATTGGTTTATAATCTGAATAAGCGTTCTCGAGGTGTTAATGTGATAATGAAAATTGACATGGCAAAAGCTTTTGATAGGGTCTCTTGGGGCTATTTGTTGGAAGTGTTAAAGGCATTTAGTTTTGCTGATACTTGGGCCACCCTTATTAAGAATGCTATTTCTTCACCACGATTTTCAGTTAAAATTAATGGTGTTTTAGCTGGTTTCTTCTCTCCTTCCCGTGGGCTTCGGCAAGGCAATCCATTATCTCCATTAGTGTTCATCCTCAGTGAAGAACCCCTCAGTATGGGCCTTAGGAAACTTTTAGAAGATGGCAGAATAGCTCCTTATCAGGTTTCTTCTCTCCTTCCCGTTTTTCTTTCTCATCCTACTCCTATGTATTGCGACAACCAGAGTTTTATTCAAATTGCTCACAACTCGGTTTTTCATTAACGAACTAAGCACATTGAGATCGATTGTCACCTTACTCGTCATCATCTCAAGCATGGCACAATTATTCTGCCATTTGTTTCTTCTTCTTTGCAGCTTGCAGATTTATTTACCAAGTCGCATTCGATTTTCCGTTTTCGTTTTCTAGTTGGCAAACTCTCGATGCTTATAGCTACCGCATCGTGAGTTTGATGGGAGATATTAAGAAATATAGTAGTATTATTTTGTTTTATTGTTTATTAAGGGCAGAATAGTCTTTTTAGTTTCCTTTATTTTAGACTATATATAATCTCTTTATATTTAGGTTTTATATTCACTTTTCATTATGCAGAATTAATGAAACCCTAGCCTTTTTTTTTTTTTTTTTTTTTCTGTTTTTTGAATTGTTTTAACACTTGTGGTGGATGCTCGAGGATGTGACCCGATTCTTTGTCTACAATACTGTAGTCTGTAGGCGTCAGGGTTTGCCAGGATGCTGCGGAGGCCTAATTGGCCAGTATTTTTGAACACCAGTTTGCCCACGTATGTAAATATAAACTTAACGATATGTGCCTTGCAGATTGAATCTGGCAAGACAGAAAGCTTCCTTATGTTTGAACTAAAGTTTCCCCTCATGAATTGCAGCCCTTGTTACAAAAGAAATTACTGAGGAGGTGTTGGCTGGTGCAACAGTCGAAGAGCCTTTCATCAAGGAGGTAGTAATCGCTTGATGCTTTGCTGCAACAGGAGGAGAATAAAGTACTTATCTATCTACGAAGTTGGTTGAGTCAATAAACTTGCATTAAACTGGCTTTAATTAAATAAAAGGTAGATCTCTGTTTGGAAACTGCATTAAACTGGCCATAAACTGGCAGAGACTACATTGTGGAAATGTGGCCATCTTTAATTACATGTAGTATGTTTTATATTTTAATAAACTTGGTATGAGTATATTTAATATGTGTTCCCTTATTTACTATTTTTCTTTCTTTTTTAATAGTACATGTCACTGCCGTGGTCGACTTATCCCAAAAGAAAATTAATATTCAAACTATCTTATTTCAATCAAACATGGGTAACTGCATTATATGTTGTTGTTCTGCAAGGAACAAGATGAACCATTTTGAAAAAATGGTTCTTCACCACCATCATGATAGAGTCCATTAAGTCATGGGTGGAACCAACAACAAAATCAAAACTAATATCTTCCAAATAAATTCAACGTCACGTGGTGCGATATTTATTTAGTAAGAGGATGGATCATACGCAAGTAATATAATGATGAGTCATGTGTAGTTGCACGAATATTGATTATCGACTCTACCTTAATCAAAATTATTTTTAAAAAAATACACATAATTAATATTCGAGGTTTTGAATTTGGTTTTCCTAATTAACAACTAAACTACTTGATTTGAGTTCTTATGAAGATCTTAAGAGTAAAATTAATCAAGCAAAGAACAAGGATCACAAATCTACCATCGTGATCCTAATTCACTCCTCAATTACTGATCACCTGTTAAAAAACAATGATCCAATTTTAATTAAAAGCCAATCTCAATGTCGTCAATTCTATGCTTATATATAAACCTCTATCTATAATTAAATTATGAACACATAGGCATACATTAATTCACAAAGATAATCACATATGTTTCCGTAGAGCATACTCATATATCTATCAATTATCGAACCTTATGTTATTATTATTGTGAGCTAATTTATATTGAAGCTCTCGAAAATAGTAGAAATCACAAACATGTTCTAATGGTGATCAATTATTAAAATGGAATTAAAAAAAAAAAAAAAAAAACAATCAACACAAATGACGAGAATTTAACAAAAAATAAAAATAAAAAAGATGAATACATCCCTCCAATCTAAAATCTCTTAAAAGATCTTGAATTTTGTCTTCTTCTCTTTCAATTTACGCAGAATATGGATGAATTCTTCTTTTATAATTGTTTCAAGACGGTGGTGGCAGATATTTATTGTATATCAGGTTATCATATTCAAACAATTCTTCAAAATTGCAAAACCATAAGAATTAAGTTTCCAATTAGATCAAGTGGGTAGCCCTTCAACCTTTCTAGCCATCCTCTTAGATCCTTCAAATTTTAATCACGTCCTTAGTGGTCCCTAATATTTGATTTCTTGCACTTTAGTCCTCCAAATCCTAGTTTCTTCAATTCGACCTTCAACTTTCCAAATCATCTAAATTAACCTCGAAAATTTTGATTTCATTCATTCTGGTCCCCAAACTTTCAAGTGTTAAATTTGGCCCCAAAATTTGTGAAATTGTCTAATTGAGCTTCCAAGTCATCCAATAATGTCCTCTTATTTTCCTTGAGTTATGCAATTCGATCTTTTATTTCACAATTAAGCTCAAAAACTCTTTTGCTCTCTTTAACTCCTAATCAGAGTTTTTTACTTAGATAAAATGAAATATATACTAATATGAGCAGAGATCCATCCAAATACTCATTATTATTTAATTTAAAGACCTAGATAAATATATAAAAATAAACTTATATCTCAAACTTAAACTTTTGCTTGTTCCGAGCAAAAATATCTACCCAACTAATCTAACAACAACAACAACAACAACAACAATAATAATAATAATAATAATAATAATAATAATAATAATAATAATAATAAAAAAATAAATCAAGACTTACTTTAAAGTTAATTTCCGTATTTGTCTCAGTTAATTTCCGTACAAAATCACCTATATTTAAATTAAAATTTTAATATTCGTATTTTATTTTGGAGGGTAAGATGGTAATATATCGTTGATCCATGTTCAATTTATAACATTTCTCTAAAAAAAAAAAGTATATATATTTTTTGTGTTTACTTTTTTTTTTTTTTTTTTTTACAATTTTTAATTGATCATGTTTAGTTTCAAAAATTGATCCATTTTAGGTTTTGGGGTGGGGGGGGGGGGGGGGGGGGGGGAATAGCCAATTGGGAATAGTGTTTTGAGAAGTGCGTTTGAGAGTATAGATAGAGGAAATACGGCAAGAGAGGATAGTTCGAGTGAGAGAGGAGGTTCTAATTCTGCATTTCGGTTGCAATGGTTTTAAAGAAATAAAGATTAAACAAACAAAAAAGGAAATCTTTAGTTTTTTTCAGTTTGTTATTTTAGGAAAAAAGTCTGATTTTTTTTTTCTTTTCTTTTCTAACATTTAATTAGAAGTGAATAATTCACGGACATAATTGCTTTTAAGAAACAAGGCATGTGCAAGGAGCTGGTGTTTTTATAGTCAAATTGTATGGCAAGTGGCGGAGTGGATCGATGCAATCAGTATAAGAAATGTCTAATCTAAAATTTAGATAACATGTGATACTCATCGATATAAAGATGTGATTTGAAATTTTTTTACATTTTTGATACGAAAAGACCTTTCAAAACCGATTATTTTACCTCATTCGCTCATCATTAATGGTTAAGAACAACAAGATGGAACTTACTTCACTTATGAAAATCTATGTTCTCTTTGGATTGTCACATTTAGATTTGGATAAAAGAATTGGGACACCATTTGTGCAATTAGTACAAATTAGTCCAGGAAAATATCTAGTCCTTCACTAATATTTCTATCTTGGAGCTTTTTATCAAATTCTACTTGATATGATACTGACTTTTGAAATAAATTAAAAATGAGGCTGACAAAGTTTTCGTGAGTAAGTTAGGGATGGCAATAGTCGGCTCGGACCTATTCTCCACGAGCTCAGCTTGTGGCTCGTTTTGAACGAGCCAAGCGTATGTTCGGCTTGACCCTCGAGCTTGTGGCTCGTCCTCTTTTATCCGGGTTTAAGATCAATTACTTAAATTGAGTAGATGGAGTTTACAATTGTACGCGAATAACTTGTTGCATGTATATTTTTTCTACAGAAATTGAAAATAGTACTATAAAATAATATTTTTTTTATTAATGTAATTAAATTAAATATCACTAATCTGACGACATGCAATTTCGACATACTTATCTTGCAGTTGGAAATGAGCATCTTACAAATCATTCATGTACATTAATGCTTTTAAAAAAATCCTCTTTCAGTTGACTCTCATCATCAGACAAAACTCACTTACCTGCACTAAAAGCAGGTATATCTTTAGTCATTTGTGTTTTTTAATCTTCAAATCCCAAATTAAGACACAAATATTGAGAATTCGATGTATTTGAATCTGTAATTTTGCCTCAACATTGTATATCTAGCCCCCTTAATTACGAATGAAAGATTCATATTTTAGACCTCAATTTAGGTCTCAAGTTGATGAAGAACCATAATTTTAGTCAAATTAGGATATTCCAAATGGTTGAAAATTATACTTTCATTTGTTTAAATTGGTCCCTTTTTTGTTTGGATTGAATCCTTATATATTTTAATTAATATCTTTCAATTTCCAAACTTGATTCCTTGGTCACAACTTGTAAAATATGTCCAACCTTACTCGTTTATGAAAAATTATCATTTCTTTTCATCTGTTCTGATCCAATATTGATTTTCTCCTAAAATAATCAGTAAACAAGTATGATTAACTATGAAGCACGTAATAATCACTTCCAAATACTACTTTAATGGCCAAGATAAATGTAATCACTGACTCTGGGTGGAATATCTTTGTCTCTATATTTGAATGACCAAGATAAGTGTAATTCACTTACTATGGGTTATGGGTAGAACATCTTCCATATTGGAAGGTCAATATCATAATTATATTTGAAAACATACTTCAAATCTATAGGATTTGAACTCTGATTTTCTCAACATTGCAGAGTAGCAATGAATTAGGTACACTTATAGATCACCTCTGCCATCAATTTATTATATAATCTGATGATAACAAAGATGTCGTTCTTGCACAAACCTATAGAACTCAAGCTTCTATACTATCTTAATTTACAAGCCACATTGACCTAGTTTCCTCTACTGCTCAAGAATTATGTCGACTTCATTGCTGCAGATCGTGTACACACATTCCAATTTCATACCGTCTAGTCAACGGCAATCCAAGCAAGATCAATGTTTGACATCCAGTGACATGCCTCGCCTTCTCCGGGGGAGAATTTCAGAATCTTAAAAGCCACATGATTTGCAGGCCAAGCTGAGGTATCCATATGACATATCGCCATCACAGTGCTAACTGGGAGTCGAGTCTCGGGTTCAACCAAGTCTACAGCATAGATTTGAGTTGAAGAGATTGAATGGCAGAAATAGGCTGCAAAGGGAAGATAAACTTCATGGCAGGCCACTACGTTCTTCCTATCAAATTTCTTGATCGACCTTATCAGGAAGTCACTTTTTTTTGTGCGTTGTGAAGTCATTGCAAGTAACTTGTTTTTGCCTAAGGCAAACTTTGAGAAACTAATCATTTCTTCAAGGGATTTTAGGCAATTCTTGATTTCTCCCTTTATAGCTTCTGCATTGCAAAAAGAAAGTGTTGTTTCCATAGAATTTTTTGACAGTTCAAAGGAATGGGGAAATAGCACTACAACAAAACTGTGATTTAGCGACAAGATTTTTCGCGACATACAAAAAGTTGTTGCAATAAGTGACTTAACGCGACACATTTTTTGAGTTTGTCGCGAAGTTTGTGATGAGAAAAATAAGTACCAAAAAACCTTTGACAACATAAAAAGTTGTCGTGAAATGTGAGAAGTTGCGACAAATAATAAAGAATGTCGCAAAAAATATGAGGGAAGCAAGGCGTCAAAATATTTTTGGTGGGAAACTTAGGGCGACAAACCTATAATTCTTGCAACAAAATGCTTGTGATGCAATACGGTCTACTTTTCGCGATAAAAAATATTTGTTGCTAAAAATTCGAATTGTGATTTCGCGATAAGATTTTTCGCAACATACAAAAAGTTGTTGCAATAAGTGATTTAACGCGACACATTTTTAGAGTTTGTCGCGAAGTTTGTGATGAGAAAAATAAGTACCAAAAAACCTTTGGCGACATAAAAAGTTGTTGCAATAAGTACAAAAAAAACCTTTGGCGACATAAAAAGTTGTCGCGAAATGTGAAAAGTTGCGACAAATAATAAAGAATGTCGTAAAAAATATGAGGGAAGCAAGGCGTCAAAATATTTTTGGTGGGAAACTTAGGGCGACAAACCTATAATTCTTGCAACAAAATGCTTGTGATGCAATAGGGTTTACTTTTCGCGATAAAAAATATTTGTTGCTAAAAATTCGAATTGTGATTTCGCGATAAGATTTTTCGCAACATACAAAGAGTTGTTGCAATAAGTGACTTAACGCGGCACATTTTCTTAGTTTGTTGCGAAGTTTGTGATGAGAAAAATAAGTACCAAAAAACCTTTGGCGACATAAAAAGTTGTTGCAATAAGTACAAAAAAACCTTTGGCGACATAAAAAGTTGTCGCGAAATGTGAAAAGTTGCGACAAATAATAAAGAATGTCGTAAAAAATATGAGGGAAGCAAGGCGTCAAAATATTTTTGGTGGGAAACTTAGGGCGACGAACCTTTATTTCTTGCAACAAAATGCTTGTGATGCAATAAGGTCAACTTTTCGAGATAAAAAATATTTGTTGCTAAAAATTCGAATTGTGATTTCGCGATAAGATTTTTCACAATATACAAAAAGTTGTTGCAATAAGTACCAAAAAAAACCTTTGGCGACATAAAAAGTGGTCGTGAAATGTGAAAAGTTGCGACAAATAATAAAGAATGTCGTAAAAAATATGAGGGAAGCAAGGCGTCAAAATATGAGATAAGATTTTTTGCAACATACAAAAAGTTGTTGCAATAAGTGACTTAACGCTACACATTTTTTTAGTTTGTCGTGAAGTTTGTGATGAGAAAAATAAGTACCGAAAAACGTTTGGCGACATAAAAAATTATTGTGAAATGTGAGAAGTTGCGACAAATAATAAAGAATGTCGCCAAATATATGAGGGATTTTGTTGTTGTAATATGATGCAAGATGGTCTAGTTTTCGCGATAAAAAATATTTGTTGCTAAAAAATGTAATCGTGATTTCGCGATAAGATTTTTCGCGACATACAAAACGTTGTCGCAATAAGTGATTTAACGCGACACATTTTTAGAGTGTGTCGCGAAGATTGTGATGAAAAAAATAAGTACCCATGAAATGTGAGAATGTGCGACAAATAATAAAGAATGTCGGCAAAATATTTTTGGTGGGAAACTTATGGCGACAAACATTTATTTCTTGCAACAAGATGCTTCTGATGCAATAGGGTCTAGTTTTCGCGATAAAAAATATTTGTTGCTAAAAAATGTAATCGTGATTTCGCGATAAGATTTTTCGCGACATACAAAATGTTGTCGCAATAAGTAACTTAACGCGAAATATCTTTAGAGTGGGTGGGAAGATTGTGATGAAAAAAATAAGTACCAAAAAATAGAAGGCGACATAAAACGTTGTCGTGAAATGTGAGAATGTGCAACAAATAATAAAGAATGTCACCAAAATATTTTTGGTGGGAAATTTATGGCGACAAACATTTATTTCTTGCAACAAGATGCTTGTGATGCAATAGAGTCTAGTTTTCGCGATAAAAAATATTTGTTGCTAAAAAATGTTATCGTGATTTCGCGATAAGATTTTGCGCGACATACAAAACGTTGTCGCAATAAGTGATTTAACGCGACACATTTTTAGAGTGTGTCGCGAAGATTGTGATGAAAAAAATAAGTACCCATGAAATGTGAGAATGTGCGACAAATAATAAAGAATGTCGCCAAAATATTTTTGGTGGGAAACTTATGGCGACAAACATTTATTCCTTGCAACAAGATGCTTGTGATGCAATAGAGTCTAGTCTAGTTTTCGCGATAAAAAATATTTGTTGCTAAAAAATGTTTTTTCGTGATTTCGCGTCGCGATAAGATTTTTCGCGACATACAAAACATTGTCGCAATAAGTGACTTAACGCGACACATTTTTAGAGTGGGGTCGCGAATGAAAAAAATAAGTACCAAAAAATAGTACTTGTAAAGTTTGATATCTTAAAATTTTATCGCCAAGTGTTAGGTAGTTAATACCTGAAATTCTGAAATTATACTCTTTTGTGTGCATAAATACCTAGATTAGGTGAGTGAGTTTTGTAAGTAGAAAGGACTACTCAGTCAAACCAAAAAATTTAAGAACAATTCATTATACGATTAAACTTTCCATCACATAATATAATAACATGCAAAAAAGGACTACTCGGTCAAACAAATCCATAAAGGAAAATAATTGTCTCACAATTAAAGCAAATAATTAAAGAAATCATAATTCATATATTATCAATAGGACATGCTAAACTATTGATGCTGGTTCAGATTGTTGTGGAGACGTGCCACCTTGACTCGATACGAACTTATGCATTAGTGTCTCAAATTGAGAAAGCTTAGCACGCATATCCAATAATTCCTGCTCCTGCTTTTGCATTTGCTCTCGAAGGGCTATTGATTCAGTATCAACCGATGTCAAATTAACAGAGTGGTTTGAGGCAGGTTTTGGACCATGTCCAAGTCCTCTAATGTAACCTCTAGATTTTCCTAAAACTTGTTGCATAATCTCAAGTTTAGTGGGGGCATCAGATCCATCTGGAACAGGTTGCTCTTTAATCTGAAGCATCATCTCCTATATATAAGTAAAGAGAGAGAAGAAGAGATATATGTTAATAACTGAATACATATAAAATCTCAATAACGATGAATAAATTGTTAATATACTTACATATCTTGTTCGCGCTTCATCTTTACCCAGCCTTTCTTCTCATTATAATGAGTCTCATAATAAAGTTCTATTTCTCCTTGTGCGTTGTCTTTAGTTATTGATCTCTGTTTGAAGTAATATGTATCGTGTTACATAAATATATTTTTATCCATAAATTCGAAAGAAAATATTACCTTTTCTTCAAGACGTGCAACAAATGATTTTGATCCGCCACGATGATTATATTTAATGCAGTTGTGGCTTGCTACATTACGCGTAGATAGTGCCTGCATTTAATTCATATATGAAATAAATAATTAACTCATTATTATAATTTATTATATTTCATTATATTAATTATTTTAACATGGCGGATAAATTATGTGATTATTCATATTACAAGTGTAAATATTTTTTAAAAAAAAATTACCTGAAATTCAGGGGTAGACCAATAGTGACATAGCCATTCCCAATCAACTTGAGTTACAAAAGGTGGGCAATTCTTTATTGCCTCATCCAATGTTTTTTCATTGAAATATTTCTCTTTTAGTCTACATCTATAATCACGATATCTTCTCGCTAAAGTATCGTTCACACATTTATGGACATGCTCAACTGTCAAATCAAGCTTGAACTTTGCCTACCAAAAAAACAAAAAGTGTATATATAAATAAATTATTTATTAATAACTATTCAACAAAATTTTGTAAAACGTTAATTTGTTTATGATATGACATACCAAAACTCGATCATATAATTTATTTTTCTCTTCATTGGGTATGTCAATCCATCTTTTGTAACGGAGTGGAGCAAATGATCGAACGACATAGCCACACTCACTAGCTAAACGTGCTTGCTGATTTCCAATCGCTCTTCCCATTGTTTTAGAAATCTCCAATGATATTTTTCCAGCTGCACTGACGATATCATCAGTGCCCTTGCCTCTTGTAAGACCACGCCCCTTCCTCTTCAAAGAATGGGAATCTATA
This sequence comes from Fraxinus excelsior, assembly GCA_019097785.1. Lineage (NCBI taxonomy): Eukaryota > Viridiplantae > Streptophyta > Magnoliopsida > Lamiales > Oleaceae > Fraxinus > Fraxinus excelsior. The sequence continues at coordinate 22,916,462 of CM032640.1, read as the reverse complement.
GACATTAGGATGATTTTATATCAATTGAATGTATAAACCAAAAATGAGATCTTCTATCAATTAAATGTATACGCTAGGATGATTTTATATCATAAACATTAAGATAAATGATTACCGTTGGAATTGAGAATGGTCTCATGGGTCAATGTGGTTGCTTGTGATGAATTAAGTTGAGGCTGAGGCTGAGCTTGAGGTTGAGATAATGGGGCAGGAACCTGAAGAGGTTGAGTTAATGGAGTAGGAACTTGGACATTACTTGTCTGAGACAATGGATCCTTGCATGATGCCTTCGACAAGGAAACGTCTGAAGGTGGGTCGTATAATGTACTAAGCACTCTATTTTTCCTGCCAATTCTTGTTCGAGAAGCCATTATCTATCAAGAAAAAAAAGGATCTGGACCTTTAAGTATTCAGACTTATCAAAAATACAAAATTACTCAAGAAATCAAAGCAACAGAGTTCAAAATTTTACTTCCGACATACAATCTCCCTCCCAAGTATTCAGGTAGGTGTTGCGAAAAAGTTTCTGTTAGATTGAATTGAATTTAAGACTTCCAGTAATTGAAGTTGTCGAAGACTGAGGCATCATCCAGACTTCTGTTAGATCATTTATTCTATTTCTACCTTTATACTGAAATTATACTTTGGACATTATTATTCATTCCTATATATTGGTTTTAAGCATTTTTTAGGAGACTTTAGTGTTTCCAATATATTGAAGGTAGAGTTGAAGGAATGTGTTTTTCTTGAATTAACTTCTCTGGCATAATTGTTTATGCACTAGACGTGCACCCCACCTCGTACATCTTGTGTCTAAATGTGACTTTTATCGACTTCTTTCTTAGACTTCACTCAGGGGTTAGGTCCATTGCTTTCTGCCAGAGGGCAATGTCATGGATAGCAGATGATAAATTCAAGTTGGAAGACAAATCGACATCAATTATGAGGTAATCTGTATTCTCCATTATATAAAAAATGAAGTTCTACTTGTTTATTATTCTTTTCTAGCTATACGCAGAGTTTGTTAGAAAAGAGAGAAGTACAGTGGTAAAATTGCAATCAGCTCAAGGCCTGGGAGGAGTCTAAATTTCTATCAGCAACAGGCTCTGAAAGGCTGATGGTTTAAAAAAAACGAACAAGATGAAAGGCTGATGGTTTAAAAAAAACGAACAAGATGAAAGGCTGATAGGACCAGAAATTTTCCTTAACAGAACCCAAATCTTGCAACCTCCGAATCACAGCAAACACATTTACAGCAAATAAAACACAACAGGTTATAAACGCAACAGGTTACAGTAACTACAGCAAAGAAAAAAATCTTGAGCAACAGACACACAGGTTATTCATAATTTCTGAATGTTTGATTCTTAAAAAAAAAACAGATTATTCATCAAAAAGCAACAGGTTAGATGAAGAAGATAATTTCTGAATGTTAGGATGAATTTATTGGTAGAAATCTATTCATCATCAGATGGGAAAACGGATCTGTTCACCTACCTGGATCGTGAATTCTTGTATACCTTTGATTAACGACCAAGAGAATGAATCAACATGAAACAAAGAAATGAAAAAAAAATTAGATGAAGAAACCGAAAATACAAAATAGATGAAGAAGAAACTGAAAAGACAAAATCTAAAATTGAAGCATAGTCTCGAGAACTTACAAAATGAAGCTGAAAACGTGTAGGAAAAAATGAAAAACACCCTAGTAATACTTATAGATAGAGATGATGAAAATAAAGAGGGAAGCAAAAAATTTCCTTCTAGATTGATGGACCATTGGTGTTACCCCTTTATTTATGGATTTATTTAAAAAGGAAAAAAAGGTTTAAAACTATTGGTATACCCTTCTTTTATGGATTTATTTAAAAGGAAAAACGTTTTTGGTTTGCACTTTAGAGGAGGGAAAATAAACCTATAACAATCCCATTTTTTCGAGTAGGAGAGTATGTAATGATATAAGACTTCGATTTTATTTTATAAAAATTTAATTCTATAATTCAAAAACATTATTAATTTTTGAGATTCATATAGTGACATACAGTTGATCATGTTAGATGTAGGACGATTGGGGTTCGAGTTTGAAGGATAATTGAACAAGAGAATAGGAAAAAGGGGGCAAGAAAACAGGTGTTAACTTCAAACGGGCATACCTTTTAGCTCGAACGTCAGAATTTCTGTTATAATATGTTTTCGGAAACGGGAAGCGGAGCCCCATGCCGTGGCAACCCGGCAAAGCCCGGTTGAGGTCGTTTTCAACCTCAAAATCGCACTTAAAGTTTGGTCGGCAGTCAATCAAAATTTTTCCAATTGAATTAACATCATTCCATTTTGAACTAAAATTGTTCTTCTTGGTGGATTCCAATTTTCGTCCTACGCCGGTAAATCTTATACTTCTGTTATGCGTCAAGGTTACTATTGAAGATCAAAGCAACATATTTGGAATGCTCGAGTGGTCGGCGTTCGGAGAAAATAGCGTAACTTTTGCATACGGTGTCTATTTTGGGCTCATAACCCCATTTCGGAAAGCTAGCAACGATTCAGAATGATGGATTTAAAACGTTTGAAGTCATTTTCTAGTCAAAACGTTGCTTACTTAAAGTTTCTTAGTTCAATATTTTCACTATTTATTTATTCTACTTTGTTATCCATCGTGTTCGTATTGAAGAACCTAAAAGGTATTGTAGGATTGTTCATGAAATAAGAAAAACGTTTGTTTTCTTAAGTTCAATTATTTGTTACAAGTGCATTTCAATTACACTCACTATTCTCCGACATACTCCCGAACCTAGTAAAAAGATACCGATATAGTGAATTTATAGGAATCAAAGGCGAACACTAGATGGACAATTCGTCGTTTCTCACTATGCTAAGAATTGTTACCTTTATTGTCTTATTAATTTGGATATTATTGCCCGGCCATCGACCCTCCATAACATTATCAGTGAATAAGTTGTAGATTGCTTAACACTTGGAAAGACACGACCAACCGTTATGAAAAATAACCCAGGATTGGAGCTAATATTGAACTGTAAGGTTGAATTTCAATTGAACTTATAATTTTCAGATTAAATTAGTGATCTCCGAGAAGTATCCCTCCTCAACATGTTGCCTTGTCCACTGCTAGTTAGTTACATGAGACAATTCAAAATGCGTTTACTGTAGTAAATTATCTTTAGTATAAATTCATGCAAGTAAACAGAATTCCATACTCGATCTCATAGATATATATAGAATTCCATACTCGATCTCAAATATTTTGGTTACTTTGTTTTTAAAAATATTTTTTTTAAATATTTTTTTTAAAAAATATTTTGGTTAAAAATATTTTGGTTATAAAAATATTTTTGTTTTAAGAATATTTTTGGAACAAAAATATTTTTGTTATATTTTTGGAACAAAAATATTTTTGTTTTTTTTTAAATATTTTTGTTTTAAAAATATTTTGGTTACTTTGTTTTAAAAATATTTTTGTTTTAAGAATATTTTTGTTTTAAAAATATTTTGGTTGACGCCACACGGTTTGAGTGGAAACCGATTTTTACGTCCTTGTTCTAGACATTCCAAAACGCCATTCACAATTGAGTGGAAACCCAACGGCCATTTTCTCTCATTTCAGTGGAAACCCAACAGCCATTCTCTCTCATTTTCGATTTCACTACCATCTCTCTCTTATTTCAACCCGTTTGAACAGATTCATATTCCAGATTCTTCATTTTTCCGACTCATTCTTCATTTTTCATATTCCAGCATTCTGAAAATCAACATTTCAACCCGTTTGAACCTATTGAACAGATTCCAGCTTCATTCAGTATTTTCATTCCAGATTCCAGGATTTCAGAACAGATTCCAGATTCCAGGAATTTCGAAAATCTGGATTATCAGTAGGCATTTTGAACCTGTTTCAGTAGGCATTTCGAAAATTTGGATTATCAGTTGACGCCATTCTTCATTTTTCCGACTCATTCTTCATTTTTCATTTTTGGATTGGAGCTAATATTGAACAGATTCCGACTCATTCTTCATTTTTCCTCACCGTTTTTTTTGGGTACAAGTACAGGTTCAGCAGACGAAACACAATGAATTCTTACGCATAAGTAGTTTGATTCTCACTTTGTAAGTCCTTCTTTTTCATTTTTGCAATGCTTTCATGATTTTATGAAGTTGATTTCTCGGATTTTCATTTGGGTATCGATGAAGTTTCAACTCAATTGGGATAAAGAAGTGCCCATGTTCGAAAAATTAAATGAATCATTGCTCATTTGGTTAGATAAGAAGCGATTTTTTGTATTTGTATTTGTAAATTAAATGAAAAAATTGGTTTTGAAATTTCGTTGTTGTTCAAATTTTAATTTTGTTTGGGAAGAGCTTAGTGGGCTACTGTTTAATTGTTTATCATCATGTGAGGACAATCTTTGGTAACATTTTTATCTGTAGATTTGACCTATGAAAGCAGTGAGGCAATTTGATCATTGCTTTTATTGTTAGTCATACTAATAATCTTGTTGCGTATGTGTACTGTACAACAGTGGCTTGATATCTAGGATACCAGATTACTTCATTAATCTTACCAAAAACTCGTGTAGGCACACCATGTAGGCGTTTTCATTAATTACATAGCAATACCCTAATCAGCTATTAGCACTATACCTGCATGCGATAGAGCTTCATAACACCATGTTTAGAAAGCAACACAATTAAGCCACATGCAATTGGTCTTAAACATTTGTCTCCTCAGAATATGCTGCAAGTTCTTCATCCTGAAATTCCTAATATTTTTGTAACTTTTTCCAAGTTTTCTACTTAATAGCATTGGTCGTGCAGGAATAGGATCAATTTTCATCAAGAAGATACTGCTGTGAATACTGCTTCCCCTGTATCACCATCAACTTTGCAAACTATATCTCCCCTTTCGACTGATGCAATTCACCCATCTAAAGATAAAAAGAGAGTGAGTTTTCTTCTTCTTTTCCATGTGGTTTTTAGTCTCAGTATTTTGGGACATCTTTGTTAAACTTTAACGTCAAGGTGACGGTGTTGGACCATGTAGAGACTTCTATATGAAGGATTTTACAAGGTCATTTTTTTTTTGTTCTTCATTATAGTAAAAACCTCAAGTGGCATAACGGATGTGTGGTTTTCTTGTTTTTTAATTTTATTTTTGTTCGCGGTTTCTCTCATAAGTAGGGATTAGAACTTAATCCGTAACGCCTAGTATTAGGATGAATATTTTGAAAGATGAAATTGGCACAAATGACTTATCTTTCAATTGATTTCTATACAGGAGCATGAGATCATTTGACCTTGAAATCTGTTGAATGGCTATTTGCATCTTAAAACTCTACAGATGCATAATAGTATATTATCTATGAGTAATTGACTCCAAAAACTATTGTATAATTGGAGAACTTGTGTATCATTTTGTTTGATCTCACTACGATTTCATGAGTATGGATTATATATAACCAGGTATAAAATCAGTAGCAGGAGTAAGTTTTGAGTATGATACTCCTATCTCTTTCTGGAATTTTGAATTAAGACAATCCCTGATCATAAACAGAGAGTGTAATCTTACGGCTCTGTCTTGATCGAATTTTTAGATTCTTTGGATGGATTGTTGAAAATGCAAAATTATTATATCAAATGTTTTTCCTCTACTTCTTCTGCCTTCTGTACATAATGTTTTGATATCTGCTCCCTTTACTTTTCGCGAGTTTTTGATTGCCCGGCTTCTTTACTTTTCGCCAGTTTTTGATTGCCCGGCTAATTTTATTCATGCTATGTGTAGTTGCTGGTCTATGTGAATAAAGTGACATACATGATGGATAGGAGTTGGATGCGGCTGCATAATAGATTAAGTGAAGAATATCTAGATGGTATCAATTCATTTATGGAGTTAGCAAAACAATGTCTGGATGAGAACAACAAGGTTCGATGTCCATGCCGAAATTGTCAAAATGCATTCTTTCAGTCCTAGATGTGGTAGAATCTCACTTATACCACTCTGGAATCTCTGCGAGTTATGATAGATGGATTTTTCATGGAGAGGAACTCCAGAATGACTTTGATGGTGCTGAAAGAAATACATTTGAATTGGACGAAGAAGAAAATTATGATGAGCTGAATGATATGTTAGAAGATCTATGCGCTAACCAAACTCGGGAAGGAGAAGAAGATGGTGAAAATCATAATTTCTCACCTCGAATGCCTAATGATGAGAGCAACCAGTTTGTGAAGATGATGACTGAAGCCCAACGAACTTTGTTTCCTGGTTCTAAAATGTCATTATTGAACTTTATGGTGAAATTGATGCACATCAAAGTTATGAATCAGTGGAGTAACAAATCTTTTAATATGTTGTTGGAATTACTCAAAAACGTTTTTCCAGAAGATATTGGATTACCAACTTCAACTTATGATGCCAAAAAAATGCTAAGTGAATTGGGATTGGGTTATGAGACTATTCATGCATGCAAGCATGATTGTATATTATTTTGGAAAGAGCATGAATTTGCACTTAGGTGCCCAGAATGTGATGAACCACGATACAAACCCAATTTTGGCAAGGGAAGAAAGGTGCCTCAAAAAGTATTGAGATATTTCCCATTGAAAAAAAGATTACAGAGATTATTCATATCAAGACATACTGCTAAGGATATGAGATGGCATGCAGAAGGTCGGGTTGAGGTAGAAGGTGTTTTAAGACATCCAGCTGATGGTGAGGCATGGAAAGAATTTGACAAGTTATACCCAGGATTTATGCAAGATCCTCGCAATGTTAGGTTAGGTCTTGCAACTGATGGCTTCAATCCATTTGGAAACATGCATAATTCCTACAGCATGTGGCCTGTTGTTCTAGTGCAATACAATATGCCACCATGGAAGTGCATGAAAGAACCGTTTATGTTGATGTCTGTAATACCCCGACCAAGAAAGCTTAAGAGATTTGATAGGTACTACTCATACCAACAAGGTGCACCTTCTTTTCCGGAAGTCCATCATTAGAAACTCCACAGTTAAGCGAGCTTGGCCTGGAGAAATTCTATGATGGGTGACCTCCTGGGAAGTTTTCTCGGGGAGCGTGCGAGTGAGGACAAAGCATGCTGAAAAGACCCATGTTGGTACAGTGGGGACAGTACGCCGTCGATCTAACGACCGGGACAGCCCGTTAAGTGGGACCCGGGTCGTTACAAATGGTATCAGAGCCGTTTGCCAGCCGGAAATCGGGAACTAAGTGCTATGCGGGACAAAGTGCTACGCCATAGGACGAGAGCCACCTCTTGAACTCGTAGGAGCCACCTCTAGAATCCCAACGCCTGGCAACGGATCCTCAGATGGATCAAGCGCGACGAGGACGTCGCGAGTTTAACGGTGGGTGATTGTAATACCCCGACCAAGAAAGCTTAAGAGATTTGATAGGTACTACTCATACCAACAAGGTGCACCTTCTTTTCCGGAAGTCCATCATTAGAAACTCCACAGTTAAGCGAGCTTGGCCTGGAGAAATTCTATGATGGGTGACCTCCTGGGAAGTTTTCTCGGGGAGCGTGCGAGTGAGGACAAAGCATGCTGAAAAGACCCATGTTGGTACAGTGGGGACAGTACGCCGTCGATCTAACGACCGGGGACAGCCCGTTAAGTGGGACCCGGGTCGTTACAATGTCATTGCTAATTCCAGGACCACATGCACCAGGAAGAGATATTGATGTTTATTTGAGACCACTAGTGGATGAGTTGAAAGAATTATGGGAAGTTGGTGTTGACACGTTTGATGCTTATAGTGGTCAAATGTTTCCTATGCATGCAGCTATAATGTGGACCATTAATGATTTGCCTGCTTATGGAAATGTATCAGGATGGAGCACTAAGGGATACAAAGCTTGTCCAGTATGTAATGAGAATACTTCTTCGCATAGGTTACGCAGTAAAATATGTTTTATGGGTCATCGACGTTATTTGCCACTTAACCATCCTTGGAGAAAAAGTAAATTACATGATGGTAAATGGGAATTACGACCACCACCCAAAAAGTTATCAGGAGATGATATTTTAAAGCAATTACATGCTGTGCGGTATGGGAAACCTGGAAAGCACCCTAGTAATAAAGATAGAAAAAGAAAACGAACTCCAGATGAGATAAACTGGACAAAAAAAAGCATTTTCTTCGAGTTGGAGTATTGGTCGAAGTTGAAACTACGACACAATTTAGATGTGATGCATATTGAGAAGAACGTGTGCGATAATATTGTTGGAACATTGTTGAATGTTGAAGGGAAGACAAAAGATACGGATAAGGCTAGATTGGATTTGCAAGATATGAATATTAGAAAAGAATTGCATTTAAAACCACATGGTAATGGATTTATGAAACCTCATGCTTCTTACACATTAACATCAGCGGAAAGAAAAATATTTTGCAAGTTCTTGAAATCTGTGTAGTTTCCTGATGGATATGCATCGAATATTTCTAAATGTGTACGTGAAAATGAAGGCAAAATATCAGGTTTGAAAACTCATGATTGCCATGTGCTGTTACAACAACTTCTTCCCATTGTTATTCGAAAATTTTTGCGAAAGGAAGTGTGTACTGCAATTGTAGAGCTCTGTTGTTTTTTTAAACAATTATGTTCAAGAACATTGAATATAAATGATTTAGAGAAATTGGAAGAAGGAATTGTTATAATTTTATGTAAACTAGAACGAATTTTCCCACCAGCATTTTTTGATGTAATGGTTCATTTAGTTGTTCACCTACCTGAAGAAGCAAAACTTGGAGGTCCCGTTGCATTTAGATGGATGTATCCAATTGAAAGGTAATTTGTAGCGCCCCGAGTTCTGTTAACCCGGATTGCCACGTCATCGTCTTTTGCCCTAATTTCAAAATCAATTTTCGCGGAAATAACCTAATTTTGAAATCACATTTGTAATTGAAAACTTCGTCGACAAGTAAACTCATAGAAATTTAAAATTTAAATATCACATTTTAGAAATAGCGGAAAACGTCAAAATGTTATCAATATTCGAATACAAAAACTTCAAAGAGATAATAATTTTGATAGTCAAATTTTCTATGCCACCACTGCCGGATCAATCACAATCGCCTCCGAAGTCTGCAAATATTGTTAAAAATAGCAGAGTGAGTATTTCGAAGAAATACTCAGTAGACTCATCGCCGATAATTAATTTACAGAATAATTGAATACACACTTATGCAATATACATTGTGATATCATCTTTGGTTCATTTTCTTGAAAATCATAGGCTCTTTAAAAACATGGGATGTGGGTACTCTTTCTTTCTTGTGCTGATGAGGCACATAAGTTATGCATAACATTCTTTTCTTATCCCATAAGGGATTCTCTTCTTATCCCATAAGGGATTCTCTTCTTTCTCATGCAATTAAGCATATAAGTTATGGCAAGCATAACAATATCATATATATCATATGATAAATTCTCATCTTATGCATTAAAGCATATAAATCACGTAATTCACATAAAGCATGCAATTATAATTTAAACTAATTAATGGTGGCGAGTCTACCTCAATATATCGAGTTCGTGAAAATAGTGCGAGAAGTAACTTCAATCTCTTAGTGGTCCGTACGTTTCGTCTAGCCAATAGAAAATAAGTTTGAATTAGTATTTCGAACTTTCAAGTTTTAAAGTGTTGAAATTAAGTTTAAGGACTTAATTGAAAACTATTGGAATTGAAATAAATGGCTTAGAAAGATAAAATAAAGTTTAGGGACTAAATTGGAAATTTATTAAATCTGAAAATAACACTTTAAGGGCTAAAATAATAACTTTCATAAGTTTAGGGACTAAACTGTAAATATAATAATACTGAAAATTAAAGCTGAAAACTGAAATAATAACTTTTAATAGTTTAAGGACTAAGCTGTAAATATATTAAAGCTGAAAATAAAACTTAAAGGCTGAATTAATAACTTATATAAACTTAAGGACTTAAACTATAAATATAATAAAGCTGGAAATAAAAGTTAAATACTGAAATAATAACATATATAGATTAGGGGATAAATTAAATAACTTTTAAACTAAAAACGAGAAATTTAAGGGCTGAAATTAAAACACTTAAACTTAAGGGCTAAAATAAAATAATTTAGGGACTGAAATAAATAAACTAAAAACTTTGGAACTTAAATAAATCAATTAACTAAAATTAAAATAACTAAATATATATACTAACCTAACTAAACTAAATAAAACAAAACCAAACAAAACTAATATCAAAACAAAAGGAAAGAAACCTCTCGAGAGAGAGAGAGGAGTCGAGGCAGGGCTTCGCCCCTCCCTTCTTTTTCTTGCTGCCACCACCGACCGGCGGTGGTGGCAGCGCCGGCACAAGGTAGGGGTAGGGGTTCGATTTTGGGACTTTGGGTGCGAGAAATGGAGGTTCAAACCGAGATGGAAAACGAGGCTAGGGTTCGGGTTTGTGACTTTCTTGGCTCGAAAGTGGTTTGGAGGATGAGGTAAGTAAGTTTCTGATTTTATTTCTTGGTTTTGGTGGTCGATTGGTGGTGATTTTGGGTGACGGGTTGGTGGCGGTGAGTTACAGTTTTGGGCTTGGTTTGGGTGTTTGGTTCGATTGGGGTTGGTGGTGGTCTCGAATGGTGGTGGGTGGCTGCTTGGATGTTTTGCTTTCGGGTTTGGGGATTGTTCGCTGAGTTTGGTTGATTTCGGTTTCATGAATGTGGGGCAGTGACCGGTGGTGTTGTTGGTCTGAGCGGCTTCGTTTGGTGGTTTGGGTTTCAGTGTTGGGAGTGATGAATGGTGGTGGTTTTGCTCTCGGGTTGGAGTTGGGTTTTGAGTAGGGTGTTTGCAGTTGGTGTCTTGCTGTAGCTTGAACTTGGCTACGGTGTTGGGAGATGGTTTAGTGGTGAAGAATGGTGGAATGGTGGAGGTGTTGTGCAGTGTTGGTGATGGAAACTGCAGTGAACTTTGATGTTGGCAGTGGAGTGTTGAGTCAAGGAGATGGTGGTGGACGACTGCTTGCTGGAGGTTGGTGGTTTCGTATTGGTTGTTCTTGGTTTGGAGGTGAGGGCAGTGAGTTGTCCTGAGGCTGATGGTGTTGGTGGTGTTGCAGGAGTTGATGGTGAACGGCTGCATAGTATTGCAGCTTTGGGAGCTCACTGTTGATGCTAGAAATGGTTGTTCTAGTATCAATGGTGACCCAAAATGGAGTTGAAAGTGTGAGGGAGAAATGGTGTTGATGCTAGAAATTGATGTTCTAGCATCCACATTAATCTCCAAGAATTGAGGAGAAAGGGAGAGAGCTTACCAAGTGGATATTGTGTGAGTGAGTGTGAGTGGAGTGGAGTGAGTGGGGTATGAATAGGGGTGGAATTTGGGCACAAAACCCTAGACGGGTTATTGGGCCAAGTTATTGGGCTTTAAGGTTTTCAAGTTGGGCTGAAATAAATAATATCCGGTTTTGGGCTCATTTAATTGGGTTTAATTGAATTGGGCTCAATGAATTAAAATTCAAGGTATTGGACCATAAATATTGGACTTTAAATAATTGGACTTGATTAAAATTGGGCTAAGACAAATAGAATTAGACTAATAAAATTGGACCTTAAAGTATAAAGTATTGGACTTATATTAAATTGAACTTTAAATAATTGGGCTTGAATAATTGGGCTTTCGTAATTGGACTTGAAATTAATAAAAATTGGATTTAAATAAAATAATTTGAAATTGATAATAAAATTATTATTCGGGATCGGATTCGATCGAATACATTTGAATTAAATTTTACAACGGCTAGACGAACGCGCTTCTCTAAAAATTAGGGTTAATGTTTTAGCGACACGTTTTTCGAGAAAATTATTTTATTTAATTTAAAAGTTCGCGGTCGCTACATAATTGCTAATATGTATATATATATATATATATATATATATATATATTATATATATATATATATATATATATACGCACTTATACTTGTTCGTTGGCTTATTATTTTCAAAAACTTTTCATGTAAATTTTGATGACAGAATATTAGGTCGATATAAGAGTTATGTTAAGAATAAAGCTCGACCCGAAGGATCAATTGCTGAAGCATATATTGTTAATGAGTCTTTAACTTTTTGCTCGATGTATCTCAACGACATTGAAACAAGATTTAATCGACCTGAGCGCAATGACGATGGTGGGACTCCATCTGCAAGCTTGTCTTTTTCTCTCAAAATACTAGACTATTAGGTCATGCAGAACCAAAGTTACTTTCGAAACAGGAAATTGATAAAGCCCATTGGTATGTCCTAAATAATTGTGATGAAGTTCGGCAATATTTAGAGTGAGTAATCAACTTTTAATTTTTTTTGCTATTAATTACTAATGTATTGTAGTATTTAATTGAATGTTCCTTTTGTAGTGAACATATGGAGCTATTGCAACAACAAAATCATAACAATTTGGAACAAAAACAAGAAGAATTGTTTCCTGGATGGTTTGCTTCACGTGTAAGTTATAATGCATGTATTATTTATTTATTAATGCAACGTATCATTCCTGGATGGTTGAAGGTATATTGATTAATATTTTTTGTTAGCACAGATAACGAGATTATATAATCAAAAAGATTCAGTTGTGAGCAAAGAATTGTATGCATTAGCATGTAAACCGGATTTTAGAATATTTTCCTATTCGGGTTGTATTGCTAATGGGGTACGATTCCTTGTTAAAGATCGAGATGATTGTCGTACAACACAAAATAGTGGAGTGATGGCGCCGGGAGATGACATCAATTTTTTTGGTATACTATGTGATGTTATTGAGTTGGTATACGTTTTTTACTACCGCGTCACTTTGTTCCAGTGTAATTGGTACGATAATAATCCAAAACAAAAAAGAACAGTTGTAGATTACCATCTTACTTCTATCAATGTGAATCGCAAATGGTACATGGATGATTCCTACATACTTGGCATCCAAGCACAACAGGTATTTTATATGGATGATCTAGTGTTGGGTCCACAATGGAAGGTAGTGGAAAAGGTACAACATAGAGGCATATGGGACATTCCTGAAAAAAAAAGATGAGGGTAGTGAGCAAGTAATATTTCAGGAAAATGAATCATCAGATATTGTCTTGGCAATACAACAGGAAGATCTTGATACTCAAGTATGCCATAGAGGAGATGTAGATCCAGATATTATTGAAAATGAAGCACTAAATAAAAATATGAATAATGTTATATATGATAATTCGGAAGAGGAAGATGATACATTGAATGAATATTACAGTGAAGATGAGAAATCTCTAGATGGTGAAGATGATAATGCTGATAGTGATATTGGTAAGTATAATGAATCATGCTCTTTTTTTGCATAATGTTTTTCTATTATATTTTATAATGACTATCTACATTTTTCCTTTCCTATGTAGATTCGAGTACTGACGACGCATCTATCGAGAGTTGATAAGATTTCTTTATTGACATTTAAGGTTAGAGCAACTGACTATTGAGATATATTTGATTGCTTATTATGATGATTGTTGATCTTGTCGTATATCAATTACTCAAATATTATTGTGGAGTTTGGGTGTCCCATGAGGTTTTTGTTATTTCTTCATTTTCTATTTTTCAAGTTTGGTGAACTATTCTAAGTATTTGTTTTGATCTTGGAGGTAATCAAGTTGTGTAGTGGATTTTCTTTTTCCTTTTTATGTTGTCTTAGATTGTAATTGAAAGATTTGAGCTCTATAAGCAGTTGGTTTTAAATTGCAACTTTTATAAAGCTTAGTCTTACTTTGAATCAACTGAACAATTAATTGTTTATAATTATGTAATTGGTGGCACATTTTCTGTATTATTAGGATATTCGTTTTATTTGTTGTGTATACAATGCAAGTTTCCATTTTGTTTTTTATAAAATTGAATTGCAGATTGTAGATTGTGTTAAATTTTGGATTGTGAACTGTGCAAAATTTTCCCCACTTCTTCTAAAGCAATCATTTCATTTTCTTGTAGCAGTTACAGCATGAAAATAATTTACACAGATCCTCAGTGATGGTGACTGCTGGTGCAAATCAGGTATTAAGTTGGGCTCTTGGTCATCAATATATAGGAGGTTTTTAGATTCTTTAGAAATCAGTTGGACTACTCGTCCATGTTTGGATAGTTTCTAGACTTCTATTTGTTTGCTGAGGTTATTTGTGATAGGCTTGCCTCTCACTTTGAATATTTTTCTTCTTTGCTATTAATCTCTTTTGGTTTGAAAATTTATCCCTTGAAAATTCTTTTTAATTCTTACATTTTATCCTTGATTCCTATGCTTTCCCTACCCAACATTCTCAATTTCATATTGATATTTTAGAGGTCTAAATTTTTTGATCTTATAAAGTGATTTTTGTTTGAATTTCAATAGAATAATTGCTTATGGTGTTAGTGAGTGTGATTTCACGGGGGATTTTGGAATGTAACAAGAACAGAATTATGAAAACATAAGTTCTGCTTAGCAAAATTGCATATGGTTGGGGGTCCATGATTTTTATGGATAATGGATACACGACTGTGCATTTCAATATTTGCCATGCAATGCAATTGTGAACGACTATTTTAGTGGGTGTATTATTGTTTCATGGACATGAGAATTGGAATCTTGAAATGCAGTATTGAATGATTATTATGATTTATGTAGGGAGGGAGTCTGGGCTCATTTTCACCAGATATTTGTAGGCTGCTGCTGCTTTGTGAGGAAGAAGATGATGCGACCAGTGCATTAGCTGCACCAAAGCCGGAGCCTGATGTGCAAAAAGTCATGGATGGGTCTATGTCTCAAGAGGTGTTATAATCTTTCACTTTAGTTTGGAGTTATATATTTAACAATGATTATTTCGTTACTATTAACTTCTTTTTATCAAGGAACAAAATTGCCTAACTTAGAAGAAAGCTTTTGTCAATTATAATTTGGGATTGCTGGGTTTTCTTTTATTTTTCATTTTCTATCTTTATGGCTGTTTCGTTATCTTTTTCCCTGTGTTGTTGTGGGGGCATGTTGGGAAATGCATACTTTCTACAGATATGTTTATTATTAGATAAAGTTGAATTTTTTGTTTTATTCTTTTTTGGGTTACTATGACCGCAAGTTAGTATACTATTTTAAAAATATTGTGCAACTACTATGCTATAGATATTTCATATGTGATTAAACGCTTTCTGCCTCTTTGAAGTTTTTCCTCACGTGCGGTCTGTGTAGTGGTGGCCTTCCTAAAATAAAACTTTATTCTGGATGTTTTGTTTTTATATTACACAAATTATGCACACTTATATATATGATCTATCTGTGGTAAGAATAATGCTATGTTCGCCATCAGCTATCTTGTTCTCCTACATGTAATTTCATTTTCAAAGTATGCTATATATATTTCTCTCACCATAACTTGCAAATCTTTTATAGTATGGTTCTCTGTTTCTTAATGATACAAACTCGTAGTTGCTAAGATTGATGTTGCATTCCAACCGGATGAAATTTACCATGATGGCTAGCGTACCAGGTTTCATTAATTGGGCATAAATTCTTTTTAATGGCCTGTTGAATTTGCAATTTTTTTTGTTTCCTCTGTAGTTTCTCCAGCTGGTAACCATGTTCCTGTGTGAAGTGAGCCTTTTAATTCATTAAACTGATCCCTCCCTTGGACTTCATCTCTTTTTCCCTTCAACAAGCACTGACTGGTTCACTATGTGCTTTTTTCGCTTTAATAATTGAACCATGTTGTACCTATGCATTAACATTTGAAATACTCAGAACTCTACTTTGATATGACATGCTATTCATTGATGTTGTTGTTGGATACTTAGGATCTCTTATATTTGTTATTTCCTACATTTTTGTAAGATTTTATTCTTGCTTGGTAGGATGTATCTGTAATTTATAGAACAAATTAGTGACCGGTAATTATAACTTTCTTATTTTAATGTGTATGGGAAATCATTTAAAGTTTATACAAATTGTATTCTACATCGATATAGGAAAAGCAGAAGTATAATCTGTTTCATGGTATTGGAGCTAGGTGTCACGGGACTAGTTTTGTTACACTTGAACAACTAGAAACTGTGTGACCTTAACGTTCACAATTTCCGTCCCTTACGTATATAAATAATCACGAAATAAATTAAACTGTGTTAATTCATATTTTCTGCGGCAAATAAATAGTGTTGCTATGTTGTTAATGCGATGACTAGTTGAAAGTTATCACAAAATATGTTCGGTGACTCAACATTCGAAACAAACATATTTGTCGTAAAAACTTTATTGGAACATTAGTTGCGACAACCCTTTAAATTTTTCACGACATATACATTGCGAAGACATTATGGCTACAGATATTGTGTTGCCATTTCATATTTTCCGCGTCAAACAAATAGTGTCCCAATTTTGTTACTGCGATGAATGGTCGAAAGTTGTCGCAAAATACTTTCGGTGACTCAACATTCGAAACAAACACACTTGTCGCCCTTTAATTTTTTCGCGACATATATACATTGCGACGACATTATGGCTACAAAAATTGTGTTGCCATTTCATATTTTTCGCGTCAAACAAATAGTGTCGCAATTTTGTTACTACGATAAATGGTCGAAAGTTGTCGCAAAATACTTTCGGTGACTCAACATTCGAAACAAACACACTTGTCGCCCTTTAATTTTTTCGCGACATATATACATTGCGACGACATTATGGCTACAAAAATTGTGTTGCCATTTCATATTTTTCACGTCAAACAAATAGTGTCGCAATTTTGTTACTGCGATAAATGGTCGAAAGTTGTCGCAAAATACTTTCGGTGACTCAACATTCGAAACAAACACACTTGTCGCCCTTTAATTTTTTCGCGACATATATACATTGCGACGACATTATGGCTACAAAAATTGTGTTGCCATTTCATATTTTTCGCGTCAAACAAATAGTGCCGCGATTTTGTTACTGCAATGAATGGTCGAAAGTTGTCGCAAAATACGTTCGGCGACTTAACATTCGAAACAAATACACTTGTCGCCTTTTAATTTTTTCGCGACATATATACATTGCGACGACATTATGGCTACAAATATTGTGTTGCCATTTCATATTTTTCACGTCAAACAAATAGTGTCGCGATTTTGTTATTGCAATGAATGGTCGAAAGTTGTCGCAAAATACGTTCGGTGACTCAACATTCGAAACAAACACACTTGTCGCCTTTTAATTTTTTCGCGACATATATACATTGCGACGACATTATGGCTACAGATATTGTGTTGCCATTTCATATTTTTTGCGTCAAACAAATAGTGTCGCGATTTTGTTACTGCAATGAATGGTCGAAAGTTGTCGCAAAATATGTTCAGTAACTCAACATTCGAAATGAACATATTTGTCGTAAAAACTTTATTGGAACATTAGTTGCGACAAACACACTTGTCGCCCTTTAAATTTTTTGCGACATATATACATTGCGACGACATTATGGCTACAGATATTGTGTTGCCATTTCGTATTTTCTGCGTCAAACAAATAGTGTCGCGATTTTGTTACTACGACGAATGTACGAAAGTCGTCGCAAAACACATTCTGTGACTCATATAGAGCGACAATACCCGCAACAAACGTATTGTTGTCGCTAAATTACTTTTGCAACAAAAACTTAATTTTTGCGACAACATTTGTTTGTCGCGAAATCGGTTTTTTTTTGTAGTGTAGTTTTGTAATGCTTTTTCTGCTGATAGAAATTTTTGATGCTATTTCTTGAGGGAGAAATGCTCGATTTGGAATTTTTTCTTCCAAATCTGAGAGATGGAACTTATTTCTTTCTGTAAGGGTTGAGATCCTGAAGTAAGAAAATTTGTCTACCTTATTGGGAGGAGCACAATTGTACGTATTGGTCACCCCGTATAAATTCCCTTGCTGAAAATTGATTAATTTGGATGAACAAGAGAGTTTAGCAAGTGAGCAAAAACTGGGATTTTCCGAGAAATCGTTTTTGGATATCATTTTTTAGTAATAATCACGATCTCTTTTTGTTAATGGGGATAGTTTTTTGAAGACAGAATCTGGCATTAGGTTGTGCACATTTTCCGACCAGAACTTGATTTGTTCAGAAGCAATGGATGATGGAGAGACTTGAGTTGAATCAAAAGGAGTGAAACTTAGAGAAAAGGTCAAGTGAAAGAAGATGAGAGATTTGAGAGAATGTGAAGTAGCCATTCTCATTTCTAGAGAGAGAGAGAATTTGCAAAAAAATATTCCACAAGATCAGTTTTTCTAGGAGGATAGTTTCCAGACCATATTGAAACTTGAATCTTGGCAGGTGAAATTAAAGGTGCATAGATTTTTGCATTTTGGTCCAAAGAATTCGGGTAAATGGATATGAGAAAGAAAATAATGCAGATAAGAACTGATTTTCTTATAGAAGAAATTACACCTAGACCTAGAATTAGATTTTCAATTTCACAAATAAGATCACAAGTTTAACATTTCAAAAATCAGGTTTTAATTAATAATTTAAAAATATTTTTTTAATTTTAATTTTTATATAATTATATCTAATCACCCTAAAATCACCCATGCTTCCATTCTATTCCCATCTCCACTCTCTTCACACACGGTAACACCACCACCGCCCGCTGCCTCCACTGCCACCGCCATCAACCACCATTGATCTCACCTATTTCTCCCGTCTCTCAACAGTAGTACCTTATCTGACGTACCGGAAAATGGGGTAGAAAAACCCCAATCGTCTCCGAAGTCGACTTTCCAGCGATTGCGCCGTGGATCTGAAACCATCAACTTCCAAATATTCTTCTTCAAGTTCCAATGATGAAAACGACGAGGCTCCTGCAATGGATAAATGTAGCGATAAGGAAATGGTGTTTAAATACTTTGAGGAAAACGACAATGGTAAAATCTCAAAAGAAGAGCTAAGGAGGTGCACGAGGGCTATTTAAGGATGATGGTTTATGCCATTAATGGTGTTCTGCATTCTAGGTTTTTTTTCTTGAATCTCTTGCTTTGTGTCTTGTCTTGTAAATATGATTGTTGCACTTTCACTTTGGATGTGTGTAATTATTCTTTGGTGAGATTTGATTAGGTACGACGACCGTGGAGGTGCAAATCTGTTTGGGTGCGGCGGTGGGTGAGGTAGCGATGCGATGGTTGTGTTGTGGTCGTGTTGGTTGGGGTGGTTTTGGAGGTGGTTGTGTGTTATGTGTGCGATTTGTGTGTTCTATGTTGTTTTGGCGGTGCTTGTGGCGACGGTGGTTTTGGGGTGGTGATAGTCGTGTTGGGGAGGGTGTGGGGTTGGTTTTGAGATGTTGATGTTGCTATTGGGCGGTGACGTTGGTGGTGCCGCTGGTGGAGGTAGTAGCGAAGTGGTCACAAATGATTTGGTGGTAGTCACAACTGATTAGGTTGTTTGTTACCAATAATTTGGTTGGTTTGTGACCGATAAACAATATGTGACAAATGAATTAGATAAATTGTGACCTAAATATAATTTATGTTCAATTAATGTGATGATTGTGATCATAAAATAAGTAGCGTGACTTGTAAATTTTGTGATTTGTGATCGATCAACAAATTGTGATCTTTAAATTTTTAATTTGTGACCGATGAAAATATTGTGACCAACGAAAATTTTGAATTGTGATCTAAAAAATCTGAATTGCGACCAAATTGAATAAATCTGTGACCTTAATATATTCACTGGAGTTGGAACACTTGTCGGAATAGGAGTAGTTGTCAGGATTGGGGTCGGAGCAGTCGTCGGAGAAGAGTTGTGACCGGAACTGTAGCCGAAATAGTCCCTGGAGCGGTAGGGGTGGGATGTAGTAATTATGTTATATTATAATTAAATATGTAATAATAAATTGATTTAATAATATATTATTTCATAAATAAAATTTTAAAAACCTGATTTTTGAAAGTTGAAACTTGTTTTTGTATTTTTGAAATGATGTAAAGTAAATACCTTAGAAATGTATTGTTCCCTTTCTTATAATTATAACCGTGGATAAATATTTGATGTATAAAACTTCTATAAATGATTCACGACGGGACTCAAATTTTAAATTTTCCAATTCCTTGATACCATAACGGACCCAGGATTTTGAGTTAGGGCGGTCATGGATTGTCGACTGTTGTCAGCAATAAAATATTAAGAGCCCCGATAGATGCCCCTTTTTTTTTTTTTTGCAAAAAATATATTTTGAAATAGTGATTTGATAGAGAATGTGTGGTTAAAAATAAGGAAAATTTACGGTTGAAAGAAAATAGAAAATTTTATTTCGAAAAAAAATAAAATCAAACAAGGTCTAAAATTTAAATATAACAATTATTATGTTCAAACTAAGTATATATAATTTTGTTGTAAATATTAGCAATGTTCACCAAATGATATTGTGACCAAGTTTTGTAAATATTAGCAATTGCATTAAAACCACTAAAATGTAACACATATTATTCTAGTTAATTTAATATCAAATTCAATAAGTGTCACAATGGTCAAACTTTCGATATCATAAGGAGAGGTCATGGGTTCGAATCTCCTCCTTAACCTCTTTAATTTTGGTAAAAATTGTAGAATTAAAAATAATTCACAATAAAATTGGTAGAAAGGTGATGCAGGAGGATCCGAGTCAGACTAGGCCGAGCTGTCTGATAGTACGTTAATGGCGCTGAAATACCATGAGTTGGCATATCAACGCAAGATTGGCAAATAATTGACGATATTTCCTAATTGGGGCCATCTACGGGCATGTTTCGGTTATTTGGCCATAAATTTTGCTACGGTTGTCAGAATCACGCCCATAACCCCAATCCGAAAAGGTCTTTTCGGCGCGCACGACGTGGTCACCTAGCTTTGCTCGTTGAGCATCGATTTCGAAGCCAAATTCAGCCGTTTTCCTTTCCGAATCATCAATTTAAGTTATTTTTTGCCGTTTATGGTAATATTTTAATTACCTTTTTGAAATAGAATAAGAGCTCGATTTGAGCCGGATTTTGGTGATATTGTTTCTTTTATTAAGTCTTTTATTTTGGTAGGAAAATTAGAATTTACCATTTTTGGTAAATTTTCATTAATTTCGCATATTCGGCTATATAACCCGGCTTGTGGGTTAATTTTCATTCAGTTGTTGATTAATAAAGAATTCTTATCGTTTCCTTTAGCTTTTCTCTTGCTTTATTCCCTGTCATTGTCTATTGATCCCCGCCTGCAGAATAATCGTTATTCTGCCCGGCGTCAAAAGAAATCCGAAACTGAGACTTCCCATATGAATATACGAGCCCTAACCAGTTGAGCTACAAAATATGTTTGAAAATAAAACAAATTACCAGTATATAATCCAAAATGTTATCATTGTCAACGAAAAATAACTTTTCCCAACGGATTCAAGACACGCGATCGCCGGGACTCGTTGGGTGCTGGATCCGCCGATGCCATAATAGATGACATCCCATCATCTAAAACTTTGATCTAGTTAACTGGTTGACAAAAATTCAATCTAAATAAATAAGAATTCTTGACCAATTCTTTTTCCAAAAATCCTCAAAATCTTCGAATTTGGATTTTCCAATCCACGAGCTTTTTTGGTTCGAAAACATATTTATTCTGACTCGGATTGGAGAAATACACTGGAGTACTAACGTTTATCATGCACTTGAATTTACATATGGGACCAACCAAGAATGGGTATAAAGTGAGTGCCAAGTTTCTCAAATAATGAAGTGAATACAGTTTAAAGAATGCAAATTGTCTTCATAATTGATTTGTTTGGATCCCTTTGAGTCTTGTCCTGGTGCGGAATATTGCATTGTTAGTGTTTCTAATATATTGTCACCGTAGTAAGTTGGTATGCGACCTTTATAAAGAAAAAGATGATCCTTCAGCTTTTCATTGTGGTGTACGATCAATCTCCAATTGTGAAAATTGTCAAAATATCAATTAGGACTCATTCGGTAGAGATTAAAATCGGATTAAAATTGAAAAATTAGCTATTATTGTTGACTTTTATTAGACAAGTGAGACCCAATAATGACTATATTTTTAATTTTAATCGAATTTTAATTTCTACCGAACGAGGCCTTAAATTGTTATGTAGTCACCACGAGATTGCCTCTTTCAAACTTCTTAACACCAGCCCAAGTTTGTAAATGAAATCTGGCTTCTAAATTAACTTAGAGATGTGAGCATGGGATGACTTAAAAGCTATGTGGTCAAAAGCAATGGATGACAGAGAAACTTGAGTCAAACGCAAAGAAGTGAAATTTAGAGTGCGTTTGATTGCGAGCATGAAATTTGCATGAAAATAAAATAAATTTTAGGCAATTCAAGTGCCTAGAGCTTATTTGTATGGAAATTATTAATTAAATGTGTTTGATTGATTTAGTTTTCAACTTAAAAAAATTATACTTGTTTATTTTTTATTGGCGAGTAGTTAAGAGAGAAGGGATAGATAAGAGCGAAGAGATGGTGAATTACTTTGAAAATAAAAATCACCCTTCTATAAAGAAATATTTTTCTTATTTTTTAGAAAATATGGTCACATGTCCAAAAGTTGAAAAATATTTTTCACGAAAAAAATTGTCAATCAAACACCCCAAAAGTAAGAATTTGGGTGGAAAATGAAATTTCTGATGAAACATAAAGCCAATCAAACACATTCTTAGAGAAAAGCTGAGGTAAAAGAAGTGGAGAAAAGTGGGAGAATGTGAAGTAACTACTCTTACTTCGAGCGAGAGAATTTGCATAAAATCTTCAAGATAGTTTGCCAGAAGGCTAGTTTTCAGGTCACAATTATACTAGGAGCATCTCCAATAAATTTTTTAATAGCCTCATTCTTCTTATTTTTGAAGAGTACAATAGACTTTATAGTTAAAAGTTTAAGATAAAGAATGAATTTGGATCTCCAAATATAAAGAGTCAAATGCTCTCTCTATATTACAATTTTTGTTGTAAATGCTAAATTTATTAGTGAATTGACAATTGTACCCCCCGCGCTCTAAAAATCATTATCATTGTATACCTACTCCTTCCATATAAATATAGGGCTTTAGTTCTCATTATAATACGCACAAGTCTATTGGCATTTCTATTTTTTTTTTCACTTTTTCTTTTTAGTTTATAACATGCTATCAATACAATTGTCTTAAAGTTAAAGTGAATTAGTTAGAAAGTAATAATTCCTTTGTCACGTGTACCAAAATCAATTTGGTGATATGTGAATTTTTTATTTGTACATAAGTGAATCATGTGTCATGTACTCGTGGCTTTCTTTCGTAATCATGATTATTAGATCATGAAGGTGTTTGGTAGAGAATAAAATCGGATTAAAATTGAAAAATTAGTTGTTATTGTTGACTTTTATTATAATAATGAAACTCAATAATGACTATATTTTCAATTTTAATTCGATTTTGAACCGTATCAAACAGGCCCCATATATACCAGCTTCTTGTAAATTATATTGATTATGCTGCAATCATTGCATTTTAATTCATGCCTTTAATTCATTCATTTTGATATGTTTTCACACCTTTAACTTTTGTGTACGTGGAATTCATTTTGAAGTTATTCATCTTAAGTTACTCATCCCTTTAATTTTTATATATGTGAATTCACGTGTTTGGTACCTTTTGCATGTTGGCAAAAATTTAGCCAATTCTGTTAACTTCTATGTATGAAGATTATTTTCTGATGCATGTTTAGTAATTGATTTTTATATCACATCATGTATGGATGGTAATTAATATTTTTAGCCCGATTAAATATCTTTTATTGTTCGTTTATCAACTTTAAATTTATAATCCATTATGTTGTTGCTTATGCAGTAAAACAACATTCTAATTAATATTCCAGAAAATTATTAGTTGCAAATAAAGAATATAAATTATAATTTTTAATATTTTAGAGGAATATTGATATATGATTTTAAAGAAGCAATAATAAAATATAACTTGCTTTCAAAGTAGCACACATCCCGAATAATATATATCTCATCGAATTCATGAAGAAACACAAATTAAACATCTTAATACTGGGTTGTAATTTTTAAAGAAAAATAATTTTCTATATTATTAATATTTAAGAAGAATATTAATTTATCGCTCTTGAAGAGTATGAATTATAATTTTCAATATTTCAGAAGAATATTGACATATTGTTTTTGAAGAAGTAATAATTAAAGGCATTGTGCTTTTGAAGTTGCATATATTTCGAATAATATATCATTTTGAATTCATGTTTATCCATGAACAAAAACATATAACTAATGTCATAATAACATTGATTAGTTTGATTACTTGAATGATATATGATTATATAACGTTTAATCATTTTTTTGAAATTAAATAATTGAATAATATCTTATATTGAACCATAAGATTCTTCAATTCAATGAAGTCCTATATGTTATTTGTTATCTTTATTAAAAACTGATTATTAAATATCATTAGCTAAAATAGGGACTGAATTCTGTATATTTCTGAAAATTAGTAAGGATGATATATGTTGACCATCTAAATATTATTTGTATCTAATAGATTTGATACATATGTAGATGATTGCACAGTTTCGCAACCTGAAATTCACGAAATTACTTCTCAAATCTTAAATTATTAGCATAATTTTCAAATTATACAATTAAGAAAGTGTCTTGTCAATGCTAATGATCCAAATCTCAGCCTTTTAATAAGTATTAATTGAGATATCGATAAATGATTTAACACTATTGCATGTTAAACACCTCCTATTAATTTAATTGAGAACAAAGTACTTTCATTTCTATTTAGGGAATGCTATTACACATCATGATAACATCATAGTTCTCCTTATTATAATTGGCTTATGATTAAAACCTAATTTTTCCATCTAATTATTTTGATAGTGCAGTATATGTAAAATTAATTCGCTACAATGTACTGAGATGAAAAGTGAAGAATACTAAGAATAAATGAGTAGTTTGAATCCTTACATAATATCTCAAGTCCTAATGAGTGATATTTCATAAAGCATTTGGTGATTGGACAATTTTCTCAAAATTAGGGGGAATTAAGAAGTTGGAAATAATATATAAATGCATCATTATCTAAATTCTCGTAAAAGATAATTTGAACCAGAAGTTTGAAAGATAATTCATATAGATGCATTTATTGATCAAATATATTATTAATATCTAACACACTAGCTTTAAATGCTCCAACTCAAATTAACGTCTTGAAGAACAATTAGTTAATATTATATTTGATAAATTTATAGCATATCTAAAGCGTGGTAGTATTCGATTCTAATCTCCAAATGAAAATAGAGCAATTAGAAAAGATGATTCCATTAAGGTGACATATACTTTTGATAAGTATTTATACAAAACAAATTTTAAAATCCCATAAGAGGTTCACGTACCTAAAATATTGAAAATTGAGATATCTCAATAAGTTGTGTCATTATGAAAAAAGAAATAAAATCGAAAAAGAAAAAGCTATCGACATTACTTTTGCACATGATGTATTGCATCGTATTATGAATAGCGAGAAATCAAAAGAAATTCATTAAACATATCAATCAAAGTAATGATTGGCCAAATAAATGATGCTATCATATTAAAATTGAATCTACTAGAGAAACTTGAAGTTTTTGGACACGATCATAGTAAAATTGAACTTACTAGAGGTGATACTTATGTGAAATGAAAATACAAAAAGTAAAGCTGTAATTTTTAATAAGACAACATTTGTGACGTATTCAAAAAATAAATATACTATTTTTCATTCATTAGGATTTTTCCTATAAGGTTTTTCCTAATAAGGTCTTTGACAGCCCAATGATAACTGATCGGAAGGGGGTGCATGGATTTTTAAATTTTTTCAAAGAATTAATCTAAATTCAAACAAGTGCATACAAAATAGATCAATTCAAATATAAGCGCAAATATGAAAGCGATAAGTAAAAGGAAGTGATGATACAAAAAATATAATCGTGGAGGTTCGATCCAAAGCAATGATTTACGTCATCCGTTACCAAACTCTCTGGCATGAGTAAAGTCTTTTCACTATATTGATTGACTTTTGGTGTAATACAATCTTTTACAATGATTCCGGTGACTTACAAAATAGGAGTAGCAATACTTATACAACGTTGAGCTTTACGAGACCTCAACATGACCTATTATTGAGCTTTAACAATACCTCAATATGACTCAAATTATTGAGCTTTACGAGACCTCAATATGACCCTACACGGTGACTTACAACAAGACGCACCATATACAATGTTTATCATTATGGGATTTCGACAGGACCCACACTTTATCAAACACTCGCTAGCTTCAGAATAATTGGTTGGCACTGTCACATAAGGGACATTGTCACCCACACAGATTCGCCATTGCCCTCGACCCAAAACCAAGTCTCATTCCATCCCTTGATGGAGGAAGAAATGCCTATAACAAAAGGAGAATGGCCTTACAAGGACACAAAGAATACCAACAATTGAAATTCCCTTTACCCAAGACCCCAGGTTGGAAGATAGATTAGAGACCTGGAGGGACATATCCTCATCTAAAGATGCCTCATTGCATAAGAAATATGTCCCCACTAGTTGAGCCAATGCAGTGGGGACGAGTTGGATAGGTGTCAGCCCTGTACGACCTAAATACGACTCTAAAAAGGAATTCTATATTATATGGAATGTAATATTTCTTCCTTATATCTACAAGGTTGGCTGTGGTTACATTTTAAGGAATTTTGGTAGCCCCTCAACTCGTTTCGTAACCTACCAAACCCTCATTATGGACAAAGGACTCTGACCAGCCCTAATGGCTTGGACGACGTCAGCTGTATTAGTTATGGCAACCCTCCTCTTAGAAGCTAAGTACTGATATCCAAGTCCCCCATCACAATGTGAGGAAGCCATGAAATTTAAAATCAAAGAAGTTTAGAATACTTATGAAGTCAAACAAAATCTATGAAGGAAAGAGGCCGGAGTCCATGAAAGTGACCGGAAGGATTTCAGTAAAGTTGAAGAATGATAGTTTTTGGGAGTTTAATTGTTCGCAAAAGCAAAGTGATTTTTACCCAAAACTGTAGCCTTTTATAGGTAGAGGTCACTAATCCCAGCCGTTCATTTAAGATTCAATCTGAGCCATCCACCATGTTTGTGCTTCTCATTCTATGGTCCAGATCAGTGCTTCGGTATCATGTGTGCCATTGCATCTGTCTCCTATGCAACACGTCTGCAACAGTCATCATTGCTCATTAAATGAGATGACGGTTGCATGTATGAAAAGTTGAATAGATTCAACTCTCTTCTTGAAAATGTTCAAGACAACAAGCCATTTGGGCACAATAATTAAGGAAGTCTCGTGTTCTTAATGTTTCAAAAAACACGTCTCTTCAGAATTAATGCATTACAACCTTAGCAAATAGCAGAGATGCACTACCTCAGCTTCGACATGAATAGTTTCAGCAAGGCTTCAGATATTCAAAACCACATCTGAGCAAACAGCCTTGGATAAAAGGACTTCAACTTATGCTTTTCAACCTTTTCCAAATAACTAAAAACTTCTTTTTTACTGATAGCTTTGGACAACACCCATGATAAGTACCTCGAGTAACTCATAATAATTCTAATTTCAAACTCTAATTATAATATAAATATTTATATTTAGACTTGGGGGACTATTGTGGTGCTGTACAAATAAGGTGTTGAAAAAATAACCAACCCAACAAAAAAATTATTTTTTGAAGTCCATATATTACATGAATAATAATGGAAAGACTTGGGGGACTATTATTACGCCTCACCACCGATGCTCCAATTGAAGACCATGTCAAAGTCCACATGGAGACAAGGCAATTGTTTTAAATAAAGAAATCAAAGAAGAAGGCAATTGGTTGATGCCCTTGCGCCATCCAAAACTCCCTTTTAGGTTAAAGCACTTGTTATCTTTTAAATGATATGTAAGCAATTTCTAGGAATGATTGATGTAATGTTAACAATAATGAATATCAAGATTGTTAGCCTAGGGTTTAAGGTAGCTGACTCATTGTCAACTTATTAAATGCATAGCACACTATGTGATGTGAGATGTGAGGCTTTGGTCTGGGAGATGATATCGCATGATTCTTATTCAATGGCTACCACGTAGGCTCGAACTCTATAAATAAGCAACTCTTGTAACATTTGTAAATAATGCAACTCTTTCTACAAAAAAGACATACACGATCTTCTCTCTTGCTAATTCTGTATTTATTTGCTTGAGATTAGATTATTTTTACTTTTGTTGAGTTGTTTGTGATTGTTTGTTTTAATGCAATCACCTTTGATCACGTTGTCCGTGCTCAAACATTGTTGTCTCGTGTCGTAGAACATCTCCTACGTTCATAAACGTCGTCCTTCTCCATTCGAATATTTGGTGAAAACGTGTTGAAATTTGCTTGTGTGGACACGAGTGGGCCGGCATCTGTTGTCCACGTAACTATTACGAAATGCAGGATCAACATGTCCAATTAAATTTGGTATATTTTATGTGCCTATGGATGAATTTTCTTGTAATTACACCGCGTGGTTAAATAGTTGGTGTTAAAATATTTACAAATGATTTAGAAAAAGACTCAAATTCGAGATCTTCAAATGCTCTAATATCATACTAAGCCCCTGTTTTGTTAAAGTTAAAAATCAAATTTTTAGTAGATTTAAATGAAATTTTATGAAAATAGTGGTTGAAAAGTTGAGAAAAGTTATGAGCTACACGAAACGTGTGGCTGAAAATCGTAAGTTTGAAGAAAAATAAGTTTAAGAAAATGGGGGCTAAATGAAATATTATCTCCAAGACTTTAATTTAATTATGAGATGGACAAAATGCAATACAAATAAAGAGAATTCTTGAATATAAGTGCTCAAATTCTTCAAATCTGGATTATCCAACCCAAAAAATGTAGTCAAAAGAAAAAAATAAAAATGTAGCGTCAAATGCCAATTTCATTGGAATAAGATCCATGGGACATTGTAAAGATAATGGCACAATGATGATGGGTCTTGGCTGATTAATTGGGCTGAATCTGGTTCTTAATTGATGATTGTTGGGCTGAACTGTTTTGATAGAAAACGTGTTTCTGGTTTTGCACTTTAGCTGGATGCATTTTTACTTATCTGGACGGTGAGGATGTCACCAAGTGTCGCCCCAATATCCGTTGGATGGTGACTCTTCCGGAGATTTCTCTTAATGTCTAGGGTTGAGACTTTTTGGACGGATCATCTCTCATTATTCAGTCTCTCGAACTCTCTGTCTCTCTCTTGCGCCGTTCATCTGTTTTGCACTCTAAAGTGAAATCCCCTGTAAATCTATTGTTGTATAGCTTGTGTACATCTCTTGAGTGATTTGTAGTGAGCTGATTTTGTATCCTTGTGTGGATTCCTTTTCAATTAGTATGGGTTTCATGTACTGTGAAGAAATCTTGAGTGATTCTTGCTGAGTGCCTTGGTGTAACGTTGAACGGACTTTGATCCTTGGTTAATATAGTAATCTCTTCCGGTTGGCGGAAGCTCAAAAGGGGATTAAGATTTATTCCGAACCTCTTGCCTTATGCCGAAAATTTATTGTGTTCTTTTACTGTTTTTTTTTATATTTCTTGCACATTTACTTTGTTGTTGTTGGTTTGAAGTAGCTAATTTGTTTGAAGTTGCTAATAAGTGCTATTCATCTCTACAGACAGAATTGAAGGAACATCTTAATTATAAATTTTTAGTCATAACTGATGTTAAAATATGGGACCGACCACGAATGGACGTAAAATGGGTGCCAACTTGCTCAAATGATTTAGAGAATACAGTAAAAAGATAACAAGCTGGCTTCATATATAATTGATTTGTGTGGAAATTAATAACCCTTCTTCTACCTCAATTGGTATGCAGTCATGTCCTGATAGGGAAAGTGCATTGTTGGTTCGTGTAGTAAGTTAATTTTCAATCTTTTAAAGATCTCATTGATCCACAATCTTTCATTTTAGGCACAATATTTAGCCTCTAAGTATGGAAATAGCTCGAATCTCGACTAAATTCTCCTGAAAATATGCTTCATTCCAAATTTTTAAGTTCGAGTGAGAGAGGAGGTTCGGATTCTGCACTTCGGTTGCAATGGTTTTAAAGAAATAAAGTATTTTAGACAAATAGTCTCGATTTTGTTTCTTTTCTTTTCTAACATTTAGTTAGAAGGAAATAATTCATGGATAAAATCGATTTTAAGAAACAGATGTGGTTTGACATTTTTTTTCTTTTATCTCACTTATATGATATGAAAAGACCTTTCTGAACTGATTATGTTACCTCATTCGCTCATCGTTAATGATTAGGAACAACATAATGGAACTTACTTCACTTATGAAAATCTATGTTCACCTTGGATGGTCATATTTATATTTGGATAAAAGAAATGGGAGACCATTTGTGCAATTAGTACAAATTAGTCTAGGAAATATCTAGTCCATGATTGATATTTCTATCTTGGAGTTTTATTTTTTTATGAAATCTTGCTGGATATGATACTGACTTTTGAAATAAATTAAAAAATGAGGCCGACAAATTTTATGTGAGTAAGTTAGGGATGGCAATGGGTCGAGTCTATTGCCCACGAACTCAGTTTTTGGCTTGACTTAAACGCTGAACTTATGCTCGGCTTGACCCTCGATCTCATAGTTCGTCCTCTTTTATCCGGGTTTGGGATAGATTACTCAAATTTTAGCAGGCAGAATTGAAAATTATACGCGAACAACTTATTACATGTATAATTTTTTTTAAAAAAAAATTAAAAAAATAGTATTATAAAATAATAATTTTTATTAATATGATTATATTAAATATCAGTTACCTGATTACACACAATTTTGGCATACGTATATTGCAGTCGAAAATGTGTGTCTTACGAATCTTTCATGTACATTAATGCTTTTAAAATATTTTCTTTCAATCGACTCTCGTCCTCGGATAGAACCCTTTCATCTGCACTAAAAGCAGACTCTAAAGCTACAGTGATAAGTGGAAGTGTTAGTAGATCTTTTGCAATCGCCGACACTACTGCCCATCGTCATGCGTACTTTAACTAGATTTTAATTACTTCTTCGAATTTTTTTTTAATTGATGCATTACTAGGCATATGATTAAAGTAATTGGGTAATTCAGCGCGTAATGGGTTAGGAATTATGTTCGATATTTGATTACATGCGGTGAACATGCTAATAAAAACCTATTGCATCATATCTATACGTGGTGATGTCTTCAAATAAATTTAGTATTTCAACTTCGTCTTCTTCAAGATTAGCGAGATGAGTAGGTGTAGAGGGTGCCCAAGTAATATTTGTACACATTTGTTGTGCCTATAATTCATACATTTTGTATAAAATTTGTTCTAAATTTCTATAAGTGATATGTGGGTTAAAATTTAAATATTTTGAAATTTGATGAATTATACCTGATAAATTATATCAAGGATCTTGATGCATGCCAAAGGAAATAACATAGGCAAGTTTATTTAATTCCACAGAAAATATAATTTCACTAAATCGAAGTCATTTTTAATAATAAATAAGTTGATTTCCATCTATGTTATGCGCCACTAACGAATGTTTTTCGTATTTGTCACTTTTCTACCAAGTGAAATCATTATTTATATTATTGCATTCCTAATTTTTTGAATTTCATTTTTGATATGTTTCAAACCATCTTGCACAATTAAATTAGAAATATGACACACACAACGAACATAAAATAAATAACCACTGAAATCAAGACGAGGAACCCTATACAATTTATTAGTACTAGCTTGTTAACACTTGCGTTGTCAAATGTAAATGAATGAATTTCACTCTCAAAACTATACTCTTTAATAATGCTCATAATAACGTTAAATATATTGTTAGCATTGTAAGGAAACTCAATTATTTTGAAAGCAATATTTTTTATGTATTCACAAAAGTGGGTCTATTTAGTGTCAAGTTGCAGCTATATAACATCTTTTATTAATCTCTTCCCATAAAGTCAAAGTTAAAAAATATAATATCACCATATTTTTGCAAATCAATAATCAATTGTTTCTTTGCATTAAGGAAATATTTAATTGTATCGGAATGAAGAGTATTTTTACTTACCCAACGTATCTCGGTGAAGATATTTGTTTTCATATAAGAGACGAAATGTTGGGTTTTTACTATTACTAAAGGCAAATCAACATCGGTAACGAACTTCAGCACTCTCGTTCAAGCTTTGTCCTCGGAATACATTCATGTGCCAAGTGTCGCAGTAGCAGAATCGACGGTTGGACTATAAAATTGTAGTTGCATTTGAGAGCCACCAACTAGTCCATGTTTGGTCGCGCATGCCATGTAGTGACAGTTGAGGTGGGCGGTACCGATGCCTTTTATCATGCCAATCATTTCTGACATTATTTACATATTACTTTAGACTATGCGACTCTGTCGACCCTACGTACTGCCCATTAAAATCAATTTAAAATGATCACAACATTTTGTCACTTTTTCCCCTTTCGCTTCCCTTTTCATCGGGAATATCCTGTTCCACCTGTTCAGGAACATCAATGTCATCCAAATTAATTGAATTACTACTTCCGTGAGTATCCAAACCTGGAATATTTTCGAGAATGGGTATGTCATTGAGTCCTGAAAATTGATAGTGAAATTGACTTTGTGGTGTCATAGGTAATTTGACACTGATACCGAACAAGCCCTCAACAAATGATTATGAATCTTTTTTTTTTTTTTTTTAATTGATAATATATGAACTTGAACAAATATAAAATGACGAATGAATATGTAGAAATTGGATAATTGTAGGAATGTAAATTGTAAAATGTGCATGAAATATTATGCAAAGAATATGTATTGTGTAGTAAGTAAATGAGAGTATGTGAGGAGAGTAAGATGCAAGAATATTGAAATTGAAGGTAAAATGTAGACAGTAGAATGTGGAAGCGAGTAACAATTGTAATTGTTGTGTTAAAAAAATGTTAATTGGGTAGGATATTTATAAAGTGAAAAATAAAAAAAATAAAGAGCCAAACGGCTAAAAATAATAGCTCAGTAACTGTTGTCGACAAAGGTCACTGAACTATCTATGGTGACCAAAGTAGTATTTAATTTTAAAAAGTGTCAGTTTCGATCACAGTAGATGGCAAGCCATGAGCCAAGCTCGTGGGCATGAGCCGCTCTCCCATGAGACGAACCAAGTCGATTCACTGCCAACTCAGCTTGTGCTCGG
Organism: Fraxinus excelsior; assembly: GCA_019097785.1. Taxonomy (NCBI): domain Eukaryota; kingdom Viridiplantae; phylum Streptophyta; class Magnoliopsida; order Lamiales; family Oleaceae; genus Fraxinus; species Fraxinus excelsior. Next base: position 22,883,183 of record CM032640.1, on the reverse strand, counting down.
ACTCGTCCAAGGACAAGCCTGTGTAGCCCACAAGCCGAGCTTTTACGAGTTGAGTGGCCCAACCAACGAGTCGTTCGAACCGTTTGTCAGTCCTAGTAAGTTGAGTAGGGTAATGGAAATATATATAGTTCATCCAAATTGTCGACTTTACCTTTCCATGTAATTCACTTTATTAGAGGGCATAGCGGACTTTAAAACAAAAATGCCACAAATTTTATTTGAAACTTGCTTTCTCTGGGTCGAGAGAAAAATTCAACATTTTTTTCATTAAAATGATCAAAAGGACCCACATCACTTTAGGAAAAAAAAAATCGATTAAAAAAAAAAGGTTGTTCTATGGCCTAATGTAAAATTTTGATAAGATGTCATACTCATTGATATAAAGATATGGTTGAAATTTTTTTTTACATTTGTCTCAATTATACAATGATATGAAAAGAACTTTTATATAAGTAAAAACCACCCATAAATTAAAAATTAAATTATAATTAAAAAATTCACCTACATGTAAAAAATTACTCTCGTGTTCCAATTATATATGCCTGTTTCGTTTTTCACACGGATTAAGAAAACTTCTTTAATGGCATTGGAAAATTAATTTTTGTCAAAATATTTCCTAATTTACCCCTATTTAATTTTCAATAGGTAAAACTAAATTATTGTTGGAATTAATAAAGAAAAAGAAATAATGAGAGTTGTTTCATGTTTCCAAGAAGTAGGAAATATGTGTATTTGGATGATTTCAAGAAATAGACATATTAAGTGGGGAAGATTTAATAAGGATATATTGGTAAAAGAATACAACAAAATATTTTACATTAGGAAACAAACCTATATATTTGGGACAAGAGAAAAAAAAAACTCAACTTATATATTTGGGACGGAGGAAGTAACTTATATGCTAAAAAATTATTGTAAGAAAATTTTGTGCACAAGTATACTTACATGTAAAAATTTACTGTGAGTAAAATAATAATAACAATAATATCTCCTTGTAATAAAACATTCGGTTCAAAATAAAAAATTCACTTATAAGAAAAAACTCACTTGTAAGTAAAGAATGATGTATAAGTCAAAAAATAATTAAATGTAAAAGTATTATTAATGATTCAAAAAGTATTTATAAATAAAAATATTTTCACAATTGAGCAATAATTGATTTACTATAAGATTGAAAATTGATCAATAAGATTTGGGTTTTTGGCTAAATGGCCAATTGTGATTAGTGTTTTGATTTCTATTGTTTTAGAGAGATGAAGATGAAAAGAAAATCCCTTATTCCTTTCATCATTTTGGTATTTTTAGATGAAAAACAGTCTTTATGTTGTTTCGTTCTTTTATTATATTTAATTAATAGGGAATAATCCACAGACGAAATTGCCTTTGAGAGATAATGTATGTGCTAGGCACAAACATTTTTTATGGTGAAAATGGACTACATGTAACGTAAATGATAAGTGTCATGAATCATGATTAAACCGATAGTCTTGAATTCACATATTCTCAATACGTTCAATTTATGCAGTAAGTGCAAATTTGTCTAGGAAATATTTAGATAACATGGGATACTCATTGATATAAAAATGTGGTTGATAGTATTTTTTTTGCATTTTTCTCAATTATGCAATGATATGAAAGATCTTTTAAAAGCTTTGTGTCTGCTAATCGTTAAAGATGAGGTACCATGAATTGAAACTTCACTTATTAAAATTTTAGTTCACTCGTGATTGTTGTTTTTAGATTTGGACATAAGACATGGAGGAAATAGTGAAAATTAATCTAGGAAATATCTAATCTAAAATTTTTAAAACATGTGCTCGGAGAATTTTTACATCTGTCTAAATTATGCAATGATATGAATAGGCCTTTTATATAAGCAAAATTTACACATAAATTTGAAAGAAGAAAAAAAAAAAAAAAAAACACTTACAAGTAAAAAATTTACCTATTGTAAAACATTCACTTCTATGTTAAATAATTTATTTAGAAAGTAAAACTTTACTAATAAATAAAAATTTATGCATAAGTTCACTTACAACTAAAAGTCTACAATGAGAAAAACAATTAAATTATAAATTAAACATTTGGCTAAAAGTAAAATATTCACTTGTAAATACAAATTTTTATAAGAAAAGAATGACGTATAAGTCAAAAATTAATTATACATGAAAAATTAATTTATGATTAAAAAAAATTATACATAAAAATATTGTCAATAAATTTATTTTTGATTAAACAAGTATTTATGCATACAAATATTGTCAAATTCTTTTTTTCTTTTTAATACTTATAGATTTTTCCAATATGGTATAATACCGAATACTGTATTAAAATAATACATTACAATTCACCTTAATACAAATCTCTCTAATGCAAATCCTCCATATTCTGTTATCCTAATCCTACACTTCGTACCAACATGCCCTAAATTTCCTTCAATAATCTTGGCTGCCTATAATTCCCCATTCCTTACAATTCACTTTAGCTGCCCTAATCAAAAGCATTAGTGACACTACATCATTGAATCTCAAAAATTAGATATGTGATGCTCTTATTCGTCACGACCTTTAGGTTAAAAAATATAAGGGCAAGGCTATGACAATGCTAGTAACTTGGAATGGACTTCAAATGTTATTTCTTAAAGAATGTCCATATGCTTACTACATCCACTGTTTTACCCATCGACTATAACGGACATTGGTTTCTACATTCAAGGATGTGATTTGTATTTGGAAATTATTTTCTCATTTGACCAATATTGTTAATATTATTAGTTCGTCTTCAAAGCGCCTTAATGTGTTGCAAACTGCTCAAAGAAGGGGAGCTTGAGGGTATGTTTGCTAATGGAGAACAATGATTTGTTAGTGGGGCCAATTGAATTGATAATTTGCAAAAATCAAGTTTTACACGTTGGAGTTCACATTATGAATCGGTAAAGAGTTTGATATATAGGTACATTGCAACTTGCAAGGTACATGAGTACCTTACTTTTTATTTTCCAAATGGAAGATCAAGTGCCGAAGTTCATGGTGTTTATGAAACCATTGCAAACTTTGAATTTGTTTTTTCCTTGCATTTAATGCATAAATTTTTGGCATTCAGTGACATTTTTTGTCAAGATCTTCAAAAAAGATCTCAAGACATCCCAACTGCTATCAAATTTGTCTCAACCACAAAAGGTATTCTTGAAGAATTTAGAGAAGATGGTTGGGAAGAATATCTTAATGCGGTGAAAACTTTTTGTTCAAAAAGTGATGTTGATATACCCGACCTAAGATTGGTCATTCTCGTGAACAAGTTACACTTGAGCATCATTACCACTTCAATGATTTTAACGAAGGCATACACTCTAGCTCATGGAGTTAAACACTAGATTTAATGAACTATCGATAGAACTCCTCTCTTTCACTATTGCTTTTGATCCTCGAAATTCTTTTGGGTCATTCAATGAGGATGATATTTACTTGCTTGCAGAAAAGTTATATCCTTGTGAATGTTTTACAGCAAGAGCCCCGTTCTTTGAGGTTTGAGTTGCAACATTATGAGTATGATATGATTTGTAGTCCTTGGTTTCGAGTGCCTTCACTTTCTGAATTATGAGGTCACAAAATTACGTTATTCTCACTAGATTGATTTGTCTTGTACTTGCGAGCTTTTTGACAATGAAACGCATGAGGACAACAATTCGTAATAGAATTGAGGATGAGTTTTTTGCTGATTATATGACACTATACATCGAATGAGAATTTGCCGGGAAAATAGATGTAGATTATGTTATAGATAGTTTTACGCTATTAAAGCTCAATGGATACAACTTCAGTAGGTAATGTCGTAATGATTTTTTTAGTTATGTACTTTATGAAAATTTGTGCTTATTTTAAATTTCAGCTCCCCAAACTTGATTTTCTAGAACTGCCCCTAAGTGTTTGAACTTATTTACCCTATTCTCTATATAAGAAATAATCGGAACAACTTTAATTTCATAGCTTTGTATTTTCTGGATCCGGCCTTGTATACATTTTCATTGTTTTATTGATTTAAACAGATATGAGTTGTCCTTTTGTGGTGGAAGCTCCAAGTTGTGACTGGGATCTTTGTCAAAAATATTGCTCACTTCACGGTAAGCCAAAAGAGCGTTTCATCAAGGAGACACTAATCACTTGATGCTTTACTACAATTAGGAGTGGACAAAACTCAATCAAACCCGCCCAAACCAAATCAACCCGACCGATTTGGGTTGTTTTTTTTTGTTTTTTTACACGGGTTGGGTGGGTCGGGTTATGGGTTAACTCATGAAAACCGAATAAATCCGCCCAACCCGACTCAACTCTTTAAAAAAATAAAATAAAATGCCTAAAAAGTAAAAAGAACCTAAAAAGTATGAGTAAATAGTATAACTGTAATTACTTTGGTATATTTTAGAGGAGGAACTTACTGTTCTTCCTACAATATATGTAGTGTAAGTTTTTCATGTTATATTAAATGCACTTTGTTCTTTGTAAACTCGGCAAATGAAGATTGAATAAGATAATAGATAATTTTATTTTTTTATTTACTTACTATTTAATCTTGTTTATCCGAATTAGTATAATAGAAAATTGGATGACTTTAATTTTTGTTGACAAGTCATCACAAACCAACCAATCCAACCCAACCCAACCCGACCGATACTTGATTGTGTTGGGTTGGATTGAGTTTCAACATTTACACAGGTCGAGTTGAGTTAAATTTTGATCAAATCGATCATGTTAGGTTGAGTTTGGGTTGAAGAAAAAACCGACCAACTCAACACATGTCCACCCCTAACTGCAACAATAGGAGAATGAATTACTTATCTATCTACGAAGCTAGTTGAGTTAATAAACTAGTAGATCTCTGTTTGGAGACTACATTAAACTGGCTTTAATTAAATAATTGTGGAAATGTAGCCATCTTCAATTACAAGTATGATGTATATTTTAATAAACTTGGAACTGTGAAATGATTTTTGTTGTCTTCTTTTAGTTTTTATCAAATTGAGATCTGCACTAACATCAATACAATCTAACTACTACATCTTCCAACTAATTTAGTCCTTGTTTCGTCCAACTTAAAAAGTGAATCAAAATTTAATTTAAAATCAACAATTAATTATAATCGTACTCATGAGATTCATAACTTTTTAACCTCATATTTTATTTATTTTTATTGAAATCTATTGAAAATCTGATTTTTATCTAAACCAAACACGAGTGCGTTCGCCTATTGCAATATTTCCTTTTCCTTTAATTTTAATAATACATGTTACTGAATGTGGTTGGTTTATCCCCACGAAGGGGAAAAAAAAAACATTTTAACTTCCTTATCTCAATCAAACATATGGAAGCTGCATTTGCAACCTAGAGGTTTGTTGAAATAACATTTGCTGCCTATAATTAGACAAGTATGTTCGGAAATAAATGATATCATTTATTAATTCAAGTTATTGTAAACTATATACTAATTACTAATTGATCATTATATCCCTACAATTCTAATTATATAATAATTGTATTCCCTACCGCCAATTCTTTCTATATATACGATTTTGATTCTCAATAAAATACACATATGTTTATTAAGTTCTTTACTTTCTTCTCTTTTTTCTCTATTTTATAACATATTATTGGCATGAAATTCTAGTCAATTGAGCTAACAAAACTTATTCATCTTTTTACTCATGAATCTCTAATCAGGTTAAGATATTTTCTCTTACGTTGAAAGAAAGAAGCAAAATTTTAGCAATTAAGGTCATAAAGAAACTCTCTCCCCTTTTTTTTTCCTTCAAATTATGTGCTCTTGAAGAGATGAGAGATTCACTTTATTTTATTGACACACAGCTGTGAGCCATTCTTGATCGGACCCTTCTCGCATGCATACTTGGATTTTCGGACTTGTGGATAGAGACAAACTCCTTCATAGCAATTCACTACATCACATGTGGTATAGGATCATGGTCTATCCAAATTACTCTCGTACATATCAAACACCTTTTCTTCTTTCGATCATGATCCCATTTTACACATCTATCGAGAGGAAACCAAGTTGCTAATTTAATTGCTTGAGATGGATGCAACGAACACTATACCAGGAGTATAGTCTTCTCGACTTACCCCCGATGACTTAATTATCCTAGTAAATATTGACGAATATGGCCTTTCCACGTTCAAAGGTCTTTAAGCTCTATTTTTTTTCCCCTATAAACTATTTATAAACACTTGTGATTTGTGAAACATGCTTTTTATATACTATACCTCCCACTGCAGCCACAGTCTCACTCTCTAAGCATAGCCTAAAACCTAAATCTGAAATTCCAGTGACGAGCATGAAGAGTTCTCTATATTAGATGGAGGAAAATGTAAAGAAACTTTTATATATAGAGAGAAATACTCTATAGAGTGAGAAATTTAGAAGATGGGAAACGGGACACGGCAATCAACTTTCAAGATGAGGAAGAAGGAGACTATAAGTGTTAAAAGGCTAAAATTACACATTGATGAAAACATAGATCAGCTTACAAGTATTAGGGCTACTCATCTTAATAAGGTCGATATTTTAAGAATGAATCAAACTCTTAGTATGGTATCAAAAACCCATTTAGCGTCAACGGACAATTTTATCTGGTGAACCTAAAAAACGAGTACATGGATTTTAAGATTGATATGCTCAAAAGAGCGACCACTTGGTGGGGCATGTTAAGAGATAAAATCACACATCAAATAAAGTAAAAGCATATACCAATTTATAAGGGTTTGAACTACTTGTCTTAATAAAATTAACATTTTAGAAAGAAATCCCAAGTCTTAATAGTAAACGTGTGGCTGGCCAAATGATAATTCAAGACAATGGAATTCAATGTCTGTTGGACAATGGTTTCCGATTCAAGGCGATACTGATCAAGGTGTTGGGAACCTACTTAATCATGCGCAGCGGAAGTAAAGCAATTTCGATTTCCAAATAAGGATCTGCTTTATGTTTAGATGGAAATTGTGATTAGAATTGTACCTTAGATGAATTCTGCAGATTATTTTAGTGATTCATGAACTTCAATGATCACGATCTATAATCCAAACTGTCCAATTGTCCAGCCTCCAATGGTGATCCACACAAAGAACAAGAATGACGGCTAGGATTTTCTTTTCTCGTGCTAACAAGAGTAATAAAAATTTTCTCTTGTTTTTCAAACTCTAACAGCCTATTAATACAAGTTCAAACGGGCTTGGCCCATCTCTTAACTTAATCCGGTCCAACATTTAATTAATCAAATTAATTAAATCCGGTCCATGAATTAATTAATCAAATTAATTAATTCGGGCTTATTAATAAGCAACCTCATTAATTAATTATCCAACACTTGTCAATTAATTAATTGGTAAATCTCATTCTTCTAATTCTCTTTTGTGTGTGACCCATTAGGTTCCCGACCACGATGCCTAACGACGTGAATTATTATTTTGATATAATCAAAATTGATAAATTAAAACACACCTTTTAATTTATCATCAATTCACATTCGTCGTCCCAGATTAACATCTAGCAATGTGTCAGGGCAATACATGTGACGGAAAATGTCACGTGGTATAACAAAACCAAACTTGTTCGTTTACCGTGAAACTATAATCCCTTCGTCAATATGATCCGATCAGTTACGAGATATGGATATGTGTAAATCTCAATTATTGATCATATCTTTTATCCTACTGTTAAGTCAATGTAAGTCAAAAACTCTTTTCTGACTTATGAGTTCACCTTGGCCAAAGATTTCATTATCAACTTAACTGGATCAAAATGTAGATCATAATCTCTTACTATCTAAGAGTGACGAATTCTTTATTGATCATTCACAACCTTCATATGATTCTTGACATACCCGAACGATGTCGTATTAGCGACCCTTGACAGAGCAACATCCGACATCACCAAAGTATGGATGTCCTCATATAAGGCACTATGATGACTTCAAGTCAAAGGACCAATTCCACTACCGAACGTTAGAGATTAACCACGACACTCAGATAGTCTTCCATGTGGAATCTCTCAGCCGGTCTCCAATGTTTTGTTCTATAACAAAACATTCACGTGTTCATTCAAGTGTCACCACACTTTAGCTTGTGAGATCAACTACTTACTTCATAAGTAAGAAATGCCACGCGTGATGGTCTATCCGTAATAACGATATATGTATCTTGTTATTACATACAACCACAGACGATTTAAGATTCAGTCATATGTTATTTGTATCTCACAATCACAACTCCTTGTGATTAACAAGTCACAAAAACTTGAATCTACGGATTCTATTATTTAATTTATTAGAATATTAATTCAATAATAGATCTTGCCATAAATATGCATCGATTATATATACATTAAAAGTGTTTATGTCCAAAGTTGATTGGACCTAGGGCATAACACTTACACAAGGTTTACATGCTGAGCTTCCTTTTAACTTCCATATTCTCTAAATTGCATTAGAGGTGGTATGTATATATATGGACTCCAGTGTAGCAAAACTTAAGGATGATGCTTACTATGCTTTAGATTAACTGGCCATGAATGTTAGCCCAAAGAATCTTGAACCTTTATGGATTTTTTTTAAAAAAAAAAAAAAAAAAACACCTCACTTGATTGATCTAGTTGATGAAGAATATATATACAACACAATTATACTTGAAAAGAAAGTGGATACAGAAGTAGCAAGCAAAGGCTTTGATGGGAGCAATGGCATCGTTCCTATTGTATCCTGTTCTTTAAGGGAAAGATTTGCAAAATGCTACTTAAATTATCTCCAATAGTTTGCACCAAATTTAATGTAATTTTACACCACATTTGGAGCAATTTGGTGTAGTCTCTCCAATGATTACATTAAATTTTACCTTAAACTCGGTGTTGACCATTGGATATGGTCTTACACCAAATTTGATGCCAAAATTTATTTTAAGTTATTTAATTAAAAATTATATCATTATTAAAATCGTTAAATTAAAATTTATATTTAATTAGATGAAACAAATACTTGTTATAAAGGGGAAGAGTGGGCAAAGTGAGGATAACTTAAAAACCTCAAATTTGGTGTGAATGAGTAGCGTTGCACCAAATTTGGTTTAACGTTGTTCATTATACAAATTTTCCACCATAATTGTCATACCATTAGAGAGCATTTTACCCCTAATTTGTCATCCCATTGAAGATAGTCTTATTCAGGTCTCATTTTGGGAGGGTTTTGACATGTTTGTTAATCAAACAGTTTAAAAAGGCTTGACAAAAATTCAAATCTAAACCAAACTATTTAAAAAAACTTCAAACCTAAACATAATGGTGTTATTACCTTTTAAACCTTGATTTTTTCATGTACTTTTTAAAAAATTTAATCAATCATGTTTAGTTTCAAAACTATAGTTAAAATATCGAAATAAAAAACAAGCCATTTAAAAACATTTTGTTTACGGGTAGATGTGACACCAAACCAATGATTTTAAAAGCGATTTTGATACAACCCAACTTATTCGACTGACAAAAAACCCACCCTTCCACAAGATTGAAAACTAGGGAGGGCAAAATGGCTCGTCGGCTCCGGCTCGGCCCGGAAAAAGCCCGAGTCGGGCTCAGCCCATACAAGCCGAGCCCGTTAATAAAAAAACTAAAAATAAATAAATGCTGGCAGCTAAAATAACTGCTTGCATTTTATTATTATTATTTTCTGTTGTTTTTTATTTTTTTATTAACGCATAAAAGATGAGGGTTTTAACTTTTATTTAATTTATAGTACGTATAAATTGTACAAATTTTAAATTCTTTTAAGAAAAAATTAGATTTGACAGAAAAAAAAACCCTAAGCTGACTCGGCCCGCTAAGGTTCGAGCCGAAAGCTCGGGTAGAGCCTGAATTTTTTTGGTCGAGCTTTTGCTCGACTCGGCTCGGGCCAAAAAAAAGCTCGAACCTTTTTTGCTCGAGCCAAACCCGAGTTTCAAGTTTCAGCTTGTGGCTCGCCTCGACTCATTAACATGACTATTGAAAACTGATGCGTAAGGTTTGGGGTATCGGGGAGATGACCAATTGGGATTAATTTTTTGGGAAGTATGGAGAGAGAGGATAGTTCAAGCGGAAGAGAGGTCGGTTCTGCATTTCAGTTGAAATGGTTTTAGATAGATGAAGATGATAAAATTTTATTTTTCCTTTTTATCATTTAATTTTTATTTTAGATGAAGAAAAAGTCTTTATTTTGTTTCTTTCTTCTCTTGCATTTAATTATAAGTGAATAATCCACAGACAAAATTGCTTTTGAGAAATCAGGCGTGGGAAACGCAGGGACATTTTTCTATGGTGAAATCGAATGGCAAATGATGTAGAGGATAAGTGTCATGATTTGAATTCACAGATTCCTGCAATTAGTGCAAATAAGTCTAGGAAATATCTTATCTAATTTAGATAGCATTGGATACTCATTCATAAAAAATGTAGTTGGAAAATTTTGTCACGTGTCTCAATTATTAGTAAATTTTGGTCCACTCGTGATTGTCATGTTTATGGCTGGACAAAAGCTTGAAGGACCACTTTTTGCAAAAATGGTCTAGGTATGATCTAATCTAAAATTTCTATAACATTTTTGGAAAAGCTTGAAGGACCACTTTTTGGAAAAATTTTACATTTGTTTCAATTATGCAGATGGTATGAAAAGACCTTTTTGCGTAAGTTACAATTCACTCATATATTAAAAAATTCACTTACAAGTAAAAGATTAACCTATATGTAAAACATTCACTTCTATGTTAAATAATTTATTTAGTCGATGTTTGGCAGGGATTAAATATCTAAATTTTAATTTAAGGACAATTAATTTTAATTATATATTTCATGGAATCCACAACTTTTATCAAAATATATTGAAAATCTCATTTTAATCTCTACCAAACACAGACTTAGTAAGTAAAACTTTACTAATAAGTAAAAATTTATGCATAAATACTTGTAAGTACAAGTTACTTATAAGAAAAGAATGATGTATAAGTCAGAAATTTATTATATGTGAAAAAATTATTGATAAATAAAAAAGTTTTTGTACGTAAAATATCAAACAATACATCATAATCCACCTCAGTATAAATCTCTCTATTGCAAATCCTTCCTTATTCTATTTTCATAATCTTGCACTTTGTACAATGGTACCCTAAATCTCCCTTATTGTCGTTTTTTAGAATTGATTTTAGCTGCCCTCATCAATTGCATTGTTAATGCATAAAATAATCATGCGTACATGATTTTCTTTTTAATATCGGTTCAATTGAAATTAAAGTATTTTCCGTGTCACACGGAACTCGGTGCAAAGAAGACTAGCCTCGAAGGTCCGAATTACCCCACCAATACCTAATCCTTTATTAAACATCCAAAAAAGTTGATAATACTATTCAATAAAACAACCTTGGAACAGCAACCTCATATAGACTTTCTTTTAAGTATCCAAAAGGACCCTATTATCCCTGTTCACCAAGACAGATCAAAGAACACTGAGTTATTCATCATCTTACACCCCCAAAATTAAAAGCCAGATGAATTGTTTAAACCCTTAAAGAATCCAGAAGCAGGTCCAACGGCCTCAGCAAGTCCACGTATCAACATCTTAAGCAAACCCTCCATTAAAGAAGTCGTAGCACACATATCACACGTGTACAGCACAGCACAAGCACACTCTTAAACCATTATATAAAGAGATAGCTTTAATCACATTTCATTCACATTCTTATCCTCTCTCAATTATGGAGTTCTCTGTGAGGTCATTTGCATTGGTTTCTCTCATGCTGTTGGTTTCTCTGTCCACTGGTATGAAATTTATTCAACTCCATAGCTTGTCAACTACTTTAATTAATTAGCCATGCAGCATGCATGTCAATTTACCAAATATTAAATAACCAGAACAATTAATTTCATAGTAAAAAGCATTCGTATTTGCTTACGTTGGAGTGTGTTATACCATGTATTAAACTAGTGTTATTTAACTCAGCTTTTACTCTTTTATTTTATTAAGCAGATATGAGTGGTCCTCTTGTGGTGGATGCTCGAAGGTGTGACTTGGGTCTCTGTAAAAGATATTGCTCGCTTCTGGGTAAGCCAGGATGCTGCGCTGGATTATCCGGCCCGTGTCGTTGCCAATCAGCTTGCCCACGTATTATGAGTGGTCCTCTTGTGGTGGATGCTCAAAGGTGTGACTTGGGTCTCTGTAGAAGATATTGCTCGCTTCTGGGTAAGCCAGGATGCTGCGCTGGAATATCCGGCCCGTGTCGATGCCAATCAGCTTGCCCACGTATGTAAACATGGACATAATGATATGTTGCCTTGCAGATTGAATCTGGCAAGACAAAATGCTTCCTTGTGTTTGCACTAATATTTCTCCTCATGAATTGCAGGCTATGTTACAACAGAAATTACTGAGGAGGTGATGATTGGTGCAACAAACGAAGAGCCTTTCATCGAGGAGACAGTAATTGCTTGATGATTCGCTGCAACCGCAGGAGAATAAATTACTTAACCTATCTATGAAGCTGGTTGAGTTAATAAACTTGTAGATCTCTGTATGGAGACTACATTAAATAAATTGTAGTCTTTGCTTAGAGACTACATTGTGGAAACGTAGCCATCTTTAATGAGTATTTGTGAAATATTTTTTGTCTTCTTCTTTAAATTTTTATCAAAATGAGATAGAACCCAAGGATTTTTCTTACGAAAGTTGTATAGACAACACACATATGGTGGGGTCCGCACAATTTTTTATTAATACATGTGGGGCCCGGTACCTGTGAAAATTCTTCTGGCAAGGAAGAATTATTCAATGAGATATGCACTAACATCAATACAATCTAAGTATCACATCTTCTGACTATGGTGCAGCTTATAAAAGTGAATAAAAATTCAAGTCAAAGTTAACAATTAATTGTAATCATACAATTTATGGGATCCTTAATTTTCCAGTCTGACATTTCATCAACCTTCCTCAAAATCTATCAAATATTTGATTCTTATCAAAATCAAACAAGAGTTTAATGTGTTCCCCTATTGTAATAATTTTTCTTTCATTTTAACGATACATGACACTGAAAGTGTGTTTGGTAGAAATTAAAATCGGATTTACCGAACACGCCCAGAATGTGGTTGGTTTATCCTAAAAATAAAAATATCAACTACCTTATCTCAATCAAACAAAGGGAAACCACATTTGCAACCTGGAGGTTTGTTGAAATTACATTTGCTGTTTTTAATTAGACAAGTAGGTTTGGAAATAAATATTATCGTTTATTAATTAAAATTGACAATGAACAAATTATTGTAAATTATTTATTAATTAAAATCGAAAAATGAACAAATTATATACTAATTACTGAATCATCATTATATCCCCACCCGTGGTTAAATGACTTTTGCATTCCCTACGACCCTAGTTCTTCTCCATATATATGGTTTTAGTTCTCAATAAAAACACGCTTATGCTTATTGACTTCTCTACTATCTTTTCTGTTTTCTCTAATTTACAACATATTAGCAGCATGAAATCAATTGAGTTAGCAAAATTTATTCATCTTTGCTCACGGATATTTAATCAAGTTGAGTTAGGAAAAGCAATTTATCTTTCGTTTGATTGCAAATGTGAAAAATGGGTTTAAAGAAAATAAATTCCAGGGAATTTAATTGTCTAGAAATTATTTTACTGAATATTGTAATTAATTGTATTTTATTGGTATAATTTTCCACCCAAAAAATGTTGAAAGTTCGGTGTCCGTTTGATTTTATTTTTCATGAAAATTGTCCATTGAAATGATAATTTTTTTATCATTGGGTCTAGAATTTGTTCCAATTGCCAAATTAAAAAAATTATTATATTAAATATAATTCGTTTGACATTGTTTTGCATGAAAATTGTCAATAAAAGTGATAAAAAAATTTACCATTATATCTACAATTTTTTCCAATTACCAAAAAAAAAAATCAATTCCATTTTGCCAAAAAAATGGAATCCCACCACTTTGGCGAAAAAGTCAATTCCTTAAAAACATGGAAAATGAGTTGATGTGACACAAGTAAAGAAAGGCAACTCCATGGCAAATTTTGTCAATCAAACACGTCAAAAAGTGGGAAATGTAATTCATTTTCTATTTTCCTTGAAAAATTAGGCTTATCAAAAACAACATTATGCTAAAAGAAAGATACGAAATTTTAACAATTGAGTTTATAAAGAAACTCATTTTTTTTTCTTCAAAGAAACTTGTGGACAAAGACAGACTCCATCATAACTATTCACTACATCACCCGTGATAGAGGATCATAGTCTATCCAAACTAGTCTTTGACATATCAAGTACCTTTTTCGTTCAATCATGATCCTATTTTACACATCCGTCGAAAGAAAACCAGATTTCTAATTTACTTGCTTCATATGGATGTGATCGACACCGCACCACGAGTATAGCCCTCTTGACTTACCCAATGACTTCCTCTAGTTGCCATCCAATTTATTTGTCAAAATGGTGTGTGCGCACATGCCTTATTACTTTAAGGGAAAAAATTTGTCCATACAAATTCTTGGTATTTCCCGCATCAACATTCTTCTCTCACCCTTTTCATATGTTAAGATAATGTTTATAAACTGTTTGTAAATGGTCAAATTGTTTTTATTTACAAATTTATGGAATCCATAATTAATATCTACTTTATCCACCTTTTATTTATAAATTAAACTATTTATAAACACTTTTGAAATAGGCTTCTTATAATTATATATCTATAATATAAATTATTATTATTATTATTATTTGTTATTTTAGATGAAGAAAAGTCTCTATTTTGATTCTTTTCTTTTCTGACATTTTGCCCGTGTTTGTCTACCATTTTATCAAATATTATTTTCTACGGTAAACAATCTCCACCACACATTCACCAATAAAATATTCTACACACTTTACCGAAGCACCAGTGGTCTAGTGGTAGAATAGTACCCTGCCACGGTACAGACCCGGGTTCGATTCCCAGCTGGTGCAATTCATTTTTAAAATTTCTCTTTATTACAAATTAATAAAATATTCTACATACAAACTAATAAAGTTACTTTAAATTTCAACAATATATTCTCCAAAAAATACTATTCATTACATTATTCTTTTCCCAATAATTAGAAGTAAATAATTCATGGACAAATTTGCTTTCAAGGAACAAGGCATGTGCAAGCTACAAACATTTTTATGGTGAAATTGGATGTCCATGTGATATTCATCGATATAAAGACATAAAGAACACATGGAGGCTCCCTATTGGGAGAGTGCCTGCGGGCCCAGACACCCTCCCAATGGAGGGATCTTTATGTGTCCATTATGGACACCCTTATATTATGAACTATGTACCAATAGTGTAACCTATCTCAATTTTATGACTAAAAAGACCCTTCAGAAGTAATTATGGTACTTCATTCGCTCGCCGTTAATGATTAAAGACAACAAAACTAGAACTTACTCACTTACGACATTTTCTGTTCCCTTGTGATTGTAGTGTGTATTTTTGGTCCAAAGACTTGGAAGATCATTTGAAATATCTAGTCCCTGTTTGGTGTTTCTATTTTGTAGCTTTTTATCAATTTTTGCTAGATATGATTCTGACTTTTGAAATAAAAAAACAAGATAAATTTAAGGCCGAAAAAGTTTACATTTGAGTAGGTTTAGTAGGGTATATATACAGTTGATCCAAATTGTCGAGTTTACCTTCTATAGTTCACGTAATTTTACTTTCATTAGAGGGCAAAATGGACTTCAATATAAAATGCCAAAATTTTGATTTTCAAAGCTGCTTTCTCTGGTGTGAGATAAAGGCTTCAACATTTCATTAAAAAAAAAATTTAAAAATTAAAAGGGGCCCACGTCACTTTTGAAAAAATCGATTTCTTTTTGGGGAAAAAAATAAAAAATCCGGTAGATGGCCGAATTTAACATTTAGATAACACGTGATACTCATTCATATAAAAGAAATGGTTGAAAATTTTGTACATTTGTCTTAGTTATGCAATGATGTGAAAATACCTTTTATATAAGTAAAAATTCACTCATAAATAATAAATTAACTTATAAGTGAGAATTCACCTACATGTAAAAAAGTCACTTATATATTAAAAAGTTTATTTAGTAAGTAAATATTTATGCACAAGTATACTTACAAGTAAAAATCTACTATGAGTGAAACAATTTCCCCTTGTAAATGAAATATTCGGTTAAAAGTACAAAATTCTCTTGTAAGCAAAAATTACTTAAAAGTAGAGAATGACGTATACATCAAAAATTAATCAAACGCGTAAAAAAATGATACATCATAACCCAACTTAATACAAATCTCTCTTGTGCAAATCCCTCCTTACTCTATTCTCCTGGTCTTGCACACAATGGTGCCCTCGTCAATTTAAATCATAAGATAATCACGAGTACATAATTTTACTTCCTTTTGTGGTCACTAATATATAATACCTCTGTGCTTCGGTGAATTCTCCTCAATCAACTTTCAGAGTCTGGCACGATCCGAAGTTTTTGTTGGGTCGTGTCGTGCTAGACTATCAAAATATGAGGTTCGACATGGGCCACAAGTCCAAACATGACTGTTTTTGCTTTCTTAATAACCATAATAATTATGTCCAAATTCATCCCAAACAGAGGCTGACAACCTCTCCTTTTTGCTAGAATTTTGGTGTGGTCTGAATTCTATTTTAGAGCTATATTCGGAGTTGGTTGATTGTATTGGAGAAGTCTTGAAGAAATAAAAGATTACAAGGAAAATGTTTCTCAATTTTTACAGTTTTTCTCCCATATTTCAACTCATACTCAATTATAGATTTTACCTATTGTATTAGAGTTTCACCATGTATTAGACTTTTCATTATATTAATTCTCCTAGAATGTTAAGAATTCTTTGATTATAAATATGTGATGTACAACACATATATTGAAATTGACCAATGTTCCAACTTATTAGTTTGGTCCAGAAAGATCCCTTATAATCTTTACTTTTGATATTAGTGAATTCTCCTCCTTTGTCTGTGGTTTTCCCCGATTGGTTTCCACATAAATTTTATGTTTTTGTGATTGTTATTTTCATTTTGCCCAATATCTCATCTTTAATATTATAATAATTGACTCAATTTCTAACAAATGGTATTAAAGCTAGGTTCAACAGTTTCTGGGAGAGCTAGTTTGGTTTTATATTAGAACAAAGTTTGATCAATTTAGAACGAGGATTGATTATTTCAGGATAGCAAATATGAAGTTTGAGATTTTGTTTTTGGATCGCAACTCCAGATTTTTGTTATGGTGGATTTTTATTTGGATGCTGGAGGATAAGCAAAGTAAAGATTGAATTGTGAGAAATTGACAAAAAAAAAGGTCCCAATTTTTACGTTTTGGAAGGTTCGACGATCGTGTTTGATGCAACTATCACTAAATTAAGGAAAAGAGATATTAAACCTCATGAGAGTTTCGATGAGGCTGATTTGGTTGATTATGATTTGATAATCGTTAGACTTTGAAGTTGGATGTGATCGGATTGCTCGTGATGATGATTCGAGCAAATTTGGTATTGAAGAACCTTCCACTAGTTCAAATAGAGTTAGCTGTGATCTTGGTGATTGTGTTGCTCGTGGAGATAATTCGAGCAAAATTGGTAATTTAGATAGACTTAGTTGTGAACTTGATGATTTAGTTATTCATGATCATAATTCGAGTAAGGGTTAATTTCACAAACGGTCACTGAATTTACTTTTATTGGCATAATATTTATCAACATAAAGAAATAAAATTAAATGAGATAAATAACTTGCACCTCATAATCCTATAATCAAAAGTTACTTCCTTTCCTATCCAACATACTAGTGGCAACCTATCCCTATCAATTCTCAAAATCAAGCCAAGTAAATAATAATAAAATAAAATAAATTGACAACCTCTTCAACTAAAGTGGCTGTCTCGTAACTCTCTCTTTTTTTTAAATCAAAATCTTTATTTAATAAAACCCAATTAACAACTTACCAATAGTTTTAATGAATGGATACTGTAAGCACATTTCGTGGCTTTAAGAATACTAATTTTTAAGTACTGATATTACCAATACGTTATTGCACATTACTGTTCACAGTTTTAAAATATAAACCAACTTATAAAGGATTGAGTTATTTCTCTTAAAAATGTTGACATCTTAAAATGAAACCTCAATTCTGAACACCCAGTGCAGTTTCTTACCCAAATCGAATTCATATCTTTTTAGTGTTGTTTCTCACGTCTCAGGCCTCAAGAGTCGAGGTAATTTTTAAATTCCTCAAATGGTTCTTTTTCAATTGATTTTTTTTTTTTTTAATATGTAAGAAGCCGACACAATTAAAAACCGATTTTTTTACTTCATCTATAGAATTGAATTTAGATTGATGATTTGTGAATAATGTTTTGGTTGTTTATCATGTCGTCACTGCTTTTCTGTTGGATATGCTTTAGATAGCATAAAAGTAATTGAAATTTAGTCCATTTTTGTCTACCGTTTCTCCAAAAAAAATAAATTCTAAAACTCATTTTCAACAACATATTCTCACAATAAAATATTTTACATATAAACTCAATACTTCACTACAACATATTAAGTCATTTATAGCTTGCGAAAAATGATATTTATCATGTTCTATAGAATTTTTTGAAATGCTATGGTAGGTAATGTTAATAAAAGATATATCTCTATTATAACATTTTATAAATGTTATTATAAAATGCTATAAAAAACTTTTACATAGCATTTTATTATGGTAATCGTTTGAGTATTTATAACATTTTTTCGTGCAATCTTTTTTAATTTGATAGTATTTCTTTGTTATAATTTTGACTTTAATAACATTCTTTAATCGTCATGATTACATTTTCAATAACATTCTTTTTCCATCATAACTTTTCTAATATTTATAGCATTTATTGAATATGATGTATTATTTTTAATAGCATTTTTTTATTATAATGTATAGATATTACATAGCATACCATTATGTTTTGGACTAAAAATATGAACAACAATAACCAAGCCAATAATAAATTCCAAAAACCATCAATATTGTTTTGTAGAAATTTACAAATGTAACTGTTCAATAAAGAAATATAATTATGTTATGTCTCACACCAAATACTAATATAATATATGCTTGAAAATGAAATAAACACAATTAAATTGGAATCATATCATTCTAGTTCTTTACAAGAAAATTTCTTGAGCTCTCGTAACTTGTTTGTAGAACTCATCCATCAAATCAATGATGCATTTAAATCTGAAAATTAATAAAGTCATACAACTTGTTAGATTTTAAAGTAATATAAAGTAAAAAAAAAAATTCAAAAATTCAAAACTCTAATTAGTGACCGAAGATAATAGGGTATAAAATTTGACATTATTGTCTATGTTATTTACTCGATTACAACTTTATCACATGATCATGCAACTGTGGTACCAACACATTCTTCAATACAAGTCGTATCAGAAGTAAGCCTCCACAAGAATGCATCAGGTTTCATAGTTACATCAACTGAAACTCTCATAGCATTAGGTTCTTAGAGAAATGTGATGAACTAATATTTTTGGATCATTTGAAGACCAATGTCCTTCTGCCAGCTCTTTTCATGTTCCAATCTAGTAGCTTACACTTATTGTTGAGTGTATTAGTATTTACACTCTTCAACAACACAAATTCAGGAGCCACGTTCAACTTTAAAATAAATACATATTATCAATGAAAACAAATGATAAATTTTACCAATGAAGACAGTAGTTGACTATAAGAAAATTCTTCACTTTGATTTTCCTGAAACTACAAAGACAAAAAAATATAGAAACTAGTTACTAAATCATGTGAAGTAAAAGTGTATATGAGTTATATTTCACTTAAAGGTACTTATTAACCTATTTTTTCAATAATTTATTGATTGTCCTCTCCATATCTGCCACTTGAACCTTTAGATGATTTTGTTCTTCCTTTAAATGAGCTATATTAGACTCGCTCTGAGTTAATATGGAATACTTTGTGTAGCAAATTCCACCTCCAATCCTTCGTAATCGTCCACTATTCTCCAGACCAAGTACTTTTGAAAGAGCATCTTCTTTTATATTATTGTTAGAGGTGTGCTGAGTCGCATTTTTTAATTTTTCCTAAAAGACAGTATATAAGTGTATATGCGTGCACACACGTGCACACAAACATATATACAGAACTAAAATAAATAAATTATTTATCCTAGTCTAAATTCTGCCTTTATTTGAGGAGCTTTTCATTGCCTAATTGTCCTTGTTCAGGTTATTCCAGTTCGAATGTGCTTTGGCCTGGAATTGTAGCTAGAACTTAGATAAAATAAAATGTAAAATACATTCGTCGCTGCAGGTTTCTACTAGGAGTAAGAAGATCACATTGGGATCTAGTGTTTGTTTCTCACAAAGAAAAAAAAAAATAATGGAATACAAAATGTTGGGACAAAAGGATCACTAATAACTTGTTGATTTAGGCACAAAATTGCCCTTGTCATAGCTCGTGCACTAGCATTCCTTCATCGTGGCTTCTCGCCTCCAATTATACACAAAGATGTGAAAGCAAGTAGTGTTTATCTCGACTCAAACTTGGTAAATTAAGCTCATAATAATTTTATGTTTCCTAGGAATGAAAGTTCCTAGTTTAAGATGTAAATTTTCCTCATATTCTCGTGGTTGATATTTTATAAACAGAATTATCTGGCATCATTTATATATACCATCATCATAAACACAAAAATCTTCCATAGAAAGTAACAATCATTTAGTGATGCGTAAGCTAATGAATTTAAGGATATGAACATTGTTCTTTCACAAAAAAGTAGAAACTGCAAAACAAAGATTGACACACCAACAGTGCAACATATAGAAACTTGATTGCCTATTACCATAAAAAATCAACTTCAATACCCATTCACATGATGCTATTGAATTATTTCTGGCTTTAATTATCGCAGTAGAAAATGTCAGGTACAACGAAGACCATTAGTGCATGTATTTTATAAACATAACAATCCATATTCATAGATGGAAATCAGTAAGCCCTTTCTGAATCAATACAATTCTAGGCTCTATTGCGTTTTTTTTTTTTTTTTATATCGCAAGTGTACGATATCGTAACAAATAATATAATGGACATTTGAGTCCGAATTATCGTTCCCATGAGGACTATACTTTAGTTTTAATCTATTTTTCTAACTCCTATTTGATAAAAGCAAGTAAATATTTATCATGATTTTGACTAATTACTTTTAACAAATTGAAAATATAAAATAATTGCAAATAACAAATAATTGAAAAAACTGATACGTGATAAATATTAGGGCAAAACAATCTCATCTATTGATCACCTTTATTCTTAATTCACGATTCATAACCTAATGTAGTGTTTGATCGAATTCTTCTATAGTATTCAATTTAAATTATGATCGCAATAATTAGTATATGCATCTCTACACGTTATACTAATTTACCAGGTTTTATTGTAGTGTTTTTTCGTACTTTTTAACCATACATTCTCCAAAGATAACTATTCGAAAATTCATTTTCTCCCGAAAAAAACTCTTTTAATGGGCATCAAACAGGGGTTTAAGTAGCACTGCATGCAATTTTTAATATTTCTATCTGTTCTTTTGGCTTGTGATTTGATGATGATATGTG
Source organism: Fraxinus excelsior (assembly GCA_019097785.1). Lineage (NCBI taxonomy): Eukaryota > Viridiplantae > Streptophyta > Magnoliopsida > Lamiales > Oleaceae > Fraxinus > Fraxinus excelsior. The sequence continues at coordinate 22,861,446 of CM032640.1, read as the reverse complement.
ATGTTTGCAATGATATGCGATTTTTTTTTAATAGAGTACTTCTCAATAAATTTATGTTAAGAGATATGATTATGATGAAGTTATTTATGACGCGCAGTTTGCTTTTGGAAAGGATTATGATGTTGTGATTATGTTTTTTTGGTGGTTACTGGTTGATATAAAGTTAGTATATATGTGTTTATGAATTACGATGAGGAGACCGTGAACTTATCTTAGGATTATTTGTTTTAAATGATTGCCACTTATATTTTATCCATAAATTGAACTACTCCAAGAATTGGTGCAAGAATTATCCCTTAGAAGATCCAGATAGAAAAGAACTAGAACTCATTGCTTCTATTTTTGCCAGATATTCCGAAACACCAAATAAATCTTCCTTAATTTGATCGAGAACATAGAGGAGTTTCAACATTAGGTCCGAAAAGGAATCATATTTGTCAATGTCATGCAATAAACGTTATCATAAAAAATAGTTAATAACGTCGAGATGTTGAATATTCTTGAGCAGAGGTGATTCCAGGAAGGGACTAAAAAAAAAATAGGCCAGGCTTATAGGTTAAGTCAAACCTTTTCGGGAAAAGAGCAATGTTCTAAAATGCGTAATGCGTACAGGCCAAGCTAAGGGCTAGGCGAGACTTATGCGTAAAAAAACGTAAAAAAGCGTTTTCTTAATTTAATATTATTTTAATTTTTAATCAATCAAAAAATCATTTAACAATTAAAAATAATACTTATGAAACATTTAAAACAGATTTATAGGAACTTTATACATTTTTTCAAAATTTCCAATAAAAAATATATGTTTTAAATTTAAATATAAAATAGTAAATAAATAGTATAAAAACTTAAATATTATCTAACTCTTTATTGTAGGAGAGAATTTTTTTTTATTTCAATGGCTGTTTAAAATTAAGGCAAATTGAAGAAATTAGCATTTAATAAATTTTAACGTCAAATAATTGAAAAAAAAAAATTAAAAATGCGCGCATAATTGCGCCTAGGCGCGCATTAGCTGGCGGTCAACGCTAAATCAGGCACGTTGACCGCCAAATAAGGCGCCAAGGCCACGCATTGCGCCAAGGCGCCTTGGTGTGCTATTTAGAACACTGGATAAGAGTGCTCGTAATGGAGTATTGGTGTATGGGTTCAAGATACTATTGAACTTGTTGTATCAATGGGATCTTTTATCTTGGTTGGAGGAGAAATTACCAAGTGGCTAGCATTCCCTCACACTTGGCACATAATTTTTTCTAATTTTCTTTTTTTTTTTACTTTAAAAAAAAAATTTACCCTAAAAATATTGAATGCGGCCGGGGCATAAATGTAAGAATTTTATTAAACTCTAAATCTCATTAAGTTGAAAATCTAATTACTTTATTGTCAAAAACTTCCATGTCAAATAACTATGAGAATTGACCCCCATTTTTTTTCCATTACATTATATTAATTTTTTCTCTTTTCATTTCAACCACACATTTATCAAATAAAATAATATTACACACAAATCTAAAAAATCTCATTATTTTTCTACTACACATTCTCCTATCAATCACTATTTCAAAAATTTTCAACACCCCAAAATGGGGGCCAAACAAGGGCTAATGAAAAACATACTTTAATTGATTGTGAATGATTCTTTATTACTGGATCTTGAATCTTAGACATCAACTGCAATCTATTCATATTTAGCATCTTAATCTTTAATTTTGAATAATTTCTCTTTTGATTCTTGTCTTTAACTTTGGTTTCTCACTTCATAATCTTAATTATCTCAATTTATTCTTTCTTGCATTGTTGATTTACTGTTCTTGATTATAGGTTTAGATCTTTCTCTTCAATATATTTCTCTTGTATTCTTATGTTGATATGATAGCATAAAAAATGAGAATTACATATGAATTGGAAATAATAACCCTATTTATATTTTCATATGTATTCGACTCATCGTTAAATACAACCCTAATGGATCCAGTCTCTACACATATTTTGTCCGCACTTTTATTTAGATGTCTAAATCCCAATAACTTAAATTCCTTATTAGATCAATTTAAAAGATTTTAACTTTAAGATAGCATTTATTCGCAATTAATTACAAATATTTTCCCAACACTAAATCCGCCCTTGCTTGAAGGACTGGAACCAGTTAAGCTAATTTTGCCCAAAGAATATATATATATATATATATATATATATATATATATATATATATATATATATATATATATATATATATATATATAAGATTCACCAACTTTAAAATATATAAATTAATTAATAATATATTAGCATGAAATTATTTTATTTTATTGAATAATCAAGTTTATTGAATAAAATATCATAAAATAATATCTAAAATTTCAAACTGAATGTGCTTCCTAGTTTTATATTTTGAGAAAAGTTTTTCAAAATGATAAATCAAATGTGTTTTCTATAATTTTAAAAAAGTGATGAAGTGCATAAGGAGTTAGAGTTCATGATGAAGTGGGATCGCAAAGGAAAAAAATGATTTCATGATAACTTCGGGTTTGTCCGTTTTTGATGAATTACTAACCTAATTCGGTTGGAAACGGGTCAATGATCACAACTATCGCCTTCGGCCATGACGTACGTCGGATTTTGGGTAGATTCCATCATTTAGGCCCTCAATTAAGCGTTTTTGTCGTTTATGGTAATTTTTATTATAAACGATCGAACTTACAGTCCACCAGACAAGACGACAACATGAACTTTCTGACCTCCTGAAGTTAATATAGTCCTTCTGGATTGCGTGCCTCAAACAACTCTTAATTGAGATTCTGACAGCTCTCCTGGATTGTGTGCCCTTACACCAACTCATAAATGCAATCTAACAGTCCTCCTGAATTGCGCGCTCCTACACCAACTCTTTGACTGTAATATCAAAGTTCTCATGGATTCTCTAACCACTGGCTTTGTGAATTCGTCTATATCATGTGAATTCTTGAAGAACTCTACGTTCCTCAATAAACTTGGTATTTGGATTAACTGGAACTGATGTTTTCTCCGCCAAGTATAATCAAACCAATGAAGGTTGGAGTCTTTCAATGTATTGGAAGATGAAAAGATGAAGCTCTCTATATTCCTCTATGTTTCAACCTTTTAATTTACTTTCTGTGGCATTCTAGTATTTATATGATAGGTTTAGAGTTGAATATACCGGATAAAAAGCTCTGAAATTTCAATTATTAAAATCTCGACTACCCGTGTTGCTCGAGCGATAACTCAGCGACAGTCGAGTGACGACTTGTCACTCGAGCGAGGACTCGATGACAGTCTAGCGAAAATGTTTCTGTTTCTGCTGCTTGAGCGAAGTCCTAGCAAAATTGCGACATCGTTTTTTGTCCTCTTTTGAAGCTCGAACCCTAGAACCAATACAACTCAAAAACGAAAATTACAACCTACTCCTTAACTTTTATAACTAATTCAGTTAAGTCATTTTTGTTCACAGACTTACCAATTACATCATAAACTATCAAAAGCTAACAGAGGGAGAACCCACTCGCTTGCTTTCACAAGTATAAAAAATGGGATATGATATCGAACTTCATTTTCATGATAATGAAAATATAGAGCAATTATACTTGAAAAGAGAAAGAATTGCAAAATGCTACTTATTCAGGTTGATCGTTTGACTTCCTGTAAGTGAACGAGATCGTGAACAAGTAATAAAGTGATGAATAGAGTGTCGAACTCACGAAGACTACGTATTTGATCGAGTTAAAATTAATTACAATTTTAATCGAATAGTAAATAGATTTTGTGATGTGTTTTATACTAATACCTAAATTATCAATCAAACTAAAAAAAATAAGTAAATGTATTTTTCAAATCGTGAGATGTATTGCTAAGATGTAGAATCTCCCTTATTATTCTATTTCTAGTATAACAGTTAAATTGACAAATTTGAAATCATTCATGTTGGTCAATGTTCCTAATTTAATTAAAAGCATCTCTTGATAGCAATCAAATCTATTCCCCTCATGTGACCATTCTATCTCTCGATGAAAGATGCAAACATGATAAATGCAGTAAAAAGTACTAGAACATCTATTGAAACCATATAAAGCATAGAGGTATATTCATATCATCTATCGAACCTTACAATATTTTTTTAATGTGCTTAAACCCTATTGTCTCTCTTGATAACAATAAAATTCACTAACAATTCAATTGGTGATCAAGTAATTGAAAAGAACAATAAAAACGATAATAAACATCTACAAATCAAATAAAACTAAAGCCAAAATAATTAATTAAGAACTGAAAATATCATAACAAAGGTTCATCTCATCCTAGCAATGTATAAATTTAGCCTAATATGTTGAAATTACAAGAAATCATATATAAGTAAAAAGATATAACCCGATTTTGATAAATTGAGAAGATGAAGATAAATCTTGAAATCTTGAGTCTCTTCAATGGTTTCTTGATGAATCTCCACTTGCGCATTCTCTTCTTTGCTCAAAAATCAGATTTGAATCTTCACTTGATTGGATTCTTGCAAATTCCCCTCAATTCTCTCACAAGAATTATGAATTCTCCTCCTTCGATGATATTAATTGATGAATATTGGAGTATAATATGTACATGAGAGCTCTCCCTATGTATTCTATTGTTCTCTATTTGTAGGAGTCGAGAATTGGTTGAGAATCACGTCCAAATTGATTTCCAAAAGAGTTCTAATCGAATAAGGAAAGTTGTCTTTGCACGTGGATTTTTTGTCTCTGCACAGTAGTCAATATTTTGGTCATAACTTTCTCTTCTAATATCCGATTAATACAATTCAAAGTGCATTGTAAAGATAACTCAAAGGGCTATAACTTTGATAAAAATATGATTTTTCCAATTCGGACGTATACTATGCCAAGAATCGGTTTCAATCTTCGATTAGAAATTAGGAATATAACTTATGCGATTGAAAATTAATTTTGATCATATTCCATTCCTTTTTAAATTCTAATTCCATCCAATTATTTCATAAAAATCTTTCAAGTATCATCTTTTGGTCAGAATCAACTATTGAATATTTGCAATTTGGTCATCTGACTTTGGATTTTGCCAATTTTCACCAATTTTCGCTTCTTTCTTCAATTCATTTTCCATTGAAAGAGCTTTGCCTATTAAACATAAAATACAACAATTTAGAATATATTTTTGTCAAAAGAAGTATCAATGTTGTTATTTTAGGTCCCGAATAAATGTATAAAATAGACTTATCTAATACCTCCAAACTTAAACATTTGTTTGTCCTCAAACAAAATTATAACCTAAATAACAACAAACAAACAAGCATACAAAAATATTTGGTTAGATAATCTAACTTTTTATCTTAATATTTGAAATTACAGTATTAAATCTATAAACTATTTCAAAGTCACAATACCAAACCAATATCCACTCTTCCAATGCAAAATCGATGTTTGTATGTGAATAATTAAGTAGACAATCATGAATTTACAAGTTACTTCAATTCTCGACCCTCTGTAGTCAAATTTATCATTTCACCTCTCGTATGATTCACACACCCCCAAACTTGTTTTTTTTTTCACTCATTTCCTGGTGTGTAATATAAGGTTGAATTTTTCATTACTATCCTCACCATCTTTAATTCAGGTGGACTTTACCAATTGCAAGTCAACACATCAGTAAACAAGGATTCTCCAATTCTTTGATCGCTTCGACATCCAAAACTCAATTAGGCTAATTATCCTACATTAAAAGTCAAATTCCCTCAAACAAGTGTTTGGAGTTTAACCAAGGCATTTAGTGCTCTCTTTTTTCATGCACATTTTTTCTTTCAGATTTTCAAATATATTTTTCTTCTTTCTTTTTTTCCTTTATTCTCTTTCTTTTTTTATATTCTCTTCATTAAACTTTCTCCATCACACGTGCACATCCCAACATCAACACATTCTTGAACATTATATAAAGAGAGACAAGCAAGGATTTTTTGCATTCACATTTCACTAAAGCTGCTCTCCCTCCCTCCCTCCCTCCCTCCCTCTCAATTATGGAGTTCTCTGTGAGGTCTTTTGCAGTGATGTCCCTCCTGCTGTTGGTTTCCATGTCCACTGGTTTGAAACTTATTCAACTCCACATTGTCAACTACTATAATTAGCCATACATGCATGTTAATTTACCAAATATGAAATAATCCCGAACAACTTTAATTTCATAGCAAAACTCGCATTTTTTACATTTATTTAACTCATCTTTTGCTCTTTTCTTGTTTTATTTAAGCAGATATGAATGGTCCTCTTGTGGTGGATGCTACAAGTTGTGACTAGTGTGACAACCCTTATTTTCTTAGTCAAAGTCAATGGTTGAATTGTCTTGGTCAAAGTCAAATATGGACTTCATTGGAATAAGTTAATTCTCTTGGGGCTTATTTTACATTGGATAAATATTGAGGGTTTGATCTAAAAATCATTTAAGTGTTGGGACTCATTTTTAAAGTAGTGAAAGATAAGGATTTAAAATGGATTAAACCTAAGTTGAGGACTTGACTTGTAAAATGGGTATTTGTGGAGAACAAGTGGCACCTTTAGAGATAATTCTTTCATTCCTTTTTCCACTACACACACACACGTCCCAGGCAGAGAAGAAGGCAGCCGAGAAAGAGAGGAAAAAAGGGAGAAAAAGAAGGGAAAAGAAAGAGAAGAAAGTAACCGAGAAAAGGAGGAGAAAAACCGAGGATTAGTATTGAATTATTTATTCTTGGGTTCAAATTATCTATTACTCTAAGAGATAAAGGAATTATTTATGTTGAGTTCTAGGGTTCTAATTGGTTGAAGTAATTTTCAGATTTTGTGAAAGAGTATGATTTCAAGTTGATCTTTTGGTTTTGTGAAAATGAGTTTTGTATCAAGGTAAGGAATTTTATTTTATGAGCAAACCCTAGGATTTTTTATTGGATTTTTGAATGAAAAATATTGTTGAAAATGATTGTGATGATGAAATAATTATTTGGAGTTACGGAATTATGGAATAAGATGAAAATTTAATTGGTTGGATGTAGTTATTAGTTGTTACTAGATTGAAGTAAATATGTATAATTATGCTTGGAATGAAGGGTGTGTTGATAAGTTGGTTATTAGAAAAGGGATTAAAAGGTGTAATTAGCTCTACTTGACTAAATGAATAATTTGGGAAAATTTATTCTAGTATCGAGAAATTTAGTTGAAATGTTACAGCATTAGATTTTAGAGGTTTCTTAACTTGATAGTAGTTGAATTAGTTATCTTGTATGGAATTTCTGGTGGGGATGAAGAAATTCGAAAAGCCTATCGATCGTCATAGACGGTAGCTTGTTCTATGTGAATGGAAAATTTTATTTTTCAAAAATGAATAATTATTAAATTTATATCATAACTGAAAGTTAATTATTTCATATATTTGATTTGACAGCATGATTTCGAGAATTAAACGGATTTTGTTAGTCACTTTTTTTAAAGTTAAATTCAGTTCATCGAAATCAATTTTTTAGCATGTTTATTCATATTTCATATTTTAGTATATTTAAGGTCATTTTAAAAACCACCAGAAAGTACCTATATGATTTTACCTCAGTTTGCACTAGTGTGAATGTGTTTCCACAGTATATGACTTTATATGGTTATTTTACCCAATATGTACTAGTGTGAATGTGTTTCCACAATGTATAATTAGTTATGGTGATTTTACCCGCTCTGCACTATTGTGAATGTGTTTCCATAGTGTATGACCAAATTATAGCTCTGCGCGCGTATGACTCAGAATCTCAAAATTACAAAATTCCAGAATTGAATAGTTTTATCATGTATATCGATATCAATCGATACATGAGTAAGGTTACTCAGGTACCTTTTTGGTGTTATATTTCAGTATCACTAGAATTTATTGAAGTTATGATTATAGAATTCAGATTATTCAGTTTTCAGATTAAAGCTTTCAGTTTACGGTATTGAACATCAAATGATTTCAGAGATTATCGTAGATATTAGCTTAGTTTTTTACTTATCTAGAATAAAGAACAAAGGTTTGTATGATGATCATATTTTAGTTTTTTAGAGTATTACCAGCCTTTACAATTTCTCAATTTCCAATAGAGTAAGAATTTTCAAAAAACATGCATACATGAAGTAACTGTACTTATTTTTAAAATATCCACTCATTGAGTTACAAACTCATAAGTTTTACCACATCTTTTCTTATCAGATAGTAGCTGAGTTGAGCATCATCAGAGCCTACCGATCCACCTAGCCGAGCCACCTTTTGTCTATATTTGTATGACTCGTTTTGTAATCTTACATTGTATATATTTCTTTTGGAATACATGCATGTGTGGTCAAAAGAGTTAAATTGTAATTCATGTATCCACATCATAGGCTCACTGCATATTGAGTATTTTGAGACTTTTGTTTGGAAAATATTTGTAAATGTGGACTCCCCAAGATTGTATTTTGAACAGTTTGAGTTTTGAGGGGCTGGTGTACCCTATTCTAAATTATATGTATTGGTTGAGAATGTTGAGTATTGTTTCAGGTAGTTTAGTCCATATTATAGGGGAAACTTTGTCAAAATTTTCTTAAAAGTGAATCACAGTTAGAACAAGTCAAAGTTGCATTGGTGGTGGGTCCGACACTTAGCTGGTATCTACCATCGGCGCACGACACGTGTCAGGTCCATTAGAATGACTTGGGACGGGTCGTGTCAACTAGGATCTTTGACAAAAATATTGCTCGCTTCTGGGTAAGCTAGCATGCTGCCCAGGACCATCTTGCCCGTGTCGTTGCATAGGTGTTTGCCCACGTAGCCGTATTATGAGCGGTTTTCCTCGACTTTGTGACTATAATCTTTGTGAAAAATATTGCTCGCTTCAGGATAAGCCAGCATGCTGCGAAGGACTATACGGCCCGTGTCGTTGCCAAGCAATTTGCCCAATCTGGCAAAACAAGATGCTTTGTTATGTTTGCACTAAAATCTACACTTGTGGATTGCAGTTGCAGGCTCTGTTAAAAAGGAAATTACTGAGGAGGTGATGGTTGGTGCAACAGTCGAAGAGCCTCTCATCAAGGAGGTAGTAATCGCTTGATGCATTGCTTCAACAGCATAAGAATAAATTACTTGTCTATCCATGAAGCTGGTTTAAACTGGATTTAATTAAAATAAACTGTAGATCTCTGCTGGAGACTACATTAAACTGCCTTTAATTAAATAAACTGTAGATCTTTGCTTGGAGACTACATTGTGGAAGGCTACATCGTTAAATACAAGTATTATGCTTTATACTTTAATAAATTTGGTACGATTGTAGAGTAAAATAATTAATGTTGTCTTCTTTTGGTTTTTATCAAATTGATATATGCACAAACATCAAATCTATTTTTCTTTCGTTTTCAATAATGCAAGTCATCAAACGAAAAAGAAAAAGAAAAATTGAGCTTTAGAGAGAGAACACATGGCAAGATTAAGCCCATGTGTGTCCCCCCATTAAATTTTAATTCATTTTTCTTTCTTTTCTTATTAACCACACATTTTCTCAATAAAATAATATTACACATAAATCCAAAAATTCTCCTTATTTTTAAGCCATGCATTCTTCAAAAATTATTTAAAAATCAATTTTTTTTTCAAATAATGAAGCTCAAACAAGGGCTAAGAAAGAATAATTCATCATTCCAATTAATACATTAAGCCCTTGTTTGAGCTCCATTTTTAATCAAAAAGTATTCTTAAACAGTCATTTGACATCATTTCAACTACATTCTTCAATAAATTAATATTATACACACCTAAATATTTTTCTTATTTTTTAATCACACATTCTCCATCGTAACATTATTACAAAATGCAGTTTAAATAAAAATGGGGCTCAGACAAGCCTTAAATTAGTTCTTGGATATTGGGTAAAGAAGAAAGTGCCAAAGGAAATAGTTAAGAAGAATTGTTGAGATTCAAGGAATCAAGATTTGTCTTCTTTTTCTTCCTACATCTATAATTCGAGTGATGCCTTATAATTCAAACATAAATTCTAGTAATTTTGTAATGCTCAGCTAAACTTTTGATTACTAGGACATAAATGAATCATTTTTATGAAGTTTTAATAGAATTTGAAGACTTTGACTTTAATATTTCATTTGAGATAAGGAATAGTGAATATAGCAAGATATAATAATTGGTCTAGGGTACAATAAAGGATATAGATATAGTTATATTTTGCATTATTTAATTGGATGTTCTTGTGCTTTAATGCATTTTTACATATTCGCAGTTTTCATAAATTTATAAGAAGAACATATGTGATAATAGGTTTAATTCTATTTGAGAGATTATTAAACAAAATAGAAATATTGATAGACAAAACTAAACAAACGTTGTTGGTCTTAAGTTGTGTCAAAATCGATTAATAAAGGGATTCAAAATCTTAATGCTTGCTTGTAATCAACTTACAAACACTTCTTAGATTAGTTTTAGTAATTAGTTATAAAATCAATCAACCACGATTTCTCTATTAGATTAGAATTAGTATTAATTAGAACTAGAGTAAATACCTAATTCTTGAGAGAGTGATACTTTATTCACCACTCTGTTATAACTTGACTATGATACCATGCACTTGCAAAAATTTAGCGATCAAATTTTTTGAGGCATTGTCCTCGATGATTATTTATTACTCTCTTACTTCTTTTGATGATTATCTATCACTAGAACTTGTTTGGATTTATGTTTCTTTCAGGAGATTCAATATAAAGTAGTACATAGTAATAAACAACATAGGATGTTATAATAGATAAAGATATCGTTATGATTTACAAAATGGTTATTTGATGATCTTTGTGAATTAATGGATATTTATATATTTGTGGTGTAATTAGAGATAATTAAGTCCATATGTAAGTATATGATTGATTGACTTCAAGTGATGATATTGATTATAATTGTATCATTCGTTAAAATTTCTCATTCGAAAAAGTTTAGACTCAATTAAATTAAATATTAAGTTGTTTAATTTCACCATGGTAAAGAGAAAGATCTGCAATATTTAAAGTGTTGGAGACATCATAGTTAGGAGGCAAATCAACCTAGAAAGCGCTATTGCCTATTCTTTGGAGAACTTTGAAAGAGTCCTCAAGTTTGGAATGTAGTCTCAACACAGTTTCCTTGATGAAGCAGTTTTTCCTCAAAAATGAATCCAAAACGTGCTTGTGATGCAATCTTTGTACTTCTCGTTTTTTTTTTCTATAATATGTTAGACTTATTCATGCAACTTCTTAACTAACTTTTACTTCTCTTCTTCAAAGTTTGTAAATAAGGAAACTCCAATATCTGTGATTCTTGATTGAAAAAGGCTTGACCTTGAGTCAAATTTATTTCCACCTGTTAAGAAATATAGTATTATTGTTTTATTGTTTATTAAGGATATAATAGTCTCTTTAGTTTCCTTTATTTTAGACTATATATAGTCTTTATATTTAGGTTTTGTATTCACTTTTTCATTATGCATAATTAATGAAACTCTGGCCTCCCTTTTTTTCCTTTCTTTTCTTTGAATTGTTTAACACCATCATGGTAAAGAGAAAAGATCAACAACAGATAAAAGTATTGGAACATCATAGTTAGGAGGAGAATCAACTTTTAAAAGCATTTTGGCAAATTCTCTGGAGAACTTTGAGAGAGTCATCAACTTTGAAATGACACTTAGCATAGTTTCCTTGATGAAACAGTTATTTTCTTAGATGATTCCAAAACATGTTTGCGATGCTTGTTGAAAATATTCGTGTACTTCTCATTTTTCTTTTGTATCTCATCTTGAACTTATCCATGCACTTTCTTAATGAACTTAGCTCTTTCTTTAACGCCTCCTCTCCACTAAAATTATATGTAACACGATGCAGAGTCAAGTCCAAAGTATTTAATAGAATTTGGCCATGAACAACTTTAAATGGGCTTTCTCCAATGGTTTTGCTAGTAAGCTAATTATAAACGAATTCAAATTGAGGAAAATATACCTCATTTTCGTGTTTTTTTCCTACATAACTTCTTAATATATTTCCCAAAATTTCATTGACAACTTCTATTTGATTACTAGTCTGGCAATGGTAAGATGAAATGAAACAAAGATTAGCTCACATCTTTCTACAAAAAGTGCTTTAGAAATGACTTCAAAAAGATACAATGGATTTGGGAATTCTATGGAGCTTGACAATCATTAGAAATATAGATCACCAATATGAGATGGATCTATTGTTTTGCTACAAGGAACAAAAGGTGTCATTTTGAAAAAATCGAATACCACCACCATCATGACTTTGTTCCTTTGCTTCCTGGGTAAACCACAAAAAAATAAATAAATAACATCTTCAATGAGAGGTAGCAGCAGGTGCTGCAATATTTATCCTAAAAAAGGACGAATCGCAATATAATAATGACTCGAGTATCTTCCCATGAAGATTGATTATCAGCTCTGCTTTAATTAAAAATAACTTTTAACAAAATGCACAAAATTAAGATTTTAGGTTTTGAATTTGGTTTTCCTAATTGACAACTAATCTATGTGAGTTGAGTGCGCATGAGGATCTTAGAGTAAAACTTAATCAAGTAAAGCACTAGATCACAACTCCGCCGCTGAATCCTAACTTACCTTTCAATTAACAATCAATTGTTAATTCTTTCCCTTGTTGAAAATCAACGATCCAATTTGAATCAAAAGTCTCTCTCAAGGTCAATCAATTATGTACTTAAATGTGATCCTAATTATCTCTATTTAAATTACGATAACATAAAGATGCGAAACAAAGTTTAATGATAGACATACCACTACCAAAAAAAAAAAACACCAATTTCAAGACAAAAAAAAACGTTGTCGAAAAAAATTAGATTTCATAGCATAAATAATTTAGCGACAATAAGATGTTTCGCGCTATATGAGTCACAAAATGTATTATACTACAAATTCTAGTCATTCATCGAATACACAAACATCCAACAATATTTGTTTGACACAAAAAGTGCGAAACAACATCAAAATGTTTGTCACATAATAAAATTGCCAAAGCTTGTGAAGAGAATCTCAAAATAATCCTCAATCACTTATTAGTAGATGCATCATCTGTAGTGTAATCTATATAGAAAAGGGAAAAAATGTAAATAATGATTAAAAAGGTAAAATGGAAATTAAAGAAAGACATTACGTAATAAAAAAAATAAACAAACAAAATGCATAAAACATATTCTACTTACCAATATCATTAGCGTAATTACTATTTAGAGATTTCTTATCTTCATTGTAATATTCCTTCAATATATCATTAATGGTCAAGCTTTGTACTAGACATTAATGGTCCACATTTGAGCTACATACATTGAAGACGTTTGAACACTACAAGTTATAGTTTTCAAAGAAATCAACTTTTAACCACTCCACCTCGTTATTAAAGTGTATTGTCAACCAAATAGATAAACTTGAATTTATTAAAATCTTGTCTCACAAGTCAATTATGATCAGGGACGGATGTAGGGGTCGAGTCCCCAGCCCATTTTATTTATTTTGTGTAGAAAAAAATTATGTATAAAAAAATTTCATGTGTAATTTTATTTTTATTTTTACATATTAGTCAGATTTGTACGTAGTTCAGTCCTAGATTCGTTCATGTCTTCCTTACGAAGATAAGTATAGTGGAAGGATGCAGGCATACCTAGTTTCAGAATTGCTTTCTCAATCCTACAAATAAGGTAATTCTCTTCTCTTGTCCAATTCAGATTCCTTATTTGATGAATTTTGTAGCGCAACCAATAATGGCATCGCACAACAACATAGAAAGCACAAGGTTGCGAGACAGAATTATAAACAAACACCCAACTCAACCCACCCCACCTGTAATTTCAATATGTTGTTATGAGAGGTAGATACAAGACTTTATATATTATAGTAACAATTAGATGTTACTAAAGTGAAAAACAGTCATTACAAAGGTAATCGACATGAGAAACACGATAAGAAAGTCACATTCGGTAAGCATTGAATTAATATTTCGAAGATAAAGAAACAGAAGTTGGAGATATCAAATAATGATTAATGCATATATGCAGTTTATAGAGAACTTTTTAATTAATAAACATTCACTTTTTATAAAATAAACATATAAAACACCTCCAAACTCAAGTTTTTGCTAATCCTTAGCAACACTATCTACTCAACTACTATCTCGCAGGCAACAATAAAATAAAGACTCGCTTCGTTAGACAGCTTTTCATCTTTGCCTTAGGTTGAAAATTACACAATCAATTCATGAAAAGCTTCCACTGTTTTAATTTATTCGGTACTCAACCGATGTATGTGCACCTTGCGACTCCAATAATCACCTAGATCCAGTCAAGATTGTATAGGAGAATATGTAGGTCTTAAAATCAGCATTTGTATATTTAGTAAAAAAAACATTTATTGTTGTGCATATATACAATTACTAAGATAGACATTGATTAAATAATGATATCCTAATATTATTAGAATAGAAAGTATTGTAAAACTATTTTTATCATGTATTATAATTAAGTACTTGTCCGAGACAATACATTATTTTAAAAGGAAAATATTATCTATTAAATTTCCAAATTCATAAAATTGTATTCAAAAAAACATAGTTCATATAATGAAAAATAAATAATTTAATTAGTTAAGGTCAAAATTGAAATTTTAATTATAGATTATTAAAGAAGATAAAATCAGAATCTAAAAAGCTAGGAGGATGTTCTCTTCGTATTTCAATTTTTAGTTTTGAATTCATTTTGGGTTTAGTGTTTTTGAGTGTTCATTTTGAGATTACTGAAAACACGTTCTTTTTGTCATTTTGAAAAAATATTTTTAAAAATAAAAAAATTGAAGTTTTGACTTGTTTTTAAATATAACAGTCAAAATGACTATTTTGGCTTTATATATATATATATATATATATATATATTTTAAACTCGTTTTTTGGAAATTCGTTTCTGAAAATAGGTAACTAAACGTGTTTTCAATATTTTCGAAAACTGAAAATGGTCTAAATATAGCAAAGAGGAGCCCTAATATTTTGTTACTTCTCAAAACTTGATGCCAGATGGTGTAGACTTCACTAATTTTTTCTTAGGTTTACCAAACATCTAAATATTCGGGTAACGGCGAAAAAAATGTTTCAAAGGCATGCCATTCTTTTCTGGATGGATTGCCTTTGTCTTTGATGAACTCCTCCTTTGCGCCGGATTGGATAAATACTGTATAGAAATCGCACCGATATGTAATGACTTCCTTGACCATTTATTTAATAAACAGATTTGATTGAATTGTGCCCAGTTGAGAAGGAAGTCAAAATGAACTAATAAATTATTCAAGAATATGATTATCTGTCAACAGAAGCCATCACTAGCAAGGAGGCACGGTTGCAAGTTGCACGAGACTCTATATCTTGATGAATGCCACTCTATTATCAAATACTAGTTTAAGCACGTGCGTGCTGTATTTTCATTAGGTATTTAATAGTGTAGAATGATTTGAAGGTTTCTTTCACATTTTTATTCTTTTTTCTTCTTTAGTTTCTTTGGTTCTTGTAGTGTACGTATATACACATATGTATTGGGATTAAATATAGTGTACATATTTCAAGAAGAAATATTTTTGTAACAGATGTAAAATCATGGAAGAGATATGCTTCATATAAGTCAGTATGGTGACTATTGAAAAGTATAATGTGTGTTTAGTATAATAAAAAAATAGAATAACGAAGCGATTTGATGTTTTCACTTAGGAACTAAAGAATTGTCTGTGGATGAGTAACTTCCTGTTCTTTTTCCTTATCTATAGCTGTGTTAGTAAATAATGTAACCCTGAAAATACACAGTATAATATATAGTCTATAAAATAGAAATCAATATTTTCGTCATTAGAGCTTTAAGAGTTTGGGCTTGAATCTTGACTGGGACAATTATTTCTCGATTGCTGGTGTCAAGGCATCCAAGCACAGCAGATGCTTTACAACCTGCAGATAAGAAAGATCAATTTCGTACATGTTCTCGAAATAACAAGACGCTAATTTTAATATCTACCAGATCTGATCCAGTGATTGGAGAAATTATGTGCAATGAATTCATTTGCTGATATAATCCCAATGGTAGTTCAAAGAGATGGGAGAAAGTACCATTCATGAAAGAAAAGGCTTTAATTCAAGATTAACACTATTGTAGCATTTTTTTTCAAATATCATTTGAGTAGATTGCCTAGCTACAAATCTGGTTTAAATGAATCAGTATTTGATGATTGACAGGTAAAATGTAGGCGAAAAAAAAAAACTTCCACTCTGAACTGAAGAATTATAAACTTACCTGTAAACCAAGTAAAGTTTTCTGTTTTCTCATATTTACTTCGAAGGAAAGTAAATGTGTCTCAATGGAATCAGATGATTTTTTGTGAAGCAGCTTCAAATACTTCGTAGCTTCCATAAAAGAATCTTCAACCTACAATTTAAACTTGCAAGTCAAAAACTAACTCAGCTATTTTGACATCATCATTCCAATTTTGAGCAAAGATTATCAACAATACCTAAAAAGGCACTCAGCTAAATGATAATTGAGCATATGAATTGGGCTTGGATTTAAGAAATTCAACATCAAGAAGAAAATTGGACCATCAAAGCAAAATGTGTTTCTGGACTCTAGGCATCAAGTTTTTAAAGACCTAAATATTCTCATTGAGATAATATATTAACATGAAAAATATACACACAGAAAGTTCATGGCTAAAACATTATTACCATGAACAATGTTTCTGGAATTTAGGCAATAGGCGTCAAGGCTAAACCTTTAAATCTCTCCTTCTAAGTAAGTTCCTTAGAAGGCCTTATTCTAACTTAAAGATGAAAAAAATGTCAAGCATACCCTCATATAAAAAGGTTTCCTCTAACAAAGTTGTGCTGAATTTAGTTTTCCTCTTTGGATTTTGTTGGATTTTCATTTAAAAAGGTTTCCTAACGAAACCAGGAAGAAAAAGAATTAAAAAAAATTAATGACAAATGACAAGTAAACACATACATAAAAAATACCTCCTGACAAAGAAGAATATATCATGAGAAATAAAAATAATGAACTCTAACATCAAGAAAAAAAACATCACAATCGAGATTAAACCCATTCGAAGCTTACCAAGTATAGATGTTATTGTATATAATGTCGATTGGTTTCATAGCGACCTCGCTCTTGATGAGCATCGTTCAATATGGATTTAACTGTTGCAATAGCTTCCAGACCACGAGCAGCACCAAGGCAGTGCCTGATTATAGACTGAATGAAAGAAAAAGTGAGAAGCGAGCAATGACCTAAAAACTAACGCTCTATGATCCACCTGAATTAATAATTCAACGTCAATATCATCTGCTTTAATGTACAAATATTAAAATAAGAATTATGCAGACAAGTACAGGTACACTTGTTTCTGTTGGTGTATCCATGTGTGTTAAGTGTGAGGGCTCAACTGTGCAAGAATTGGACTTCCCTTAGTTGTATTCATTTTGATCTGTGAAGTGTTGAGTTTCGAACTCTTAACCTGTCTATTAATTGTGCTTCCAACAATTCTAGTTAAAGTCGTGTTCTTGGATTGACACTTTTACTAATTGGAATGGATGGCTGGATGCTTGACACGTGGAATCTCTCTCTCCATTGGATCTGATTCTAGAGTCTTCGACTCTTTATCCCCTTGGTGGACGCCTCTCCGAGATTATTCACTAACATGTCCTTTGGTATGTTAGAGAGGGAATATCCTCTTCCTTCTAGGGTTTACTTCTCTGAGTGATTAAATCGTGTAAAGTATATATCCTCTGGATTTACTTTTGATTGTTGTAAGGTGAGGATTCTTGAGTGATTTGGGTACTGAATCTTTTGTGATTCGAGCAGTGAATGAAGGTTTAGGCAGAACTTTGTGATCTGGCCTATTTTGTGTCTTGAGGGCATTCGATCCAAAAGCTTATGTAAAGATAAGTCTCAGTGGCTTTACTTTTGTGTTCTTGAACAGATATTGTAACTAGTTATTGCCATATTTTTGGCTATATAGTGCAACCGAGCAATATCCACTATTTGGATGCTCAACGGGGGACGTAGGCGTTAGATCCGGTCGCTGAACCTCCGGGGCTTAGGCCAAAACATATCTTGTGTTCAAATCTTTTACTTTCTGCTTTGTTATTTACACTTTGATATCTATTCTCTGAAATCTTGTGTCTAATATCGTGTGTTTCTGGACCTTTTAGTGGTATCAGAGCACTGGTGAGGACACGATACCTAGATCTTCGCAGAAAGAGTAAGAACACGATACCTGGATCTGTGAAAAAAGGGGCACGATCTATTGTAGATCTAAAATTTTTGGACTGCTAAAAAACACATTAAAATTCTTCGAGTTTTTTTGCTAACTCGCTGGGTGAGATCTATACCTTTCTTTTATACTGTACAAGTTTTAAATTAGAACTAGGGTTTTCTTGATCATACCCTTGATTCACCAAGCACCGTCGAAACCCCCTTGAGACTAATCTTTGTCCAGTAGCCCCTGTGAGGCTCCTGGAATCTGAGATAAATCAAGTACGGGTGTGTTTGGGTAGAATCTTGCTGGAGTGATCTTTTGAAACATAGTCTATGATCTCTGTTGTGCTTATATTGTGCTTATCCTGCATGTCTGTATTATCTCTATGATCATAAACCTGGAATCTTGTATTACTAAGTGTGCTACTGTGATTTCTTGAACTTACTAAATTTGATCGAAGTCTCTAAGAGTCTGTGCCTCTACTTTGTGATCATACTTGTGCCATTATGGCTTCTGCAAAATTTGAAGTGCCTCAATTTGATGGTAAATGTGACTTTAATATGTGGAGTCAAAAGATGAAAGCTATGTTGATGCAAATGAGAGTTGTTAGGGCTCTTGATAATAGTTGGCCTGCTGATTTACCATCTGCTAAGAAAACTGAACTTGAAGAGGTTGCATGGAGTACTATCTTCTTGTACTTGTCTGATAATATTGTGAGAGAAATTGGTGAAACCAAAACTGCCTCTGAATTATGGACTGCTCTTCAAACTAAATATGTGACTAAGACAATGCCAAATAAATGTTTTCTATTGAAACAATTCTTTTCTTTTAAAATGGACCCTACTGTTGACTTGGATGAAAACTTGAACAGATTTACAAAATTGACCACTGACTTAACCAACTATGATGAAAAACTTTCAAAAGATCAGTTGGCTGTAGTCCTGTTGAACTCCATTAGTGTCAAGTACAGAGACATCAAGGTTGCTCTTGAATATGGCAGATCTTCTATTACTACTGAAGATATCATTGTTGCTTTAAGAAACAAAGCACTTGAAATTAAGTCTGAGTCTAAGATCCACCATGGTGACAACCTACTTGCAAAAGGAAAAAGTTTTAGTAAACCAAATTATTTCTCGAAGTCACAAACTGAAAATAGGAATAAGTGGAATGACAAAAATAAATCCAAGAATAGAGCTAAAGGTAAGAAATGTTATCACTGTGGAAAATTGGGTCATTTTATAAAAGATTGTTACAAGAAAAAGAATGAAGCAAAAAATAAAGGCTTCAATGATGGTAACTCTGCCCTAGTCTGTAACAAAAATGATTTTGAAGATGGCCTTGTCCTTGTTAATAATGAAAAGAAATTGGGTGAAGAGTGGATCTTGGACTCTGGCTGCTCTTTCCACATGTGTCCCAATAAAAACTGTTTCCTTGACTTTGAGCACACCTCAGGGGGGCAGGTAATAATGGGAAACAACATGACTTGTAAAGTAAAAGGGGTAGGAACAGTTAAGTTGCTTCTTGAAAATGGTAAAGTACTTTTCTTAAAGGAAACCAGATATGTACCTGAGCTAGAGAGGAACCTGGTGTCTCTGGGAATGTTGGATGACATGGAATTTAACATTAAATTGGGTCAAGGACATATCAAAATTCTTAGGGGTGATGATTTAATCATTAGCACCCCTAAGAGACATGGTCTCTATTTTCTAAATGCAAAACCTTTACTTGGCTTAACTGCTACTGCACTATCTGACAACTTTACTTTAGCAAAACTATGGCATGAAAGACTTGGCCATATTGGCAATAAAAGTTTGAAATCCTTACAAAACAAAGGAGTTTTTGGAAAACAAAATCTTGGTGATCTTGGTTTATGTGAACAATGTGTTATTGGTAAGCAAGTTAAATCACCTTTCTTACCTGGAACTCATAAAAAAAAACAAATACTTGAATACCTACATGCTAATTTGTGGGGTCCTGCCTCTGTTTCTACCTTGACTGGTTTTAGATATTATCTGTTGATCATTGATGATTTCTTTAGAAAAATCTGGGTTTTCTTACTTAAGACAAAAGATGAGACTTTTTCTGTTTTCAAAGATTGGAAAACACAAATAGAAAACCAAACTGATCATAAGGTAAAGACTCTAAGGACATATAATGGTATGGAGTTTTGCAATTATGAGTTTGAAAATTTCTGTAAAAGAAAATAGCATTTTAAGGCATAAAACTGTTGTTTATACACCTCAGCAAAATGGCATGGCTGAAAGGATGAACAGAACTTTATTGAATAAAGTAAGATGTATGCTTTTAAGTTCTGGTATGCCTAAACTGTTCTGGGGTAAGGCTGTAAAAACTGCTGCATATCTTGTGAATAGGACTCCCACTAGTGCTTTAAATTTTAATGTGCCTGAAACTGTCTGGTCTAAAATTTCTGTTAACTATTCTCACCTGAAAATTTTTGGTTGTGCTGCATATGCTCATCAAAGTGTTGGTAAATTAGAACCTAGATCACTTAAATGTGTTTTCTTGGGATATGGTGAAAATGTTAAGGGTTATAGACTCTGGGTCAGGAGTGAAAAAGGTTACAAGGTGATCATCAGGAGAGATGTTATTTTTAATGAGTCAATTATGCCATACTTGGAAGGTAAAGAAAATAAATTGAATGAAAATGATGTTCAAATTGAGGTGGAGTCTTCTTTGACCACAAATAACACACATGCACCACCTGAACATGCTGTGAATGGTTCTGATCTTGATGATAATAATATGCCTATTGAAATTGACAACATATCTGAACCTGAGAAACAAAATACTTTGCCTGATCCACATCTTGATGAATACCAACTTACAAGAGATAGAGAAAGAAGACAAATTAGACCTCCTGTAAGGTTTAATAATGATGAATTTGTGTCTTTATTTACTTATCAAGCTAAATCTGAAAATGAACCTGACTCTTATGATGATGCCATAAACTGTAAAGATCACATGTTTTGGAAAGATGCCATGAATGATGAGATGAACTCACTTCTGAAAAATAAGACATGGGAACTAGTGAGGAGACCTAAAGACCAAAAACTAATTGATTGCAAGTGGATCTATAAGATAAAAGAAGGTGAAGGGGGGAATAAAAATATTAGGTATAAGGCTAGATTAGTAGCTAAAGGCTTTACTCAAAAGGAGGGGATTGACTATACTGAAATATTTTCTCCTGTTGTCAAATATACCACCATTAGATGTATACTTGCTCTTGTTGTCCAATTCAAATGGGAACTTGATCAATTAGATGTTAAAACTGTTTTTCTCTATGGTGACTTAGATAAAACTATATACATGAGACAGCCTGTTGGATTTGTTAATGGTAATCATGAAAATGTTGTCTGTCTGTTAAAGAAATCCCTCTATGGGCTTAAACAAGCCCCAAGGCAGTGGTACAAAAGGTTTGACACTTTTGTTTTGAAACATGGCTTTCAAAGAAGCAATTATGATGTATGTTTGTACTATAGAGGTAATGGAGGTAAAAACTCTTTGTACTTGGTACTTTATGTGGATGACATGCTACTGGCTAGTTGCAATAAATCTGAAATTGATGATATCAAATGTATGTTGAAATCTGAATTTGATATGAAAGATTTGGGTCCTGCAAAAAGGATCCTTAGCATGCAAATTTTGAGAAATAGAGATAAGGACTTGTTATTCTTGCATCAACATGATTATGTGATAAAACTATTGAAAAAGTTTAACATGTTTGACTGCAAACCTGTTACACTGCCATTTTCAAATCACTTTAAATTGTTAGCTGAACTCTGTCCTAAAACTGATGAAGAATTTAATAGAATGTCAAAAATTCCTTATGCAAATGTCATAGGTTCTGTGATGTATCTTATGGTAAGTACCAGACCTGATTTAGCACATAGCATTAGTGTTCTCAGTAGATTTATGGGCAATCCTGGTGAAAAACACTGGCATGCATTAAAATGGCTTTTAAGATACCTCAAAGGAACTTCAAATTTAGGACTTATGTTTAAGTTGAATAAAATGGGAATCATGTTAAAGGGATTCTCTGACTCTGATTTTGCTGAGGATAGGGATAACAGGAAGTCTACTTTAGTTTACTATTTTACTTTGTGTGATACTGCTATAAGCTGGAAATCCCAATTGCAAAAAATTGTTGCTTTATCCTCTACTGAGACAGAATACATAGTTGCTTCAGATGCTGTTAAAGAGGGAATATGGCTGAGTAGACTGTTAAGTGAACTTGGTTTTGTTGATGAAAATGTTACTCTTTATTCTGATAACCAAAGTGTCATACACTTGAGCAAAAATCCTATGTTTCATGATAGAACAAAATATATAGATATTAAATATCATTTTATTAGAGACATCACATCAAAAGGAATCATGAAAATTGGGAAAATCCCTACTCAGGTTAACCCTGCTGACATGGGGACAAAGATAATACCTTTAAATAAGTTTCTTAACTGTTTAAAGTTGTTATCTATTGATGTTATGTGATCTTTTACAAGTACTTGGAGCAAATGAAAAATAATCTGTGACGTTGCTCTTGGCTGCACTATACAAATTGTTGAAAGCAAGGTGGAGATTGTTGAGTTTCGAACCCTTAACCTGTCTATTAATTGTGCTTCCAACAATTCTAGTTAAAGTCGTGTTCTTGGATTGACACTTTTACTAATTGGAATGGATGGCTAGATGCTTGACACGTGGAATCTCTCTCTCCATTGGATCTGATTCTAGAGTCTTCGACTTTTTATCCCCTTGGTGGACGCCTATTCGAGATTATTCACTAACCTGTCCTTTGGTATGTTAGAGAGGGAATATCCTCTTCCTTCTAGGGTTTACTTCTCTGAGTGATTAAACCGTGTAAAGTGTATATCCTCTGGATTTACTTCTGATTGTTGTAAGGTGAGGATTCTTGAGTGATTTGGGTGCTAAATCTTTTGTGATTCGAGCAGTGAATGAAGGTTTAGGCAGAACTTTGTGATATGGCTTATTTTGTGTCTTGAGGGCATTCAATCCAAAAGCTTATGTAAAGATAAGTCTCAGTGGCTTTACTTTTGTGTTCTTGAACAGATATTGTAACTGGTTATTGCCATATTTTTAGCTATATAGTGCAACCGAGCAATATCCATTATTTGGATGCTCAACGGGGGACGTAGGCGTTAGATCCGGTCGCCGAACCTCCGGGGCTTAGGCCAACACATATCTTGTGTTCAAATCTTTTACTTTCTGCTTTGTTATTTACACTTTGATATCTATTCTCTGAAATCTTGTGTTTAATATCGTGTGTTTCTGGACCTTTCATGAAGTGTTCTTGAATACCTTCTTAATAGCATTCACCTCAGCTAAGTCGCCTACTATTGGGGAAGTTGTGTGGGCATTAATGTAGTCACCCTGAAAAGAAAGATCATGTTCTTGTTGATTACTTGCTTTACGTATAAAAATCAGTGAATATAAATGAAAACAGAATTCTTCAGAGTCCATTTAAGACGTTCATACTGCAGATGGCAACATCCACATTTTAAATGTCTTATATGATTTATTTTTTCTTTATCGACGATGCTTCAGTTCAATTCTCATATGGCTCATCAAATTTTCTTAAAAGTTAGTGGTGAATGAAACTATGAATATATAAACAGAAGCAAATTGTGGTTAACCTAAGCCTTCCGTTGGAATTGAGTTCATATTTTCAACTAAAGCTGAAAACATAGAATTAAGTTGAAGTGCAATACCAAATACAACAATGCTTGGTGTACAATCATTAGTGGATTGTAAGTTTTACAATCTCTCACATTAGTGTGGGGCCCACTAATTAATTAATTAGCGGGCCCCACACTAATGTGAGAGATTGTAAAAATTACAATCCCTTAATGATTGTACAAATGGATTTTTCCTACCAAATATTACCCCTAGGGAAAAAGATGAAAGTGATGTGTACATAATAAGTTAATTTTTGGGCTTGGTAGCAGAAATTACAGCATGAACTGATGAAAGGAATAAAATAGGACCTCCTCTGGTGAAGCACCAGCATTTTCATGGGCACTCTGGATGCATGAAGACACATCAAGTCTATCAGATCGGGGATCGGTCATATGATAAGCATCACAGTTAACTACACCTCCCAAATACTCATCAATTATTGGTGCACCTCGATTCATTGCATGTTCCAAACTTTCCATCACCTGTAAGAAGCAAAGGAAAACTACTTGAAATTTCTAGTTTCATTTCAGTCCAGACCATGTGTCTTTTAATTGGCTAAAAGGTGAAAGATGAAGGGAGAGGACAAACAAATCCATTAATGCACTTGTCAGCGCCAAAAATAGGGTTCTACTTGAAATGTCCTTCTACTTCACTTTTCAATATTCTAAAACTTGAGATTGGATAGATGGCACTGAGAAGATAAAAGGAATTATTTTAATCTAATATCTATGGCAAATGCATTGAGAAAAAAGAAGCACCTAGTCTATAATGCTTTGAGAAGCAAATGCTATGGTGAACTACAATAAACTACATCACAATTCATTTTTTGAGTAGACTAAGGGATGGAGATCCAGATATACCAAATGAAAATATTTCTAAGTTTGGAATTTGGAATCTTATTTTAGGAAAAGAATTTCGGGATTATTTTACTGATTTTTAGTTTTTTATGTTTTTTCTTTAGTTGTTTCCCACAAATTAGTTAAAACTTTCTACAAATGGGGTTTATGCAATGTATTTTCCAGAATTGGTTATTGAATAAAACTATCTCTCTCCCCTCTAATTTCTTCTTTTCTCTCTCATCTGTCTCTCTGATTCCTCCTCCTCTTCTTCTATTTCCCTTCTCTTCTTCTTCCTCCCCTTCTCCTTCTATAATACTGGTTATTTTTTATGAGCCTTTATCATCACTAAGAAGAGTTCAGTTACAGCATAGGCAAATGAGTTTCAGAACTAATAAAAAAACTGCTACCCATATTGCATATTCCCTGCGTGTTCCATTCATGTGGCCAATATAAATAAAATTAAACATTTGATTAAAGAAATAAAAACCAGCATGCTTGCTAAAACTCCAACACCTTCACCCATAACAAAGCTATCTCGATCCTTGTCTCAAGGCCTAGAAGCTGTTTGGGGATCATCATTCATCTGAGAGAAATCTCTGCATGCAACAAAACCTCCCAATCCAATAGGAATAATGGCAACTTCAGTTCCACCGGCTAGCATCAAATCAGCCTTGCCTCGACAAATGTGATTGGCAGTCACGTAGAAGCAATAATTGGAGGTAGCACAAGTAGTTGAAATCGAGTAATTTGGTCTCATCAAACCAAGATCAATTGCAAACAAAGCAGATCCTATATTTGTTATTGCATCAGGTATGAGATTGGAGTGATTTTCCAATGACTTTTTTCTATTAAAGCCTGAACACCATTGGGAAATACTATAAGACCACCCATTCCAGTACCAACCAGAACATTAGCTCATACCTTATCAATCTGCAACGAAATGAAAAGCAAATGAACTATAAGAATATATCCACAGCTTCAAAATAAGAATGAAAATTGAAACATTCACAAGAAAAATGATGTAAACAACATTTAGTCTTGCAATAGTGGCACAAACTAAATTCAATTAATTTAATCAATGAATTATAACATTCATGGATAAACAAGAAGCTAGTGTTGAAGAAGAGAAGGCAATTAAAGCAAGCAAGCAAAAATATGTGGGCATTGGTACCTTGTGACTGGTTCTTTCCTGCATGGAAAAAATATTAAACACTAATAAAAAGGAACAATGGAGCAAAGGTATGATCTACCAGAGGCAGAACTCTAATGCTTCTCTTAGCTTATCAATAAATAGAAGCAATTTGGTTTCTTGTGTAGCATCCGCTAATAGGGAAGTAAATTAAATAAGCTAAGCTTACAAGATATTTAATTTGATTTACCTGACCGCCTTGGACTTCTTGTTCGGATTGTTCCTACACCTTCTTTCTTTGATCGAAATGTTTGAACCAATTGCACCAATAAGTAATATCCATGATGGAAAAGGTGTGAAATCCAAAAGCGATACATTATGATAATCGACGGTGTAAGAAATATTTATTAAAACAAATATCAGTTGTTAGTTTCCATTTGTATATGTTTATCCAGTCTTGGTCGACTATTTCGAATGGATAGTTCAAAATAAAACATTCTATAAATTTGAGCATCAATAATATGCAGTTTGGCCTGCAAAGAAAAGATTTTTTGTTAGATGAAAATTGCATTGTAAATGTGAGATTAAATCAAATAGAGATATCATAAATAGCATTTGAGTGTTTACCTATTGTTTTTACAAGATAAATAAGGTATGATGTCCTATTTTAATTTTTTGAGTGCATAGATGTTTAGATCTCATCGACCAGAGAGAAATGGTGGAATGGATAATAATGCATCAACATAAATGTATACGATATGTGCATCTACTAACATTTTATGGTCTGTATGCTCATTGTTGCTACAATCATAGATTTGGAATTTCCATTCGCGCAAATTAACAACGTAAAGATACCAAGTGTTAGCTGAATGTGAAAATGGAATTAATATATAGTTGCAATGTATCCATGGATGACCAGCAATTGACAAGTTGCCATTTAGATATTCAATTAAGCGAGTCAAGGTTAAAGGTTCAGCACGTTGTAGATCTAATGCCCATATGCGATGACGAACACATTATGCTGCAAAGTTAAAGTCCATGATTGCATTTCTTTAAAAACAAGGGTACAACCATCATTGATTAATTGTCTGAGTAATTTTAATTCCACATCGACAATCTAATACAATAAATGAATGTAAGTCAGGTGTATTGAATATGGGAAAAAAATGTATTAAATTTTATTTCACTAACCGCAATAATGATATCCTTGATTTTATCCATTAAGTTTTTCAATGTCTCTTGTATACATATTATTGCTTCCAATTTCCCACATTGCGCTGCATAATATAATTTAAATTAGTATGAAATGAAGTAAGTGAAAATCATAATATTGATGTTCATATAATAAAAGTCAATTTCTTACTCAGATGTATGGCGTGGTATCCAATCTCTGATTGTTGTATAGTTTTCCATGAGATAGTCTTCTAAAGGATAATGAGGAGGCTGTATGGTTTTTTGTTTACCCCTTCTTGGTTTCCTTCTAGTGTCATATGGTAAATTCTCAACTTGAAGAAGTTGTTGAGATGTCGAAGCATGTTGTGTGTACATTTTCACCGTAACGAACTTTGCAACGGGAGAAAACGTTTCAAAGAAATCAAGGCCTTCTTGTTGTGTGTACCCCTTCGCCACCAACCGGGCCTTATAGCGTTCAATGGTACCATCAGACTTATATTTAATTTTGTAAATCCACTTGCACCCAATTGAGTGTTTGTCCTTTCGTAAAGATTAAACAGACCAAGTGTGATTAGATTACATAGCATCTAATTCAGTAGCCATAGCAACTCGCCAATGTGGATTAGTAACAGCTTGGTGGTAGAATTGAGGCTCAAAGTTTGCAGAGACATGGAGCAAATAGGCATAGTGTGAAGGAGAGAGAGATTTATAAAAAATGTAATGCTGTAGAGGATATGAGATATGAGATGACTAAGAAGTGTTTTGTAGTAAGTGACAGTGATAATCACGCAAATAAGATGGGGTTTTAATTGTCCTGGAAGTCCTTCGAACCATTGGCTGATGAACAGTGGCAATGTCAACAGGAATGATATTGGTAGGAGGATGAATGATAGAGGCAGAATCAGCCTCATTAGGTATAGAAGAATCAGATGCTGGAATAGGTAAGACTAAATCTGGGAAAGGATCAACCATGGTAGGAGGATGAGGAATTAACTGAAAAGGGAACAAAGTTTCATGGAAGATCACATCATGAGACATAAAAAAAACTTTAGAATCTAGATTATAGAGTTTATATTCTTTCACTCCTGGTACATATCCAACAAATACGCATGGTACTGCACAAGGGTGAAACTTTGTTCTAGTAGAAGTTAAGGTTGATGCATAGCATAAACAACCAAAAAATTTGAGGCAGGTGTAATTAACTGGTTCACCATAAAGAAGCTGAAAAGGAGTTTCACCATGTAATAAAGGTGAAGGGGTACGATTGATCAAATATGTAGCAGTGAGAACACACTTCCCCCAGAATTTTATCGGGATATGTGACTGAAAGTAGAGTGCACGAGCAACATTAAGTAAATGTTGATGCTTTCTTTCTACCACTGAGTTTTGTTCAGGTCGCTCAACACAAGAAAATTGGTGCAATACACCTTTGGAGCTAAAGAAATCGGTGAGGTGAAGTTCAGGTGCATTATCAGACCTTAACCGTTTAATAACTCTGCCAAATTGTGTTTCAATGAAGGAGAAAAATTTTGGAATTAAGGCTCTAACATCATATTTCTGTTTCATTAGAAATACCCATGTAAATCTAGTACAGTCATCTATTAATGTTAAGAAATAACGATAACCAGTATGTATTGGTGTATGGTAAAGGCCCCATGTATCACAATGAACCAAATCAAAGGCATTTTCAGACAAGTTATTGTTGGAAATAAAAGAGAGTCGTCGCTGTTTTGCCAAAGGGAAAATGGAACAATGAGCTTCTTTATGATTATTACAGCTGATTAACAACTTGTCCTTTAGAAGTTCTAAGCGTTTGAAAGATAAATGTCCAAGTCTATTGTGTCATAGTTGAGAAGACACGTTATTTACATTTGAAATAGAAGAATTACAAGGAATATCAGAACTAACTTGAGCAAATTTATAAGAATTGAAGCAATATGCAGTCTCAATTACATAAAGATCTGCCACTTTGTTACCTTTGCCAATCGTCTTCAAAGTTGGTATTTCCTGAATGAGACAATAGTTCATGAGAAAATTGATTTGAATAGAAGAGTTCCTGGTCAGAGAAGTAACAGATAACAAATTGAATTGGAATTGTGGAACATAAAGTACATCATAAAGAGTCAATGAAAGGCTAAGTTGAATTATTCCAGATAAATGAAACTGTATACGAGAATTGTTGGGAAGATTAACAAATGAATTTGAGATGGGGATTAGAGTATGAAATAGATACTTATCAAAGCGTACATGACTTGTGGCACTGGAGTCAACTATCCAATGTCTAGAAGAATGAAGAATAGGATGATTGGAAACAGATAAGGATATACCTGATGTGTTTGTTACTTTCACATGAGGTCCTGTGTCATCTTTGGTTGTTGTCAAATGAGAGTTCAACATGGCGAGTAGCTGTTGGTACTGATTTGGATTCAATGTCTGGACAAATCCATCAACATTTCCTGAATGAGTAGAGGTTTCATGTATCTGGTGTGCTGCTACGTTAACAGTTTGAAAGGATGAAGGGACTTTCTGATTGGCCTTGTACCTAGGGGGATAACCATGGAGCATGTAGCATTTGTATATGGAATGACCAGTGCCTCCACAATAAGTACATAATGGACTATCCTTTTTCTGATATTTACCAGGCAGTTGACTGCTACTAGATCGATTTCTCTCATTTTTGACGTAAAAAGCCATAGGATTATTTCCAGTAGATGATCATGTCTCATTATTCATAGTTCTTTGATGCTCTTCTTGAGATAAAAGAGAAAATACTTTGTTAATAGCCGGTATTGGATCCATAAATAGTATTTGATTGCGTGTTTGAGCAAAGGAATCATGAAGCCCCATTAAAAAGGACATCACGTATTCAGTCTAGTAATGTTCTTCCAAATTCTTAATTCTCCCACATGTACACTTTCCACATGAGCATGAAGGCCTATAATTGCTTAACTCTTCCCAGATTGTCTTCAGCTTGGTGAAGTAAGTTCCTACATTCAATTGATTTTGAGAATGATTCATCAAATCACGCCTCAACTGGAAAATGTGTGGGCCATTTTTCTGTTGAAATCTCTCCTTAAGATCCTCCCAGATTTCATAAACAGATACCGAATAGATAACACTTGCTGAGATTTCTTTAGACACCGAATTAAATATCCAGGAAATGACTATATTGTTGTTATGAGTCCAAGCAGGGATTAGATTATCATTACCTACAGATTTTGTAATCCATCAATGAAGCCTTGTTTGTTTTTGACAGATAAGGCTATCATCATACTTCTGCTCCAAGAGGCGTAATTATCTCCGATCAATAGTTGAGAAACCAGGACAAGGCCTGGGCTGTCAGAATGATGAAGGTAATAGGGGCTTAATCCATCATCAATGATCAAATTGCTCCCTGAATTGTCTGAACTCATCGAAGCTTCAGTGGCCATGGAGATGTTAGAAAAGGAAATTGAAATCAGCGATCGGTGAAGTTCCGATTCAAAATCTGGAGAAGGAAATCATGCAATCGGTGGAGTTTTGATTCAAAATCTAGAGAAGAAGATGTAGAAGATGAAGTAGAATTTCAATATTGCTCTGATACCATATTGAATTAAGAGAGAAAAGGAGAGAAGAATGTATTATTCATATTGACGAATGTCTCTTACCTCTAATTACAATGAATCAGCTATTTATATAAATAACAGGACAAAGGCGGGGAAAATGAAATGACAGCTAGCAGTTGTTGATGGATAGCTGGAGGTGTGAAAACATCTGGAATATCTAATAGAATTCACTGAACAAAATGGAAATTGTGAATTAATTAATGGAGGCCTACTTGTAGCTGAAGCTGAATCCAACCAAACACCAAACCAAAGCATTTTAATGTGTAGGAGGGCATAAAAATG
Organism: Fraxinus excelsior; assembly: GCA_019097785.1. NCBI lineage: Eukaryota > Viridiplantae > Streptophyta > Magnoliopsida > Lamiales > Oleaceae > Fraxinus > Fraxinus excelsior. The sequence continues at coordinate 22,830,393 of CM032640.1, read as the reverse complement.
GGGGAAGGAAAAAGAAGGGTGTAAAGAAGTGTAAATATATTGGCTGAGAAGGAAACATTAATCTTATTAGTCGAAAGCAAATGGAAGAACTCATTCATAACTTTATATAATTTCAATATGTCTATAGCCTAATATATATTGAACAGATGCAAGAAGTGAAGCCGATATGAATGAAATTGTAATATATAAGGGTATTTGGCAAAAGGGTGAAAATTTTTATTCCATAATCTAATATGGGAACACATACATAAAGTTTAAAGCTAAGGAAGAGGAAAAAGAAAGCATTTGACAATTATATTGCAAATAGCATGAGATTTGGTCAGATAGATTAGAGGTGCAAATATGTCTACAATGTGGGGAGCGCAAAAAGATAAGCATCTTGAGTAGGAAAAAAATAACTAATACTAAAGGCATAAATGAAATTGCAAATACATACGACAAGAATGAAATATTAATAACTAAGTATAACCATGAGCTTTAATAGTTGGAAGGATGAAAGTATTTTCTGATATAACATAGTAAAGACAACTTGAATAAAAGTATTGGAATATTGAAAGATGAAGTGGGAACACGGAGAACAAATTATTCAAAACATACTATAAACATTTTATCAAATCAAGAATCTCTTAGTAAACAACAGTTTTTGTGCATATATTATGTGTAATAGATTTATCAGATGACTTTATCAAAACTTTAATACATGTACTTGTTTTCGCTCTTAATAAAGCAACATATAATTGATCATGAGAAAATACAGGTTTCGGAAGGTACAACTCAACGAAGCCTAATGTGATTTATTTATTGTCATTGCGAAACATGGCCGAATTGGAAATTGAGTTATTTTAAAAGGGATTGGATTTTTATTACTTTCAAGTGGCAAAAATGGAATTCTAGATAAAAACACTCGCTTTCCACGGTATTCTCCAACCGCAATTTCTGCATCAATTACATTTCTCTCAAATCTTCAACAAATTAGCCTTGTTCCATTACATAAACCTTCGGATGGGTTAATATTTCGAAGTAACATAATAGGGCATTTTTGTTTTAATGTCAGTTGATGGTGTGGAATACTATTTGAAGTTAACGTATTTAGAAAATCTTCTTAGATACTTTGTTCGGATTTTTCAATGGCTTCATCAAAGCTGTAATATGTGAATATGTGTCCTGGAATATCTTCTAGTAAAATATTATTTATTTGATCTACACATTCATTTTTTGGTGTTAAAATCACTCTATTAATCATACTATCTAAATTTCCGATATAAGTTTCTATATTTGGGAAAACAATATTGATCAAATGTTTCAAAGATCAAAATTTGTCTTCAAACTGTATTGTTATGTCGGCTAAAAGTTTAATCATATGGTAGGAGTGTGTTTTCTCTGTACCATTTCCAATACGAAATAAATAACTACAAAATTATGGATCAAATTGAACTCTCATATTTTGTACCAAGAGTATATGTGTAAATGATGGCCATAAGTATGAAAAAATCAAACTTGCTTTCATTATGTCATCTTCTATTCCTCTTTGGACAATAGGTAAAACCTGACGAAAATCACCACCTAGCGCAATCACTTTTCCTCCAAATGGTAAATCTTTTTCATTGATATCTCTTAACATTTTATCTAAAGCCTACTACTTCCAACCCAAAAGGGGGAAAACGAGGTCAGATTTGTTTTTCCTCTTGATGAACAAAGGGGATACACTATAATACAATGACGTGATACCGCAAATTATAGCCTAATATAAGGAAGAAGGCAAATAAAATTGAAGTGGCAAAAGAAATAAATTCGGAGCAGCTAAATGAACAATAACCCAATATGTCCAAGTGGATAATATATTGAACTAACAAGTTGAGAGTAACAAGTCCTGGGATTTGACAACTTCCAGATGCTTAATTCAATACACCCTATGAAGCAAAAAGTGAAAGAAAAAATGGAACATCCAGGAGAAGAGAAGATTAACAGAGAGAAAATAATAAATACCTTGGCCGAAATCAACTGGAGAGTCAGATTCTGTGAATAGAGGAAGGTGACAGGTAGGCATTGCTCGAAGTATAATCCTTATGAAATCTTATGAATTTGTTGGAGAAGAATGCGAAGATCTTGTAGCCGGGAATCAAGATGATGATGGTGGTAAGTATTTGGATTTCGCAGAAGAACGAAGAAGGCAAGGAAATTAGGAGAAGACGAGGAGAGTCGTAGGGTTTCGGCTAAAGGCGGAAGAGGGCGGTGGGGGAAAAGATTATTAAGTGAAATAGGCATATAACTTTTTTAAATAGATTAATAAAGTAAACGACCTTCCATTCATGTGTTCCAAAATTATAGAAAAAATTCTGGTGACTGATCGAAGATTTTTCCTCGTGTGGTGACAATATATTAGTGTTCTAGAAGGTATGGAAAAACGTTGCCTAGGAAATCTGGTGTTTTCAAAATGCATCACAATAGTCAACGATTAGAGAAAAAAAATGGAGGATCAATTCTTCTTTTAACCACCTATTACGAGCGTAAGTGTCAAAAGGTGCAATTCTTTTGTTTAAAGTTTTTTTTTTTTGTTAAAAATTAAAGAGAGATAAAAAAAAAAAAGAATAAAAGACAGAAGCCAATAGAATTGTGTGTTTTATTAAGAACCGAAGCCCTATATTTATAGGAAAGAATTAGTGCTACAATGATAATAAAAACTAGGGCTGCAAGGATATAGGAGTCATTTATTGAATGATTATTTATACAATAACTATTTCATTGAAATGTTATTTGGCAAAAATTCGATGGGACAAAACTGCCAACAAATAAAAAAGAGTATAAATAATTGGAATAATAAACTGCTTCCTCTTTAAAATCGTGTCAAGAAAACATCAGGTTTTTCTAGTAAAATCTAGTATGATCTCATCATTTTATTTGGCTAATTATTCAATCGATATATTTTAACGAATTTATTTCGATTCTTCGCTATTTATAATATGATGATGTACATCATGTGCAAAAGTGTGTTTGACAACTTTTTCAACATAATTTATTTCTTTCTCCTTAACAACATAATTTATTGATATATCTCAATTTTCAACATATCGGGTAACTGAACCTCTTCTAGAGTTTTATAATTTTTTATGTTTAAATACTCATCAAGAGTATGTGTCTCCTTAACGTGGCCGTCTTTACTAATTGCTCCATTTTCATTTGGAGATTTTTGTATTAGAATCAATATCATCATACTCAAACATATCATAGATATACCAAATATAATGATAGTCCTCCTAGGACATCAATTCGTGTTAGAGTATTTAAAGTTGGTGTATGAGGTATCGTTGATCTCTTTAATCAGTAAATGCACCTAAGTGAATAATCATTCGAACTTCTGCGAGGATTCAGATGATGATGCATTTGTACATTATTTCCAGCTTCTTAATTCATCCCCTAATGCTAAGAAAATTATCCAAACAATTAACAATCATCAAATCGCTTTATAAAATATCACCTGTTAGGACTCGAGATATTATGTAAATATTCAAATTACTCATTTATTTTCAACATTCTTTACTTTCCTTCATGGTGTATTGTGGTTGATCAATTTTACACATATTATACACTATCAAAATAAATCGATGTAAAAATTAGGCTTTGGCCATAAGCCAACTTATAATAGAGAGAACTATGATTCGGCATGATGCATAATATCATTCAGTAAAAAGAAATGTGAAGTATTTTGTTCTCAATTAAATTAATTGAAGACTTTTAACAATTAATAGTGTTAAACAATTTATTGATATATCAACTAATACTTATTAAAATGTTGAGGTTTAGGATCATTAGCATTAACAAAGACACTATCTTGATTGTATAATCTGAAAATTATGCTCACAATTTAAAATTTGAACAGTAATTTCACAAGTTTTAGGTTGCAAATATTATACAATCATCTAGTATATGTATCAAAATTATTAGATACAAATAATATTTAAATGTTCAACGTGGAGGATAATGGTCCACATATATCACTTTAATTAATTTTCAGAAATATGGAAAATTCAATCATTATTTTAACTAGTGACAATCAATGATCAATTTTCAATAAAGAGAACAAATAACGTATAGAAATTCATTGGGTTGAAGGATTTTCATGTTCTTCATTAGTTGTTAATTTGAATTCTCATTTTGTATCATTACTAATCGAGTGATGATCTAACTGGACATACCAACAATAAAATATTAGAGTTATTGAAATTGTTTGTTCAATACAATGTTTGTCATTTGAATAATTATTCAGTCAAACAAAAAACATAGTTAATTCTCAAAAAAATGATTAATTATGATATAATCATATAAAAATCAATGTCCATATGACATGAATTGTATATTTTCCTTCAGGGATAAACACAAATTCATAAATTGCACGTATGATATATTTTTCAAAATATTTTTTTATTTCGAGAGAGTATTTTATTATTGTTTTCTCAAAAGCAATATATCAATATTTTCTAAAATATTGAAAATTGTAATTCATGCTCCTCAACAACAATCATATATTATTATAATAAATTATACAAGAACTTACTCTTTATGAGTACAAACATAATTTATGTTAGATCATATGTAATTGTGCCCTTTTGGAGTAAGTAGAATTCAATTAGAATATATGTAAATAATAGTGTGCTATTTTAGGATTAATAACAAACTATTATTTAAAAATATTAATTCTTTAGGAGCCATGTATTATTTGTAGAGATGTGCTTCTTCACATGCAACAAAAATAACTCCTTCTGAATAATTAAAAAAATAATCTAATATTATTCTAAAATGTTGATTTGTATAAGATTTTGATCTCTTTAGAAATATTAAAATAATATTCTTCTTGAGTATTTTTGTAGTTGGGTTGTATTTCTTTAAGAACATCAACACAATTTTTTTCACATTAAGTTGTTTTTTTTTTCAGATATATAACAAGATATATAATTTTAAAGAGTATAAATACATCGTTCTGAATATTGACATTAACGATTCGATCTACCTTTCGAGCAAAACAATATAATATTAAAATTTGTACTCTACATGATTAACAATGTAATATTCTTTTAGAGTAATTATATAATGTGGGTTATGTTCCTTCAAAAACATCAACATCGTATTCGTTTAGAATAAATATAATTTAAGTAATGCTTTTTCAGGAGCATTCAGTTGGTTCGAGAGGATGATCAACCACACTGGAATTAAAAGTCGAAAAGGAGGAAATGGGGTAACTCGGATTTATGGCGTATGTCCAAGAATTTCCATGTGTAAATCGAGGGTTGAGTCGCTTGAAATGTATCTTAATGCCTAAAAGTTGGAAGTCCTTGAAATAATAATAATAATAAAAGAATCATCTTAGTTTAGCATCTCAAGTAATTCCTCTAGGGCATGATTCGAACAATTTGCCTAGCAGCACAACGCTTGTATTGCTCTCTCACATCCCTATTTTTCAAGGTTTAGGCTGCTCCCATTTCACTCGCCACTACTACAACCAGGATCTATCGCTGTGCGAATTTCCTAAGAAACGAAGTCATATGCGAGTAGATTCAAGGCTAGACTAGTCAATACTCTTTTAAAATATTGAAATTGTAATATCATACTTTTCAAGAATAAGTAATATTCTTTCTGAAGTATTATTAATTATAAGGATATTGTTACATGCACATCAAGAATCAAGATTTATATAATATATTACATAATGCAACATGACACTATATCATCTACCAGTTTAAAATACAATTAATTTGTTCATCTAATGTATTTCATCCACGTCATATTATGTAATCCATTATGTATATTTTTATGTACAAGTAGTAAAATCATAATTATAATATTGTTCTACTTCAAGACTAACAACAATTATTGTGCTTTTTCACGAGTAACAAAATAACAAATATAATATTATTTTTTAAGCAATGCTAAAATATTCCTTTAAAATGTTGATTTAGATTCTTTCCTTCCAAGAATAATATATATATTCTGGAATATTGAACGAAAAAAATCACATTCAAGCAAATATTTATCTATCATAAATTGGTATAGTCAAATCGATATATCAGATAGAATAGTTATACCGCTTTATTTTACAACTTAAAGTAAAAGGAATACTTATATTTTCATTGATCGGATTAGAAGAGTTTATTTGTAAACTCAATTGGCTACAACTTCTTATCTTTCTTTGATTGAAAAAAAAAAAAAAAAATTCAATCTCAATTGACTAAAACTTTGAAAGCAAAAGAGAAATAAATTTTACGAACTCAATTGGTTAGAATTTCATATAGATAGTGTGTTTTAATGTAGAGAGAAAAAGATAACAAAAAAGAGAAGCTAATAACATTGTGTGTTTTATTAAGTACCAAATATCCATATTTATAGGGAAGAATTAGAGCTACAATGGTAATAAAAATTAGGGTTGTAATCGTATAAGAGTTATTCATAAATACTACTACATTTACAACATATTTTATTTATTTCCATGTTTTTTGCCATTTCTTGAACCTAGTAGCAATGTGAACATAGACATTAATTTACGCAAACTTCATCGGTCAATTTACCTCAAAAAAGATTTTATACTTTCAACTTTCAATTATCTAGTTTTTTAAAATTTTAAAATTATCTAATCATAGGAATTTTTATGCCCATGTTTCGTTTAGATTAAGATTTGATTAAAATTTAAAGTGAAAGTCAATAATAAATTTTAATCGCATAATTTATAAAATTCATAATTTTTCAATTACACATTTCATCAATTTTTATTTAAATATAAAAAAAATGAATTTTAATCTACACTAAACATAGCTAAATATATATTTGACTTGAGTTAAAATAATTATAATAATAACAAAAAAAAATACAGTTTTACATTTACACTTAGAGATGTCAGCAGGACGGGTCGACCATTCCCACCCCCAATCCCCATCGGATATTTTTGTTACCTTACCACATCCTCATGCCCGGTTAACACGGGATGGAGCGGGTTCGGTTCGGGGCGGGGCAAGTCCCCTACTCCATTTATCATCTCATTTATTTTTATTTTCTTATTTTTTATTTATTTTATTTTTTGCTTTTATTTTTTTATGTATTTAGTTAATACATATTATTATTTTTTTACTACTTTGTTAAAAATAACTTATGTTCTCTTTAAAAATAATAATAAATTTATTATTTTTATTCGATAAAAAACTTAAATTTGAAATTAACTTTAAACTGAGAGGTTAACGGGGCGGGGATTATGTTTTCTATCCCCGTCCCATACCCGCTCGGGGTAATGACTCTCACCCCGTTTACTCGGTTAGACGGGTAATCCTCGCTTCATTTGGGGCAGGACCCCACGGGTATCAGGTTAAACGAATTTTTTTACCATCCCTATTACACTTGTCAAATATGATGCATGATTTCATCGTCTTAATAAAAAAAAGGGAATATATGATGCGACAAGTCAATTTGACCTTATTTTTATTTTTATTTGTAGTAGAAGAGTTTTTGGAAGAAATTATTTTAATTTTAATTTTAAAATAAATTTTAGAAAAAAATTTTTATTCCGAAAGTATCTTCAGAGAAAGTCATATTATGAGTGTGTTTGAGTCACGTTATTTTGGAATAATAGATTGATGGAAAATATGTGGTTGAAAAAGAAAAAAAAAAGTTATTAATGTAATTGAAAATATTATTTTATTGAAGAACGTATAATTGAAGAATGAAAATGAAAATTTTAATGTGTATCAAATATAAGCTATATCAACTTTATCTAAAATTATTCAAATTAATAAAATCACTTTTATAAAATTAATCAGACAATTTAAAAGTAATTTTTTCTTTTTACTTTACAAAAATAATTAATTCTTTCCACTGACTCGCACGCTACCCAAAATGATACTGAAGGACGGGAAAATCTTGCCTCCCATGCGTCACACAACACGATGATCACAAAATACGATGCATCTAGTTTCTCTAAACACGTGCACACCAAACAAATCGAGGCCACCTAACCCCTTCTTAAATAATAATAAAATTATTGATTAAAATAAACTTATTGATTAATATATTAATGTGTCATCTCATCGAAAATCATGGAAAATATTTAGTCGGTCATTTCTTAAGGGGTTGTTTGATAATGCTTTTAATAAAAATGTTAGCAAAATTTTATAAAAATTAAAAATATTTATAATTAAAAATATTGCAATATTAACATAATGATACTTCAATTAATGTTCTAACACCAATATTTTTAAGTAGCATTATCCCTTTTTTTAGGGTATATTTGTCTCCCATTTTGATTAAATTTATCTTAAACAAACGGTAAGTAGCATTATCCCATTTTTTAAATTATCTTAAACAAACGGTAAGATCAAATCATAATGAAAAATGTTGCAAGTACCGGAAAAAAATAAATTTTGTACATAAATTTGAATTCTTTTCACAAGGGAGGCGGGCCCCACTTGAATTAAATATTGCCAAAAAAATGAGCGTCCACCTGTTGTGTGTATTCCGTCTGGTTTCTGTGGATAATTTCATGTATCCATGACATTGTTCAATCATAATAGAACATGTTTGGTCCCATTTTTTGATTAAAATGCACGGCCACTGTAAGCTCAATGAGGTAAAAGTCGAGGATGAAAAACCCTTCTTTTTGGAGTCAGGTAGGATTTTTGAACATTGGGATTAGGATTTCCCTTTTTTTTTCACCATTTCCATTTGCAGTATTGTTAATTTTCCCGTAGTTTGAAGCTCCAGCCATGGCAGCCATATCTTCCCCGTAGTTTCAAATTGGTCAGTCTAACCAATCGCAGCTTTCTGCGTTGTAAAAATAAAGAAACACATTTTTATGTCAAATATGATGATTGATTTCACAACTTAATAAAAAAGAGGATATATGATGTGACAATGCTAAGGGTTTGTTTGATATTATTTTTATTTTTATTTTTTTGTAAAAGAGTTTTTTTAATTCTTGTTTTAAAATAAATTTTAGAAGAAATTTCTATTTCAAAAGTATTTGTAAAGGAATACATATTGTATCAAATTTCTTAAAAAATTATTCTAACTAATAAAATTACTTTTATAAAATTAATCAAACAGATTCAAAAGTAAATTTTGGATCTTAAATTTTTTTTGACTTTTCAAAAATAATTGCGAACTAATTTTTTTTTTCCACTACTCCTATCTTGCACGCGACCCAAAATGATACTAAGGCCCTGTTTGATATACATCGTTTTGAAATATATTTTTTCGAAACTTATTTTCATTCATATATTTTTCATCACATCAATAATTTTTCTTAATTTTTTAACAATATATTTACATTATATCACTATTTAAAATACATTGTTTCTTCTGTAATATCCATAAACCACCCCTAACCTCCCATGCATTGATGTCCCACCACATCACACAACAAGATATCACAAAATATGATGCATCTAGTTTCTCTAAACACGTGCACACAAAACAAATCGAGGTCACCTACAATAATAAAAATTTCTTTTGTTCGTTTATGCTTAACTTGTGTCAAGAACGGATGCTATGATACATCAATCTATTAATAAATACTAGTTGGCGCCTCGTGCGATGCACGAGTTTTGTACTTATTATATATTTATTAGCGTGATATTTAATGATAATAACAACGTAAAACAAAAACCTTAAATATTATATTGATTGATCAAAATAGAATACATGATTAGGAGATACAATAAAGAGTTGAAAATATCAGAACTACAGGAGAACTGAACAATTTGATTCGCATAAGAATTTCTGACAGTTCCATCATATCTAGTGACTAAATCACGCATGAAAAACATGAGCCTACGAGTTATAGTCCCAGAAACATCAGCATGCCCGCTAAAAAAACATAAATACAGTGTATATCAGTTCAGCCCATCTTCATCATGGGACCAAAAGCTCAACATTAGGAGTAAAAGGCCTTATATATCGTATCGTAGACAACATTATACTCTCTTACTACTAAACAAAATCTGAAAAAGGTAAGAGGTTATTGTGTTATTTATGAGTATCCAAATCATTTACGTAAAACGAAATTAATGTTTCACTTCCAATGAGCATTAATCGAATTCCTAAAGATGTAGTAAGTGAAAAGAAACAAAAGCAAACAGAACTTATTTAGGGTTCAGGTCCCTCCCCCGCCGTCAATCATCATCAGAAAGTCCGACATTTAACCGTTTTACACAATTCTATATATTAACCCTTATTGATCGGACAACGCTTTTAATTTCCCTTCTTCGCAACGAAATAACTATATTTTAACCTTGAAAATACGCTAATCATTTGAAAGAGGCCTCAGAATACGAGAACATAACACGAGTATTATCAACACGAAAATCTATCAATTTTCTTCCAATGGAGATCTCTATCAAGACTTTTTTATGCTACATGATCCATGAAGAAATAAGTAACTAAATGCCCAACTTTTCATTAAACTACACGTTGACGATTTAAGGATGGAACACTAAATGTCAATGCTCAGTTAATTACAAATAAATATCAAAACTGAGTTAACGTGCTAAATAACAAGTTAGTTGAACCATATTAATTAAAATTCATACCACTTTGATGTTTAGAAACAAGATGCAGTAAAGGAACTTGCCTTTGTGGGGTCAATTATGCCAGCGGCCGTTAGATCCTCGTATGTTCCAGTTGCGGCATTGTAACCATACTTAGGATTATCATTGGCCAACACCTAAACAAAGAATCTCATGTCAATTGAACACAATTCAGATACAAGCTCTAGAACGATTAATTTTGAACATGGCACGAAAGCAGTTGAGTCAAGCCTCACCTTCTCTATCACAACACTTCCATTTACCCCAGCATTTTTGGCTATTAACTTCAATGGATAACTCAATGCTCTCTTAACAATATCTGCTCCAATCTGCCGCCATTCCAATTAATCCTTGTTTATCAATCATACAAAACCCAGTATCACATCTCCCTTGAGTAAATTATTAGCACAAAATAGAAAAAAGAAAAAAAAAAGCAGAGAAACAAAGTAATTAGCCTCCGCGCGCGGAGTCCCAAACCTCCGCACGCGGAGGATCTGGGCCTCCGCATGCGGAGGCTTGGAACCTCCGCCGAAGCCTCCGCACGCGGAGGCCCAGATCCTCCGCGTGAGGAGGTTTGGAGTGCGGAGGTTTGGAACCTCCGCACGCGGAGGCTTTAAAAAAAAAATTTTTTTTTTTTTCTTCTTTCAAAAACCTCCGCACGCGGAGGCTGTAAAATTTTTTTTTTTTTTTTTTTTTTTTTTTGCTGGTTTTTTTCTTCTTCTTTATATTTAATATCCAATTCCAACATGAAATTTCAAATAAAGGAGACCTGAATTAAATTAATTTAATTAAACGATAAATAAACATGAACTAAACTAATTTATTTAAATAAAAAGGAATAGTAACTGTTAGGATTATTAAGAAATGAAATTGTATTTATAGTTTATAATAAATAAAAATAAAAACTCCAAGTAAATATTAATAAGTGAAATTGTATTTATAATTTGTAAATAAGTAGAATTATTAAATGATTTTCGTTTTCTGTTTCATCCAACACTTAAAGTTTTTTTTACTTTGTTTTTACAAAATAATATCATGTTGTATTTAATTTTGTATTTACTGAACAAACATGCAAAACTAAAAAAAGAACTTTTACATAATCATTTAATCACTTCATCAACTTTCTTTGTTTGGAATAACAGTTATACAAAATTTCTTATTCCTAAACATAAACACATTTTTATTTAAACATATAAATAAAACTAATATAAAAGGCAAAACCATTTTACATAATTACATACCGCTGAACGGTATGAAAATTTCAGATTGTTCCACTGCAAGTGGAAGACCAGTTGCTAAGTTGCTTCAAGACCAGTTGCTTACTTGCTTCTTAACGAGAGAGAATGAAATGGAATAAATATTCGTAAAATTTCTTGGTAGAGAAAACAGGATGATGAAATGGAATAGTTTTTCTTCTGATTTGCAATTTGCAAAGTGATGAAATGAAATGCATTTTTCCCCTTTATATAAGGAAAATACAACCACTGTTGTAAAACCCTAAACAGCACCGCCTTCGAACAAAAAACAAAAGCGGCGAAAATCGACGACCGACTAAAGAAAGAAAATACAGTGAATTTCGGCGCCTACATTTTAATTGGTAAAAGCAAATTCTCGGCGCCTATTTTTTTTCTCGGCGCCACTCTTTTTTTCCTCCGAACAGTAACTCTTTTTAATATATAGATTGTCCTATATAGATAGAGGACAGAGAGGAGGAATTTGTTAAGAAACTGGGGATAAACAGGGAAAACCAAAATAGGCCATAAATGAACAGTAAACTGCGGATTCACTCTTTTAATAGAGGAGGAGATAAATTTATTGATAAATATATTAATGTGTCATCTCACCGAAAATCTTTAGTAGGTCATTTCTTAAGGGGTTGTTTGATAATGCTTTTGATAAAAATTAAAAATATATATAATTAAAAATATTGGTAAAGGTATGTGTAGAACAATTAAGGGTGTGTTTGAGCCATATTATTTTGGAATGTGTGGTTGAAAAAGAAGGAAAAGTTATTGATATGATGAAAAATATTATTTTATTGAAAAATGTGTGATTTAAAATGAGTAAAAGAATGAAAATAAAAATTTTAATCTGTACCAAAAAGAGGCTAAATGAGTAGTATAATTCTACCTTTTATTCATTCCATCACATAATGATACTTAAATTAATGTTCTAACTCCAATATTTTTAGGTAGCATTGTCCCATTTTTTAAATTATCTTAAACAAACAGTAAGATATGATACGACATGAAGATAAGATCAAATCATAATAGAGCATGTTTGGACCCCTTGTTTTATTAAAATACATTTTGAAATAGCGATTTGATGGAAAATGTACTGTTAAAAAATAAATAAAAGTTTTAAATTTGCGTACAATATATTTTTATTTAAGAATGTGATTGAAAATAAGAGAGAAAAAAACATATTTTGGAAATAATGGTTACCAAACTGGGACTAAACTTTTTCTTATTTTTTAATCACATTCTTAGCCCCTGTTTGGTACATATTAAAATTTTCATTATTCTACCCATTTTCAACCACACATTTTTTATTAAAATAATATTTTTCACCACATCAATAATTTTTCCTTCTTTTTAAACCATACATTCTCCATCAATCTACTAATTCAAAATATGTTCTTCCAAAACAATATGGATAAAAATGGGACACATACAAGGTCATGGAGCATAAATCCCAAGAAAGAACCAATATTTAAATGGGGTCTCAACCTAATGAAAATGGAATTTCAGAAATTATTTCAATTGCGCGTTATATGAAGCTTGCAATTTTTTTCAATTTTAATCATAAATTCTTCAAAAAAATATTTTTTTTTTTCCTTCAAAAAATTGCATCAAACAAGCTTTAAATCTTGGAAAAATGTTGTGAGTACAGAAGAAAAAAAAATAAAAGAAGGAATTGATGCAGGATTTTGAATTTCACTCACATGGGTTGGGCCCCGTGTGATTAAATATTGGCAAAATGTCCCCTACCCACCCACTGCCGTGTGTATTCTATTCAGTAAAAGAATTTGAATTCATGTACTTATAGCATGGTTCTAAATCTTTTGCCTGATATTTTGGATGCCTCGATTCCCGCCCATCCTTTTGACTAATTAAAAATTCAATATTTATTATGACCCCATTTGGCATCTATAAAAAAACATTTATAACAAATAAGTACTTATATTATTTAATTCTATCACATGATACATGAGGTACACCTAATCAAATTTTTTAATTAATTTACCCATTGTCAGCTACACTATTTTTTCATTCTTATTTTATTTATTTATTTTTTAATTACAAGTTTTTTTTAATAAAATAATATTTTATATTATATCAATAACATTTTTTTTTTAATCACGTATTCCCAAAAAATGGTGAAAGTAACGTGGCTCAAACAGGAAGCTACACTTCAAACCTTATATAGCATACATTAGGGCACCACCCAATTTGCATCTCTCTCTTCATCTTTCTCACAGTTATTACACACGGTAAAGAGCGGTTGCTAATGGAGTCCTCCATGAGGTTTTTCGCTGTGGGCTTCCTTCTGCTATCACTTATCATGACAACTGGTTTGAACTTTCTTTATCATTAACTTCTCTAGTCTGTGTGTGTGTGTGTGTGTAAGCTAGAAAATACAAGTTTATCATTTCTTGTGGGCTAATATATATATATATATATTTATTTATTTTTATTAACCTAATTGCAGCAGTGAGTAGGCCAGATTGCTATAACAATGTGTGCACTACTGAGTGCATAAAAAAAGTGGGTTATACTGTCAATGGGTGTTGCTCCAACGACGAATGCTTCTGCATTAGTGCCAATACTGATTGTTCAGAGGTTTTTCCCTCAGCAGGTGAGACATTCGTTACTTTTACCTTTTTTTTTTTTTTTTGCTCAAGTTCCCAACTCTTTTGTTTAAGCCTCCATTCGGCAAATTTATAAATGTTTTATAAAGAGGAATAGTAGCGAGACTCATGAAATATGTGAATAATAATTAGTAATTTTGAATTTGTTTCTTGTTATTTGCAGGAGGGAAAATTAAACCGGAGTTGTTGATCCGCCAGGTCTAGGGCAAGACATCTGAGATTTACTGGCCAGTGATGTTTTCTGCTCGTAATCGATTTTCAATTGGAGAATTGTCATGCAGCTTTTAGTGGCTTTTAATAAACTGGGGAAAAAAAATGATTTAGAGGGTTATCGCTCTCTTCGTGAATAAATGAAGAACCTGTAGCTGTGTGCATCTCTATCCTGTTTAATGTTAATGTTTATGCGTTTTGAGTGAATTCCGAGCTTCTCATGTTTGTGTGTTTCTTGAAAAATGGGTTTGTTGGATTTTCTACCCTCTGTAATCTTTTATCTTTATATATTATATGCATTAAGTAAGAATCGAATAATTAGACAATACAAAATAACATGGTAGCCCGTGACCCATAATTTTTTGTGATTTTCCCACCACTTTGATAACTCGAGCATTTTATTTGTCACAAACAAAGGGCCAAATGAATTTTTGGCACTTGGAGAGAGAATCTCTCTTTCAGTTTCGCGTGAAAACTTCAAAGGCAGATTTTGAGAATTTTGAGAACAAGAAGTTATTTGGACAATTTTTCAATACTTCGAAAACATACTTGAAATCTTTTGTAGACGATAACAAGTTGTTTGGACAAATTTTCAGTACTTCAAAAACGTATTTAAAATCTCGTGGGGCAATTGCTCCGTTGGATGCGCAATGGCTCCATTCCTAATACTTTATATACTAGTCATTGATAATATTAATAAAGAATCATACAAGTGTGTGTGTCTATATATATATATATATATATATATATATATTTATATATAAAACACCGTGCTTAGTTTATGCTAAGCACCATGTTTGTCACCTAAGCACGGTGCTTATCATAAACTGAGTATGGTGCTTAAGAGATCAAATCCGTATAAAGATAGGCTCCAATTGTTTTGCATCTTACATCATATCAAATTGTTGCATTTCAAAGGTTATTACATGTTAATCTTTACAATTTAGGTGTTTTATGAATCAAAAAGTTCAAGTTAGGTTAGGTGTAAGTTAATGAATTAAAGCATTCATTCTTACCAATTTGAGATTTTACTTTCTTGCATTGTTTAAAAACTTGATATACTCATTGTTTGGACTGTGGTGTACTGGTTTACTTTCAATTTTTTCATAATGCATGGCAATTGAACTTGATATATTCATTGTTTGGGTTGAAGTGTATCTTTTTTGTTATTTTGAGTTCATCGATCTCTTTTTAAAGAATTGTGTGATTGAATTAGTTGAATTTATATATGCTCGACTTCTCTTTTTTTGTCCTTGCAGCATTTTAAGTGATAATAATTTCATTGGTGAGTTGCCAATTGAGTTAAATAATTTGAAAAAGTTGACAGATATGTTGCCATACCTTTCTTTTATTATAAAGTAATTCGGCTATTGTTGTGTGATAACAATTGTTTTGGGGGCGAATGCAATAAGCTAAGCAGTAACAACTTCACCGGAAAATTACGTAATTTCTATAGCTGGGCAAACCTTCACAAGTTGTAAGTCCTTTTGCTGAGTAATAAATCTCCAAAATGTAAATTCCAGTTATCATTCAAACTTTAACCCAAGTTTATAAAATAAAAATTGAAAAAAAGATACAACTAAAACTCAAACAACAGTTAATTGAAGCCATATGAAGCCATATAACACAATAATGCATAGAAGATGGATGAACCCATTTATTAAACACTTTCCCTACACATTATTCTCAAGTCTGCCATGATTGTATAGCTCATAATGAATCGACAAACATTGTTTAACAATCAGAACTAAACTATAGAAGTTGGCTTTTAGAGCGTAGAGAAGCATATTGTATTTAAAAATTCAATTTTTGACAGATTAGACATAAGAAATAATTTTAATTAATTTCCAAATCATACAAAATCTCACAATCAATTCAAACTTTGGATTTAATCAGATATTCACATAATTGTAAAAACTCATAGGAAAAAAAAAACAGAAAATGGTACATCGAGTCCTTCATCCGGCGTTAAGAATGTCGAACACCCAGATCTTAACATTCGTACACTAAATTATAAATACTAAAGAATTTGGGACAAAGAAGTTGTATATGGAAATTGAGAAAATTGTAGTGGAGGTGGCGTGTGAAAGTGAATGAATGAAAAAAAAATTTGAATTACGATGACGAGAAATAGCAATACGTGGTTGCCAAATCCTTCGGATATTGCAGTGATTTGGAAAGGAGAAATGTCACTTTCCACTTCTTATGGATTTTCTAGTCACCAATTTAAAACTTTTCCCTATTTTAGACCTATTTTATTAGAATAGATTTTGTAAATATTGATTTTTTTTAGAAAATGCATTATTAAAAAATAGGAATGAATTCTGAATTTACGAGCAAGATTGTTTTATTGAGTAAATTTGTAGTTGCAAATAAATTTTAAAAAATAAATTTAAAATGATAATGCTCAAACATGGGCTTTATAACAAATTTAGCTGTCTTCGAGTCAATATTTAACCCAAAAAATAAAGAAGTTAATTACTACTCATTTTGTCCAGATTTACATTTGGTAAATTAAGTACCTGTTTGATTTTGCCATAAATCATATAAGTTAATATATTTTGATAAAAATTGATTAAATGTGTGATTAAAATGATAATAAAATTTGTGAATATACACTACACCAAAAAAGACCTTTTGCAGCGGCCAAAAAACGCTGCGATAGACCTTTTGCAGCGTTTTAGCATATATTGCAAAGGTCGGTGTTGTCGTTGAGGAAAAACTTTTTGCAGCGTTTATTCACCGTTGCGAAAAATCATTTTGCAGTGTTTTTTAAACGTTGCGGTAGACCCCCTTTTAAAGCGTTTTTCAAACGTTGCGGTAGACCCTTTTGCAACGTTTTTTAAACGTTGCGGTAGACCCCCTTTTGCAGCGTTTTTCGAACGTTGCGGTAGATCCTTTTGCGGCGTTTTTTAAACGTTGCAATAGACCCCATTTTGCAGCGTTTTTTAAACGTTGCTGCAGACTTTTTAAAAAAAAAATTATAATACAATTATATATGGTAATTGATCGCCAAAATTGAAAATGACACTTTGTGAACAAATTTTAAAATTGCATAAAAATTGATAATTTCATTATAAATTGTTGAATCAATACAACATTAGAATGTGTTACAACATAGCCTATCTAGTTGAACTTGAACCAATTCATGGTTATGCTTACACTTACAAAATTAATGAACAACAAAAAGATGGACCAAAAATACAACAGCTGAAATTACATGCAGATCTAACATACCACATCAATTGGAACAAACACGGCTTGTGAACAAAGAGATCCTAATATCCCAGCCATTCCATTTGCTATAGCTGCCTGTGTAGGCTCTGATAATTTGAATGGTTCAATCATCTTGAAAGAAGCCACTTTTGTAGTCTCTAACGCAGTGAGAAATATAATTCTAGCAGGTATTGCTCCAGTAACGACTGTGCTGAAACCTCTATATAAATCGAGAATCTCATCTGTTTTTAGTACACCTTTGATGACAAAAAATGCATTTCTTTCTATAGCATCATGTGACCTCTAAGTTGATGGCTGTGTTTGTCAACATAAATCTGAGATCTCATAATTGAAAACAAGAAAATGGAACGTGAATTGATAATTTCTTCTCTGATTCAAAGGCTCCTAAGCCGAGCTGCCCATATATCAAGAGAAGGGAAGGAGGCGCTTGAAATTCATAATCAAGTTAGAAGGACACAATAATACGATAAAGAACAAGTAGCTGCTACCACAAAATTTTAGAACACAACACCCAGAATAAATTTAAATGCATACCCGTGCAAAAGCAAAAAACAACTCCAGCACAAGAAATTATTAAAACTTTTAGAATCATGTATAAACCCCGAGAAAATTGAAAGCAAACTACAATAAAAAATTGAAAAAAAAAAAAGTTAAGGTTTTGTGAAGAACTAAGGCTTATTCAATTCCAGATCACCACTGCACTCTGCAATCCACCCCGAGGAGAAATGATAAGATATAGTAGTTCAGCTCACCGATTTAGCTTACTAAATACTGTCATTTTAAACAAAAACAAAACCAAGCACAATAGCTAGATAAGGAGATTCTTAAGCCTTTCCACCAATGGTCACTTATTTATTAGCTATCAAGACCATTTATTTCATCCATATTGAAGGTTGTCCTTTTTTTTTCTTCAAAATTTGATCTTTAGCTATACTGATGAAGTTTAAAAATAGTGTTGTCCTGTTTTAACTAATTAACCTCACACCCATTAAACGTAGCACATGCACATACCCCGAGGCGAAACATAGTTCCTCGAAGTCGACAATCTTCAGCCAGCACTTTGGTAGCTTCTAAGGCTTCCTGCATATTGGCTCCAGATGCAATCACAGCATAGACAATAGCACCAGCAGATGAACCAGCTAATGGTATTGTCTCCTGTGTCAGAAACAAATACTGAAGTCAAAAAATGAACGATTATTTCTGCATCAGAAATGCCCAGTAATATGGAAAGGTCCCTCACTAAAATATAGAGGGAAAGGGCCTTCTTTAGGAGAAGAATACTGGAAAAAGATAAGTTTCTTGTCATCTATATTCAGAACTACTACATATATATAATTACATCTCACATTGCAAATAGTAAAAATCGTGAAGAAATTACGCAGCCTTGTCTGGCATTCAAAAGAACTATTTCCGATCACCAAAACATACCAATGATATACAATGGCAAGAATTTCCAACATATAAGCATGGAAATACCAGCAAAGCAATTATAAGCCAAAACCAATAAGGTTTTTTAATCAGTCAATCAAAGATTGAAGTTTTGATCTTTTGGTAGGGGTATCTCAGATGCTGCAAGACTGCAAGTGCAATACCTTAACCAGTTCTTCAGAATGTCAAGATCAATCAAAACACGAAATTATTGTGTAAAAGGGATAAAGGATTGTCAGAATAAAGTAAGCTACTCTAAATTGTTAATGCCGTATTATCCTACTTCTCCCAGAAATGGTCATACGATTGGTTCAGATTCCATTTCATTCACAATCAATAAAATAGAATTCATTGCTAATAAAAAATCTCGACAAATCTTAGTATTTACATGAAAATTTTGATAATAGTAAAACATATTTCTCAGTCAATAAATAAATACAAGCATATAAATTAGTGTCAGAAAGGCCAAAAATGAGAAGAATTGAATCAAATTACCTCGATATAACCCTTCTCAATTAGAAAACTGTGGAGTAGTAACTATATCATCCATTCATTAGTCTTCTAATTATGTCCATATTGGGAGACATATGCTTAATAATTGCTGCCAAAACACTCACAGGAGCCAACCAATAAGCTCTCATACCAATTTGTAGGATTAGAAATCATCTTGCAATCAAACCAATATTAATAAGTTAGTTTCTATCAAAATAAAGGCAAGGATTAAACTACTATAATAAAGAAATGGAACTTCCCTTTTGAATCCAAACATTTGCAGCAAGAATGGATGAATCAATACATTCCACATGCCTCCTAAACATCACACTCCAAGGGGGAAGAGATAAATGAGGATATTTCCGTTGAACATAGATAAATTGATGCTTCACTGATTCCATGAACTGTCACTGACAAAAGTCTAAGCCATTGTTTGGTGACTCTAAAAAATCTTATTAAAATCTAAGTCAGAGACAATTAAATCTGATTTTAATCGCTACCAAACATATGCTAAATAATCCTGAGAGAAGTTCTATCTCTTTAAAAATTTGATTCCAACAAAGAGTTTTTTGTTCCACCATAAGAAACTCCTTCCGAGCAAGTTATGGAGCAAAAGGGCAAAACAAGAGAAATCAAAGGCATTACTTGATCTCAAAGCTACACCAATACATGTGAATAAATGATCCATGTACCAATAGACCAATCAATTTTTTTGAATAGTTCATTAGCTAAAATCTTGTTCATTATTTGGTAAAGTTCTTAGCAATAGTGTGTACCAAACATTCACTCGAAGGATATACAAGAATATCAATATTTATCACTTTTCTTGATTAAAAGTGTTGCCTAAATGCTAAATGAGAGTGACACAGTAGTTGTCAGTTAAACAAACAAATCTCCACTTCAATTAAATTCCAAGAGCAATTATATAAAACCACAAAACAATAAAATCTCAAATTGAGAAGACACAGGATAAAATTTTTAACTTCGAATAAAGTTAAATAAACAACAATTACCTACATGCTTTTTATGCTTCCTAAAACAAGTTTCTTAAGCAAACCTGGAAATTTCTTCAAGCATTTGGAAGCCAAAAGTTTGGCATTAACAGTTTTGGAAGCTAAGTGATCAAAACACTAGGGGATGAGAAGATCCAAAAGCCCCCTTGGTGCCTTATCAATGAAATTTCATACAGTAGTTAATCAGAAAAGTTCCCATATCTGCTTTGAATAGCCATGGCTTAACTCACTGCACAAAATTAAACTTGCTAAAGTTATCACTATTGCTATATAATCTTCGGCACACTCGGATGTACCCTTCCAACACCATTGAACACAACACGCAGAAAACACCAAGGGACTCCCGAACATAAAGTTCCAACTCAGTCACATGACCATCACACAGTCACAAACTGCTATCACAGGCCATGTTCCAGCGTAATAAAATATAAACAAAATAGGCAAAGATGAATTTGTGAAACATAAACGGCAAGAAGAATCAAAAATCAATTCAGAAATTAACACGAGCCAAAGATATTAGGTGGGTCGTACAAGAATTTTACAGATTAATAATGAAAATAGAAGGCGTTTTGCTTTCATCTCCTCTTTTTGCTCCTCTAAATCGAAGCCCAAAACCACCCAAAAAAGTGCAATGCCACCACCAGAAACTGCCTTGCTGGTGCTGAAACAGAGGTCGAGATTCTTGATTTTGAAGGTTTTGGGTTTGCAGTAAAAGAGAAGACTTTGGATTTTGGGAGGGCGAGGAAGTGGCGGTTATGGCGGAGGGGAGGCAGAGTGCGGGGGTTGAATGGTGGTGGGAGAGGAAATTGATTGGTTCAGGATTGTGTAGGTTTGAGAGAGAATAAGCCATTTTAATTTTTTTTTAAACTGGGTTGGAGAGAAATGAATGAATGAAGTTATGGAGGGAGGGAGGCGTGAACCAGGGTAGGGTTTGGGTTAATTTCAGAGTTTTAGCCCCTGTTTGAGCCACCTTTTTTGAAAATGAGAATGAAAAATATAGTCGTTATTGGGACCCACACAAAAGATAGAGAATTTGAATTTACATATTGATGTGATGGATAACGGTCATATTTTTCATTTTAGTGAGGAAAAAATATGGCTCAAACAGGGCCTTAGTAACATTTTCAAATGTTGCGAAAGTAAGACCTTTAGGAACGTTTGAAAAACGTTGCGAAAAGTGATCTTTTGCAACGTTTAACAAACGTTACAAAAGTTAAGGGGTAATTGGCGCAAAACATCCCTACTTATGACAGGGTTTGTGGAAAACGTTCATACGTTTGATTTTTTGGTGCAAAACATTCCTACATTTGTATTTTCTTGCGCAAAATGTCATTTTCACCAATTTTTAACGTAAAATGACTATTATACCCTCCTATATAAATAAAAAGAAAATAAAATAAAATAAAAATAAAGAATAAATTGCAATATACTCCTAATGTCAACGTGAATATTATTGGAATTCTTCTCAACTTCCTGAATTGTCCCCTTGTTGTTTTAACCTCTCTTGCGAACTGCAATGCTTCTCTTCCAGTAGTGGGAGGTCTTGTGTCGGGCCCCTTACAAGTTGTTGGATAACCACTAACAACCCGTTTAACATTACCTTAATTTTGAGCCATCCTGGTTTATCCTTCAACGTTGGGATCAATACTATTGGTTTTCTGAAGGTATTGGGGAAGAGCTAGGGTTTTCAATTTTTGGGTGGAGACGGGGGCTTGGGTGCAATTATGATAAAGTGAGTCATTTTCCTGCAATTATCTTGGACTGGTTTGCATTTTTTTTTTTAAAAGTTTATGAGCATATTGCAATGTATTCTTTATTTTTCTTTTTTTTATTTATATAGGAGGGCATAATGGTCATTTTATATTAAAAATAGCTGAAAATGATGTTTTGCACAAGAAAATACAAAGGTAGGGACGTTCTGCACCAAAAAAATCAAACGTATGGATGTTTTGCACAAACCCCGTCATAGGTAGGAACGTTTTGCGCCAATTACCCAAAAGTTAAGTTATTGAAATTTTTTGCAACGTTTATCAAACGTTATGAAAATTAAAATATTCCGCAACACTCAATAAACATTGCAAAAGGTGGTCTATCGCAACATTTTTCTAAAAATGTTGTCAATTCATTTATATTAACCAATGACAACATTCACTTACTAAAATATTGCCAAAAGACCTTTTTAACAACATTTATCAATAAATGTTGCATTTTTAGTGTTGTAAAAGGCTTTTTTTGTTGTAGTGATAAAAAGTGTGACGAAAACAAGTTCGAAGAAAAATGAATTTTAAGTAATGAGGCCAAACAAAGACTAAATTATCCATTTAGGTGGTGTTGAGCAACCTCAAAAATCCCTAAAAAAAATAAATAAAATTTGAAAATTGAAGTCTGGATTGTTTAAATAATCTATAAAAGCAAAGTTGTCAGACTCGACTCGAACATTGACCAGCATAATGTGACTGATCAAAGGTCGGTTCAATCGATGATCTGATAGTTCAACTGGTGGGTAAATTCCTATCAAATATCTTTAACTATTTTCATTTAATAATAAAGTTTTGACATTTACTACCAATAAATAAATTAACCTTGTGTTCTTTTGGTGACTAAAGATCAATCTATATGCCAAAATTCAACAAATTCTAAATCATATATGGTAAAATAATAATTTAAAACAATAAAAACAACCAGTGATCAAAAACTATTTTACGTGACAAAGTTCAACAAGATAACTTCATAACACTATAAGAATGTTTTCTTTTAATTTAATGATGTCTTTATATCCCATATGAGCATCTTCAAAAGATTTTCTATTTTTAAGAGCATATTTTGAAATGTAGAGAGTGTTTTTAAATTCAGATAGTAATTTTTTTTTTAAGTAATCTAAGCCTCTGTTTGCTAGGACGAATAGTCCATCCCATTTTCCAATTTTTGTAATATTTGAATGACAAAATTTTCCCGAAAAATTATTTTTCAATTTTCTAAATTTTCCACCATTTTGAGAAAAATAAATTCTTAATGTTTTGGTGAGAAAATATTTTCCTTTTTTTTCTTTTATAATTGGAAGAAATTCTAGACACAATGGTTAAAAAAAATTTCATTTTTATTGACAATTTTCATGCAAAACAAAGCCAAACAAATAGTATTCAATATGATTATTTTTTTTCAATTTTTTTTAGTTTTTATTATTAGTTTTTATTATTATTTATTATTATTTGTTTTTGCAATTGAAATAAATTCTAGACATAATAGTAGAAAACATTATCACTTTAATAGACAATTTTCATTATAAAAAAAAAAGGTCAAACGAACCCCAAACTTTAAACATTTTCCATAAAAAATTATATCAATCAAACACAATTAATTACAATTCCAGTAAAATAATTTTTAGGAAAATCTTTTCCTTGTAAAACATTTTCTTTTCACCCATTTTCTACCTTGCAATCAAACGGACCCTAACATTTTTTATATTCAATACTTACCTATGTTTGGTGTACATTAAAATTTTCATCATCATTCTTCTACTCATTTTTATTCACATATTTTTCAATAATATAATATTTTTTATTACATAAATAACTTTTCATTCTTTTTTAACCACACATTCTCCATCAATCTATTAATCAAGAATACATTATTCCAAAATAATATGGCTCAAACACGCCCTAATTTTACTACTCCTAAAATATTTATTATTTTTTCTTATCTTTTAATTTTACTAGCTTTCCTTGAAATTATTATATTATTTTCGTAAATCAAAAATTAGCCCCTGTTTGGTGGGTTATTTTTTTCATTCTCATTATTTTATTTATTTTTAACGACACATTTTTCAATAAATAATATTTTCATCACATCAATAAATTTTCCTTCTTTTTCAACCACACATTATCCATCAATCTACTATTCCAAAATACATTCTTCCAAAATAATGTGACTCAAACACACCCTTAAAATATCTTGAATGCATTTAATTATAAAGAATAGATCTCTCTAAATTAAAAAATTAATTTGAATGGTCTTTTGAAGCATAATTTTAAAAGTTGATTCTTTAAAATAAAGATCATTTTATCCCTCCTTCTCTTAAAAAAGAGAATGTTTGATTCACTGTTCATTTTTATCACAATATTTTTCACATGGAGCTGTTTTGAAATTGATTTTGTACTGTTCATCCCTCCTAGGCCTACTTCACCTGTAAAAAAAATACATATTGTCGCTGTATTTACTGTTGATATATCCGACTTCACCTGTAATAAAAAAAAAATTGCCGTCGTATTTTCTGTTGATATTTTATAACCAACTGCTATATTAGTTAATAAAAAAACACACAAAATCCAAAAAAAAAATGTTTGCCAACTTCCTTATTCACAATATAGTATGTATTTTGCCATTTTCTGTCCTATATATACATGCTTGCAAATGCACTTTCTACACAGTTTCCTCTTTCTCAGAGATTTTTAAAAAAAAAATTCTCGATTACGCTGTGAAGTGGCAAAATATGCTCTTGAAAGGTAGATCTCTATTTGTTATATTTTTGCTTTTTCATTCTAACTTTTTTTTTGCAACTTGCTTTATGTTTTTTCGTTTTTGTTTAGTTTTATATTTTTCGTCTTTCTGCAAGTATATTTTGCTTTTACTATTTTTGTATGTTACGTTAAATTGCATGTTTCAGTAAATCTAATTCGTAGCACATGTTTCAATAATTTTCTATCGAGAGTATTAACATTTAGCTGAGATTTAATTGTTTAACATTGTTAGAATTTGTTTAGTGTTCTGTTTTGATGTATAAGTTTAGGGTTTATCCAATTGCTAAAAAAAAGTTTAAATGCATGGAATTGCTTCTATGTGCTTATTTGTTTTTTTTTTTAAAAAAAAATCACTTTCCTGTAGAATTTTAAAAAGAAAATATTATTTCAATATAGGTTTTTGGATGATTTTGATATTTTATTAAGGTAGAAAAAAACTTCATTTTTAAGTTGTATATATATATTTAGATTTTTTTTTTTAAATGAACCTTAATAAAATATCAAGATCATTCAAAAACTCATATTGAAATAATTTTTTTCATTTGAAATTCTTTTGACATATTCTCCCATCGCGCGCACTTTTTTTTTTTTTTCCTTTAAACAAATTCTAAAAAAACATTAAATAATATTCATAATTCACATACCAAAGTTACAACTACAATACATTAAATTTCTTACATTTTCAAAAAACGTCTAATTACAATTTTAATTTTAATTTATCCTATTGAAAGAGTTAAACTTTAATTTGTGCACGGGAGTGAAGTTAGTTATCCTTTATATTTTTTGCCCTAAAGTTTTTATTATAATATTTATTATTTAATTATTATTAACAAATTGTGTACTCTATAATTTGTATTTACCGTTCTATCAATATTGAATTTGTTTTCAATTTTTTTTAGGTTGTAATATATCATTCTCAAATTAAAAATATTAAAATTTTTGACTTTAATTGAAATGCCATACTTAATTTCATATTATTCCTGAGGTAGTGAAATTGACTTTACTATTCTCATTAGTAAACAAAAAATTATATCCAACTCTTTGTATATATTTTTACTTTAATCTGATTTTCATTCGTTAACATTATGCAAGGTTAAGCTGCTATTCATCTCTCGAATTTTCTTCTTTTCGTTTTGCTTGGGTGAAAAGGTAAGAATTTCATCTCTTCTAAAAATTTAGCTTTATTTGATAATATTTAATTAGTCATTACTTGTTGATAGTAGCATATAAAAAAATGTTTATAATTTGCTTTTGATTTTATTTCATCAATATTTGAGTCAACGATTTCAATGTTTATTACTATTGTATTTAATTTTACAATTTCGTTATTTGACTTTAAACTCATGTGTTTTATAAATATTTTTTTTTACAACTTATTAAAAATGAACCTTAATAAAATATCAAAATCATCCAAAAACCTATATTGAAATATATTTTTCTTTTAAAATTCTTTTTAAATATTTTCCTAAGCGCGCACAAATTTTTTTTTCTTTTAATAAATTCTAAAAAACATCAAATAATATTCATAATTCACATACCAAAGTTACAGCTACAATACATTAAATTTCTTACATTTTAAACAAAGTTTTTATTACAATTTTAATTTTAATTTGTCCTATTGAAAGAGCTAAACTTTAATTTGCGCACGGGAGTGAATTTTTTTTTTTATGTGTGGCCATGAAAAATATTATTTGTTTAGGTACGATTTTTTTTCATGGCTTTTGTAAAGTTCAATTTGTAGTTATCCTGTATATTTTTTCCCATAAAGTTTTTATTATAGTATTTATTATTTAATTATTTTTAACAAATTGTGTACTCTGTAATTTGTATTTACCGTTCTATCAATATTGAATTTGTTTGCAATTTTTTTAGGTTGTAAGATATCATTCTCAAATTAAAAATATTAAATTTTTTAACTTTAATTGAAATGTCACACTTAATTTCATATTGTTTCTGAGGTAGTGAAATGGACTTTCCTATCCTCATTAATAAAAAAAAATTTGTATCCAACTCTTTGTATATATTTTTACTTTAATCTGATTTTCATTCGTTAACATTATGCAATGTCAAGCTGCTATTCAACTCTTGAATTTTCTTCTCTTCGTTTTGTTCGGGTGAAAAGGTAAGAATTTCATCTCTTCTAAAAATTTAGCTTTATTCGATAATATTTAATTAGTTTTTACTTGTTGACAGTAGCATATAAAAAATGTTTATAATTTGCTTTAGATTTCATTTCATCAATATTTGAGTCAACGACTTCAATGTTTATTACTATTGTATTTAATTTTACAATTTTGTTACTTGATTTTAAATTCATGTGTTTTTTAAATGTTATATACTAGAGTTTTATAACTTTTATCCATCAATTTTATTTCACATTGTGCTACAATTGGTATTATTATTATTTGTTAACTGTTTGGCTAATAAAATATTTTCTATTTTATTTTTTGATCAATGGTATATTTATTGTCATAATGAATTCTCTACAAAATGGTAATGAAGAGTCTGAGTTGATTAATCTTAAAAGTATTTTCGAAAGCACAGGCAAATCATATAATGCTTTTATTCGCCAACAACAAAATCGAAGGCAGGCGAATAAGAGGAATCGAGTTCAAACCGTAAGTATTGATCATAGTAAAAGGATAAATGGTCATATGTTATTTCAAAATAATAATTCTGGCATTGCTTATGTGAATGAATCTATAATACATTCTTATTCTAAGGTTTCCACTTCGAATGAAGAATCGACTAATATTTTTTATTATGAATTATGTGGAAGTTTTAACCTTTTGAAGATACCAATTATTGCATATGTGTTACCAACATGCCACTATTGTAAGTATTGTGGTGCGCAAAAATTTCATAGAGAAACAAAAGGTTTTTGTTTTTGTGATGGAAAAGTAAAACTTTTTATGCATGATTCACCAAATGAATTGTATGATTTATTTATTTTTAAAGAGCCACCATGTATAGAATTCAAAAAATTTCACGCAGATATAATAACCACTTTGCATTCACTTCATTTGGTGTAAAGTACAACAAGGAACTTTTTAAATCATACCGAGGTATTTACACATTTAGAGTTCAATGACAGACATATCATCATGTAAATCAACTTATGTTACAAAATAATACGCCACATTATATGTAATTATATTTTTATGATACAGATAATGAAATTCAAAATCGTATAAAAATTTCTGAAAATTTAGTAGAATTTACTTTAACTCTTCTAATTGAAATCTTAAAAGGAAATCCATATAGTAGATTTTTCAGGTCTTTAAGTAATATAATGAATTTGCAAGACCATCGAATACAAATAAGATGTCACCCCGGACTCGATCAAAGAGTTTTCAATACTCCTTCAGCGTCTCAAGTAGCTGCTGTATGGGTTGATGATGATGAAAATGCAAATAATCATGTTCGTGATATTACTATATATGGTCATTTTGGTGATTCGCATAGGGTTCATTATTATTATGGTTGTTATGATCCTTTACAATATCATTTGCTTTTCTCATTTGGTGAATCCGGTTGGCATGAAGGTATTCAAAGATATAAACACACATCTTCTCAACCTGAGAATTTGGTTGACCGTGTTGTTGTTCCTAAAACAATAGATTCTGCAGCTCAAATGATTGAAAAAGAAGCTGAAGGTTTACTCATATTTCTCTTATATTTTCTAATTTTACAAATATAGATGTTTTAATTACATATATAAAAATTGTTTTATTCTTCCTCATGCAGTGCTTCATAAAATGAAGAAACGTTATCATGTTTCATGTCGTGAGTATTATGCATACAAGTTACAAATTAGGCCTAGTGGTAAGTTTATGTTGCTTCATACTGGTAGACTTTTTCACCAATATGTTGTAGATATGTATGTTAAAATCTAAACAGCCAGATTAGATTACTTTCGTAATAACCAGAAACAAATTCGTGCTGAACTTTATCAAGGTATTGTAGATAGTGTCGAAAACGGGAAAACAAGATGGTACAAAATTGGAAAGAAATTTGTTTTACCACAATCCTTTACTTGTGGACCTAGAGATATGCTAAGGAAATACTTAGATGCTATGGCTCTTGTCCAAAGTTATGAAAAATCAGATATATTTTTAACTATAACATGTAATTCGAATTGGCCAGAAATTAAACAAGAATTGAAACATAATGATGAGGTTCAAAATCGATCGGATTTAATTGTACGTATATTTAGAGCAAAATTAGAAGAGCTTAAAAATGATTTGTATATGAACAATATTTTTGGTCCTGTTGTTGCTCATATATACATGATTGAATTTCAAAAAAGATGGCTTCCTCACGCACATCTATTGATGATTTTTAATCATGGCCATATGATTTCTTCCACTCAATAAGTTGATAGGATATTATCTTGTGAAACTCCTGATAAAAACAAGTACTTTCATCTTTATTCAGTTATTGTAAAGCATAATATACATGGCCCTTGTGAAAATATCCAATGGATTATTGTAATATTACTATATTTGGAGATAATTCATACACATTGTATAGACGTCGTAATAATGGTATTAGTATTAAAGTTAGAGGTCAAATGTTAGACAATCAATGAGTTGTACCATATAGTCCTTATTTAAGTGCAAAATTTGATTGTCATATTAACGTTGAAATATGTTCTTCTATTAAAACTGTAAAATATTTGTACAAATATGTATACAAATGATATGATCGTATTAATTTTTTCGTTAGCAAAGATGAAAAAGAAAAAGATATTGATGAAATATCTGTTTATCAATCTGCTAGATAGATATCTCCACCTGAGGCTACGTGGAGAATTTTTTCATTCAATTTGTCATAAATCTATCCAATTGTTTATTCCTTACAACTTCATACCGAAGATCATCAACAAGTTATATACAAAAATACGGATGATTTATCTACTATTATTGAGAATGAAAATACAAGGAGAACAATGTTAACTGAATTTTTCCGATTGAATAAAGCAAACGAATTTGCTCGAACACTTTTGTATCGAGACATCCCAACATATTTTTTTTGAAATGCAAATAACAAAATTTGGACTCTCGGAAAGAAACAGATTGTTATAGGACGAATTGTCTTAGCGAATCCATCTGAAAGAGAATGATATTTCCTTCGCATTCTTCTTAACCATATTAGAGGGCCAACATCATTTGATGATATAAGAACTTTCAATAAAACAACGGTTGGTACATTTCGAGAAGTAACACTTTTACATGGTTTATTAAGTGGGGACAATCGTTGTAAAGAATGTCTATCCGAAACTATTATTTACGAAATGCCTTATTCTTTAAGACGACTTTTTACTACACTTCTTACACTGTGCAATTCTAATCATCCAAAGTTACTGTGGGATAAATTTAAATCTTATATGATGGATGATTATGTACATCAAAATATACATGTTGAAGTCGCTGAAATATGAGCTCTGGAGGATAAAAGTTTTATTTTAGAATCCCTGGGTAAATATATAAATGATTATGGAATTGTGCCGTTTAATGTAAATATAGATGAAGATGAAAGGCTGACAAGAATGGTTGTAGAGGAAGCAATTAATTTGAATATTCAAGGAATCTTTGCTTGTGCCGCAACATTAAATAAAGAACAACAATTTGCATACGATACAATTATGGAAAAAGTTGAATCTGAATCAAGCAGTGTTTTTGTCATCGATGGTCCGGAAGGAACAGTTAAGACTTTTTTATACAAAGCACTCTTAGCTGGTGTAAAGTGTAGACATTCTATTGCTTTGGCAACTACGTCGTCTGGAGTAGCTACATCTTTATTACCTGACGGTCGAATAGCTCATTCGAGATTTAAAATTCCTTTGAAAACAATAGGAGAAGTCAACTGCTCTATTAGCAAACAGTCAGCTTTGGGAACTTTGTTGAAAATGTCTAAGCTAATAATTTGGGATGAAGCACCTATGATAAATCATTGTGCCATTGAAGCTGTAGATAAAATGCTTAGAAATATTACTGATTGTAATTTGCCTTTTGGTGGAAAAGCGATCGTTCTTGGAGGAGATTTTCGACAGATTTTACCAGTTGTACCGAAAGGAAAAAAAGACATAATGAAAGCTAACTTGGTTTTCTCATATCTGTGGCCTTTATTTGTACATCTACCATTAGTTCATAATATGAGAGCGAAGTTTGATTCCACGTTCTACGATTACTTGCTTAGAATTGGAGATGGAACAGAACAAAAACATACTTGTAAGTGTATTAAGCTTCCAAATAGTATAATTTTACCATTCGAAGATAAAATCACGTCCTTGAAAACTTTGATACATTGTGTTTTTTCAAATATAGAAGCTTATACTGATCATTTACATACCATGGTAAACCGTGTTATTCTTACACCTACAAATGAATGTGTAGACTATATTAACAAACTTCTGCTTGAACAAATTCCTGGTCAAATTTTCACATACTATAGTGTTGATGAAGCAGTTGAAAAATCAGAACAGTGCGTGTAAGAAGATTTCTTGAATACTTTGACATCAAATGATATTCCACCTCATGAATTGAACCTTAAGATAAATTGTCATGTAATGTTATTGCGGAATATTAATCCTTTTGAAGAGTTATGCAATTGAACACGTCTTACTTGTCGAAAATTTTAGAGAAACGTTATTCTTGCTGAAATCACTACTGGCGAATATTGTGGAAAACATGTTTTCTTACCGAGGATCCCTTTTATACCATTTAAATCTGATCGAACCACAATTTCATTTAAAATGACTCAATTTCCAATTAGACCATGCTTTACAATGACAATAAATAAAGCCCAGTGTCAAACACTTGATTTTATCGATTTGTATATTCTAGAACCAGTTTTCTGTCATAGTCAGTTATATGTAGCATTATCAAAAGCCAAAACAAGCAAATCTCTAAAAGTTTTACTGAAACCATCAACCACCGATATTTCGCATAACTCATATACTGAAAATGTTGTCTATAAGGAAATTTTTTCATTTATACATTCATAGAACAACATTCTCACATGTATATTTTATGATGTTTGAAATATTATTAAAATTTCATGTCATTCACTATTTTCATAATTCATTTCGTATATTATATTTAAAAAACAGTATTTTAATATACATAAAATAATATTTTCCATTTTATATACAAGTTATCGAAATTTCTATTGATATTATTCAAAAGTTCAAATCAATTCTCTACTGCGTCTGTATATTTCACAGGTATGAATTAATTTAAAAATAAAATATAATTTTTTTATGAAGATCTAATACATTATGTTATTATATTTTTCCAAAATTTGTATAGTTCTCAAAAAATAATTTTACATTGTTTTTTAGACTATCTGCCACATTTTCCTGCAAATAAAATATTAATTCATCAACAAAAGATGTTATATTAGTGTAAGTAGTGATACCATCTGACGTGTCCTTTCTGAATCAAAACAAGAACATACGTGTTGTATATAGTAATCTCCGTATTTCTCTTATTCTATTGCCATATATGTACTATTATTTAACATTTCGCAAATTCCTCCAAATCCATTTTTTTGGTTTGTTCACGACACCTTTAATGTAGAATCTTCCATATATCGAAATTGGTTTTGTAGATACTTGATCTTTGTGATTCTCCATTCAAATTGATGAAACAAGTTAATATATTACTCAAATCTTTAGAATTTGCAGTTCAATAGATTTCTCAATTATGGTTAGTCTGTTAATGATGTTTTCCATTACTTTAGTCTAATATATTCATTGACATTTTGTTATATGATTGGACACATGTTTTCTGTTGTCAGCAAGAGTTCCATCTTCTCGAAGGCATCCACAATTATTGTATTTATACAATTTTTAGTCTATCAAAATCTTTTAATGTTGTCATGTGACATTTTACATAGAGCGTGTCTCCGTAGAGTACAATGGAACGAAATGGAGAAATTTCTTTCCTATTTTAAGCCATGTATAATACCCCAAGAATGTAGAGTTGCTATAGGTTTAAAGCATGTAGAGGCCAAAAAGCATAAAACAAGTTGTATATATGCAAAGGAAAGCACATTGTTCATATGAAAGAGGTAAGTTTTATGTTTCTCACTCTTTGTGGTGATAATACATCATAAAAATCTTTTTACTAACAATTTCTTATATCTTTAACAAATGTGTTTTGCTCGATCTTCACTCAGTCATGATGACATCTTTATTTTCGATACCAAATATAAAATCTTTCAGTTCAACGAATCTGACTCATGTAGTCAAGAAATAGCTAAAGCACTGGAAGTTTTAGTGAAAAAATAGGAAGGAAATGGTTTTTAATAGTGGTAGACCAGCTGCAATGTTTCTAAAATTTGGAAATTACAATGAGATGCTTGAGGATTGGGAATTGATGAAAGTTTTGGCCGTCCCGACCCATTGCACCATAATTGTCATACTCCAACAAAGCCCCGGACGCCATGAAAACTATACTCTTCTCCCATTTTATTTTAAGTTCCAAAGACAATAAAAAAAAACAAACAAACAAAAAAAGTCAGTCTATAAATTGGTTTAAATATAATATACATGTTTGTGTAGAGTAACTTGGGTCTTTTGCTCCTTTTTCTTTTGTTTCTTTTTGTCTTAGAATTTATGGAGGACCTTATAATGTATATAAGTACTTGTAGGCTTTTTAAGGGTTTCAAGGGGACATTATGCCCCATTTTGTTACATGTTGTTCATGGTATTTATTAGGGTGTACAAACACATGTTAATTAATAGTTAATCTTTTCAAGTATTTGCACGATTATTTTGCATACTTTCACATATTCGCATACGTATCAAGTGAAGACACAAGAAATTGCACTTATGATGGTGTTAAAATATAATTTTTACAGTATAATGACAATTAACCAGAAATCACAGTAGAATCACAGTATCTGATTTTGTAATTTAGTTAAACATGTTACACACAACACATTCATGAGAATTTCTTATGTTCGAAAGAAATTCTTAACATTCAAAATGCTAATATTACCTTCAAAATAACACAGCATGAAACTTCTCATAGTGCTAATACTACAACATTATGGAACTTGAAGATCCTTCAAAATTTAAGTTTCATCAGAAAACATCATTTGTTTGGGTCAAGGTGTTTTTGTAATCTTTTGAAAAGACGCAAGTGTTCCTAAATGAATAATATGACCAAAGAATCTTATTTTTGTTTGATATAAAACAATTTTCTTAGCTGAAACACCTAAACCATTTTGTTTTACCACATGAATATTCGTATGCAAATGCTTGAAATGTTGTTCTAAACTTTCAAAAAAAGATTAAAACATCATCTATGTAAACAATAATGAAATTTTGAAAAGGATTGAAAATATTATTCATAATTTTTTGGAATTCTAACAGAGCATTTTTGAGACCAAATGTCATAATATTCCATTCATATTGTCCAAAAGGTACATTGGAAGCAGTTTTGTATCGATCTTCTTCTTTAATTTGAATTTGTCAGAAACCTGACTTCATATCAAAAGGTAACAGATTTGAATAATCTATTTAATAGATCTTTCTTTTGAGCTAATGGATATCTAATCCATTAGAGAGCATAATTGAGTGATTTATAATTCATAACTAAACGAGATGCACCTTGTTCAATTTCAGTGGAATTATTGATATAAAAAGCAGAACAGCTCCAAAGTGATTTACTTGGTCTGATTAGCTTTTTATCAAGAAGATCTTGAATTCCTTTTGTACAATGATCAAGAAGATCTTTGTTCATTTGAATATGACAAAATTTTGTTGGAATATTTGATTCATGAAAATCTTGAGTATAAGGAAGAGAAACAACAGGCTTTTTTCTATTCTAGAAAGCATTTGGAATAGTTGAACATATTTCTTTCTCAATACGCTTTTGAAAATCAACAACTTTTTGAATAATTGAAGATTCTTGTAGTCTTTCTTCAATTCTTTGAAATTTAATTTTTTCTTTAAGAAATTGAATATGATTTTTCTGAAAATTAATATTGTTAACCATTTTTTAAATGGAAACATCTTTAAAAGAATGAGGATTAGTAAATTTAAATACAATTTCTTGACCAGTAAAATACAATTTGTAGTTAATCCTTTTGAATTTGCAGTAAAATGATAAATTTGAACTATAAATAGTGTACCAAGTATCACTTCCTGGTCTAAATCTTTTACTAAATAAAATCTATTTTTGAAACAAATATTTGAATTACAAACATGTGCTTTTAAAAGTTTATATTAAATATTGAGTTTTTTACCACTAGCGCCGTAAAACCGTTCAGTGATTTTTTCAAAATATTTTGTAGGGATTAACCCTTCCCTAATACAATTTTGATCAACACCAGAATCAATTAAAACTCCAATGTGAAGTTTAAAATCTTTATTAACAACAATGGTCATGTCACAATACCATTTTTGCAATTGAATTATGGAAATATTATTAACTTTCTCAGCCTCGGTAAGAGGTTTAAAAGAGGATGATTTCTACTTTTGAGTTTTAGCACTAAATTTTGAACAGTGAGATTTTGAATCAGAATTGGAATGATAAGTATGAGAAGTATCATTCTCATATGCAGATGAAGAGGATTGAACTTGTTCTAAATCCTTAATTTGAAGATGAGCAACATTTAATTTAACATCTCTCGTCTGTTTTTCAAGATTAAAAATTTGAGATTTCATAGTACTGATTTCAATTCTTAAATCAGAACAAGAAACTTTGGAAACATTTTCCTTTTGAAAGCGTTTCATGACGTCTTGCATATTGAAGGCTTCATGAATTTGAGCAGATTTATTAGGTAAAAGAGTACTAAACTTTATCTTTAAGTTTTTTTTTTATCACGAATTTGATCAATAATCTCTTGAATAAGTTCTTCCTATTTGGTAAGAACATTTATAGTTTTACAACCACAAATCTCTTTTTTTTGGGAAGAGCGAGATGAAAAAGATTTTGAGCTTTCTTCAAAATCAGAATTTTCTTGGTTTTGAAAAACATTTTCAATCTCAGAATTTGAAGAATCGTGTTCGGTTTCAGAATTGATAAGACTGAGAAGTTTAATTTTAGTATCTTCATCACATTGAAGCTTACTAATCTTTCCCTCAAGAGTGTTAAGGGATATAATCCCATATTGAATAAAGATGAAAATATAGACCAATTTATAAAAGGTTTGGGTTACTCCTCTTATTAAGGTTGACCTTTTAAGATGGAACCACAAATCTTAACATGGTATCAGAGCCCGTTAAGCTCCAACGAGCGATTCGATTCGATTAAGACTCAAAAATATTGAGCACACGAATTTCAAGATTGGTCTACTCAAACGAGCCATCATTTGCGGGAGCATATTAAGGGATAGAATCTCACATCGAATAAAGATGAAAACATAGACCAATTTAAAAAAGGTTTGAGCTACTACTCTTAACAATGTTGACCTTTTAAGATGGAGCCACAAATCTTAATAAAGATGACATTTGTTTGAATAATGACCAAATTTATTACATATCCAACAAGTAACATTTGAAGTTCTCATTTTAAAAGGTTTTCTTTTTGAAAAGTTTTTTGAATGAAGTTTTTGAAGAGTTTTTGGTTTTTCCAAAATATCTCTGAGGATATATTTTCTTTTCATTCTGAAGGAGGAAGGATTTTCTCGAATCCATATTGTTCACAAAAAGATTCAAGCTCTTTACGACCTTCATATCGTTTAGTTTTTAGCTTGGCTTTCAGTTTAAGATCATTACAGAAAGTCAATCCTTCTTGATTAACAAAATTGATTATTTCTCTATAAATAAGATCTTCAAAAGAGGTTGAATGTTCTTGATGGTTTCTTTTGATGGCATTTCTAACTCTTTCTATGAAAAGCTTAGGGAGTCCAAAAATAAATCTTTCTTTCCAAAACGTTTATTCACAATCATTTCTAAGAAAGACACGTGTTAAAAACATATATTTATACCATCGAAAATCTTGAACAGTGGGACAATTGAGATTCATAAAACTTTGAGAATATCGTTCTTGAATATCGATAGGAATACCAACAAAATGCTTGATAATACTATATATTAAATTTGCAAAACTATCATTAGTTTCATCACTTTTGACAGCATTTGCAATTTCGGTTTGACAATAATTCATCACATTCACGGTTGAAACCCAACACAATCCAAACTGACCAAACTCGAGTTGAGCTGATTGGTTTGGAATTGAGTCCAATTCAAGTTGGACATTTTTTTATGGGCCCAATGGTTGAGATCTTTTTCGTTGAATTTAAACACTTTTTTAAAGTTTGATACCATTTCAATTTGGACCAATTTTAGTTACATTAAAAAGGGTGATTTTGAATGGCCCTAAGTCGATTGAAGTTGGATTAATGGTCCGAGTGATTAAGTTTCATTCCAATAGAATAAAAAATGTTAAATAGATTATATCATTATCAAATTAATTACATATTAAATCAATCTAAATATATGTTGAATACCAACAAATTATACCTATTGAATAAAATGAATTCAACCTAAATACTAAAAATGTTAAATCATCCAAACACAATACAAAATCTTCTCCTTCAATCCAAGAGTTTAGTCAAAAATCACGTTAAAAAATCAAGTCGAAAAATCGAGGCACGAACATCAATAAGAGGCAAAAGAGACGTGAGGTAGAGAAGAATTTTGATCATTAGGTTTTTGGTTTTAAGTACTAAGTTTCTTTTTAATATTCTTTTTAATTTATTGGGTTGGGTTGGATTGCGTTTGATTGGGTTTTAATAGATAACCCGGAACCCAACCCAACTGGGCCCAATTGAACTAAAAACCAATCCAAACTGGTTTGGATTGGGTTGATCGATTTGACTGGTTCGAATTGATTTTTGCTCGGCTCTAGTCGTTTCATTTAAAAAGGTGGTTTGGATTGGGTTGATCGATTTGACTGGTTCAAATTGATTTTTGCTCAGCTCTAGTCGTTTGATTTAAAAAGGTAGAATCACTTGCAATATTTAACAATATAAACGTTCCATATTTTTGCTAGAACTATGCATTCTGAAATGTGTTACGTAGCACCATTCAAATAATAGTTTTATCAGTATTCTTCTCTATTTCATACTCACAAGTGTAACCACCATTTCATAATTATTTCTTGTACTATTCATCATCATGAAACTCGTGCATTAGTAAGTATGTTTTACACGTTTATCATTGCTTATAAACCTGATTTATTCTCGCAACTTGAGCAGATTTTCACTAATTTAGTGTGAACATTGTCATCACATGTAAAACTCGAACTTGGAGGGACTTGAAGCTAAAAGAAAGATTTCGAGCTTGAAACAATTGAAGACTAACCTAACGATATGGAATTGATGGGAAGCATTAAGGTAGAAACTGGAGGAAATAAAATAGTTTCTAGTGTAAAATTCAATTTATGAAAAGTTTGGGGGACTGATTTACACATTTTCCGAACAAGAGGAGGACCAATCGTGGATGATTATGGAGAGATGGGGACCAACATGAAATCTTCTGGGAGTTGCAGGAGCAATATTGACAATTTGAACTGAAATTGTCCAAAATCTTAAAACAAACTTGAAGTAGAGATCAAAATGCAAAAAGAAGAAAGTGGAGGGTTGGTGATCGTGGTTTGTTTTATGCG
The DNA here is from genome assembly GCA_019097785.1 of Fraxinus excelsior. Lineage (NCBI taxonomy): Eukaryota > Viridiplantae > Streptophyta > Magnoliopsida > Lamiales > Oleaceae > Fraxinus > Fraxinus excelsior. The sequence continues at coordinate 22,791,438 of CM032640.1, read as the reverse complement.
TCAACCAATGATCACACGAAAGGATTGTTTGGTGAGGTTATTTTTCAGGCGTTTTAATTCGAGAATATCTTGTTACTTTTGAGCACAAGATTTTCTAGGCAGTTTAGGCACTATATAAAGACGTATCGTGTTAAAATAAAGGGCGAATACAATGCAAAAAGAGAGAGGAAGAATACAAAATAGAGTCGAGAGAGAGAGAGAGAGAGAGAGAGAGAGAGAGAGAGAAAAAAGGCAATGGTTTCTAGATTTTGGCGTTAAGAATCAAATTCTTGGTGCAAGATTTTCATTTTTCTCAGTTTTTACTTTAAATCAAGGAATATTTTCCAATATCATTTTTTTTTTTTTTTTGTGAAGAGTAACTATATCATCAGTTGAGACAAACAATGTAACAAAGATTTCAACCTTCAATATCAATTATCAAGATTCGTGTAGTTAATTATTTATGTATTAATTTTACATTTTTTCATAAGCTTTTAATTTCTTGATCACTAATTCATGACTTGTTATTTAGATAAAAGGTATACATACACTTCTATTATTGTTGTGATACCTTTAATTGAATTCTTAGATGATTTAATGTGTTAAGACTTATTAGGATTCACATAACAATATGGCGAGTTGACTCAACTAATAGGATTGATTTGAATTCGAGAGGGATAAATTAATTTAATTAATGAATTTGACATACTACAACTATATTTTTAGTTTAGGTTATGTTCACATACAACTATGTTAATGAATTTGTTTGGATTAGTTGGAAAATGAAATTGACATTATAGAATAGATGGTAGAAAAAACTGGTGATAAAGAATAATTGGACGGTATTGAAGCCAATAGTTGGAGGAGAAAATGGACGGTATTGAATAGCAGAAACATTAAATTGATGCTATTGAATAGATGGAGGATGAACTTGTAGCTAGTCGCATTAGTTGAAGGATGAATTTTAGGCGACTAAATAGTAAAAGGATGAATTTAACGCTATACATAGTTGGAGTGCGAAACTTAAGCTATAGAATGGTTGAATGATGAAATTGACACTTTGCATAGTTAAAGAATGAAATTGATGCTATTGAATAGTCAAAGGATAAAAGTGGTGCTTGTATTCAGTTGGAGACAAAAATGACACTATTGAATAGTTGAGGGACAAAATCAATGCTTTTAAATAGTTGAAGGACGAATTTGACACATAAGAATATTTGATGGAGAAAATTAATGCTAGCGAACAGTTAAATGATGAAAGTGACGATGCTGAATAGTTGAGCGAAATTTTCCTTTATGAATAGTTGGAGAACGACATTGGCTCTTGTCAATAGATGAAGGATGAATTGACACTATTGGATAGTGAAACCAAGAAATTGACGGTGTTGGATAGTGAAGCCACAAAATTTATGCTAGTCAATAGTTGGAGATTATTTAAGGGACAAAACTGGTGCTAGTGAATAACTGGAGGACGAAATTAATGCTATTGAATAGTTAACGGATGAAAGTAATGCTTCTCAATAGTGTAGAGGCGAAATTGATGCTTATGATTAATTGAAGGATGAAATTGGTGCTATTTAGTAGTTGAAGGGTGAAATTGGTGTTTTTAATAGTCAAGGGATGCAATTGATGCTTATATATAGTTAAGAGGATGACATAAACGCTAGTGAATAGTTGAAGTATAAAATTGACAATATTGAAGAGCTGGAGGGGGAAATTGATGCTACTGACTAGTTGGAGGACAAAAGGAACAGTACACATACCCAAACTAAAACCCAGCCCAAGTGACCCAACCCCAAACTACATATAGCTCAATAGTGAACTAAACCCAAACTAAAGCCTAACCCAAGAGTGAACCAACCCTAACCCCAAACCCAAACCCAAACCCAAACTAAAGCTCTAGACAACTGAACTCATACCTAAACTTCACCCAGCCCAAGAGTTAACCGAGCCCAAACTCCCAGTACAGCTTAACACAAATCAAAATCAGTGCAAAAAAAATATTTAACCCTTGTTTATTTGAACTTCGTTGAACTCCAAGTCTTTGTCCATCTTGTACTAGGAGAAGTAGTTCAAACCTTTATATTTTAATTATTGCTTACATATTCAAGCAATGTCCAATTGTACTCTTAATAATAATTCTTAGGGTGGACATTTTTTTCTTAAGCTGAGATTCAAAAATTGAAGAACATAGATTTATGTAAAGAAAACTAAGCATCATCTAATAATTTTTCTCAGTACCCTTCCCTTGACTCACCTTCTGTTTTTCCTCGAGATTTTTTGGGTCAATCGCGGAATACGATGCATGGTTGTATTCTTCACTTAGGGCATCTTCAACATAATTTCCATCACAGTCAACTTCGAGTATGGTTATGATGTTGCCCTGATTGGGTTCATAGCTTGGCATCCCACTGGTATACCTAACGTCTTCACGATTCACCCTCCATATTTCCCTCATGCATCGGAGTAATAGGTCTCTACGATTCCCTTGATAAATTGCCTCCAGTAAGGAGTAAGGGGTTGGTCAAGGTGATACACGATCTCATCCCAATAAAATTGATATCCATTCGCTGTTGCATCTCGATAAATCTTTTCCATGGCATCTAAGTGTTGTATCAAATCAGGGTTCGGGTTTCGCTTGAAATTCTTATGCAACCAAGTAAAATGATTGTGTCTCTTAGTTCGACTGATTTGACCTTGTTCACTCACCATCTATCGAAAAGAAAGGTAATTACTTTTCTTTCCAAAAGAACTTTAAAAAAAAAAAATTCCAAAATTTGGTAATTGTTAGGAATTTTCATAAAGTAAGCTTCTGGAGACATTAGTTTCATTAGAGTAGCGTTATTTTATTCTATTATTATTATTATTAATTAGATGAGATGTACTAATAATTGAAAATTGAAGAGAAATTATCAATAATAATCAATAGTTTTTCCCTAATTTTTACAAAGGTAGTGATAAATGGATGAATTATTGTGCTTTGATTCATTGTAAATCTTATTCGTGTAATATGTGATTCTACATTATTGCAAACTTAATCTCTAATTGAGTCATTCCCACTAAGTTTAACATGCATTTAAAATCACATAGCTACCATCTATATACCTCATGGTTTCTACATTAGTATAAAATCTAAGGGTCTGTTTGATTGAAAGGTGGAAAAAAATGTTTTACAAGGAAAAAAATTTCCTAGAAATTATTTTACTGGAATTGTAATTAATTGTGCTTAATTGGTATAATTTTCTATGAAAAATGTTGAAAGTTTGGAATCCGTTTGACTTCATTTTTTATGAAAATTGTTCATTAAAGTGATAATATTTTCTACTATTCCATTTAGAATTTATTCCAATGGCCAAAAATAAAAATAAAAATTGAAAAAAAGAATAATCATTTCGAATATCATTCGTTTGGATTTGTTTTGCATAAAAATTGTCAATAAAAGTGAAAATCTTTTTTACCATTGTATTTAGAATTTCTTTCAATTGCAAGAAAAATATTTTCTCACCAAAACATTAAAAATTTATTTTCCTCAAAAGGGTGAAAAATTTCGTCAATCAAACACTACAAAAGTTGAAAATGAAAAATATTTTCCATTTTACATGGAAAATTTGTCCTATCAAACGGAGTCTAAAATTAAAGTCTTCTATCAATAATATCATATATATAATACTAAACACTTATAGCATTCAAAATTTCATATTATTACTGACTTTTATATATAACAAGCCTAAATAAAATCTTAAATTAATATTCATATTTCGTCACTATATTCATGATTGTTATTTCATGTAATAGACATGTTTTCATAAGTAAGATGACATGAATACTTAAAGTACATACATACCTGGTTCAAGGAAGTCGAGCGATTAAAGATGACATAGTGGCTAGTGACTTAGAAAAACTTAATTCTTATTAAAAAAATATATATCGTAAAGTTGAAAATATATGTCTATAAAACCGATTTTTAAAAGGAAAAAGCTAAACGTACAAAAAAACAACTTACAGAAGTCTTACAGAAACAAAAACTTCCAAAAATACCCCTTATACACAAATTACAACTAAAAGCCATTGCAAAAGAATAAAAGCTTCAATTTAGTCCCTAGAAATTTATAAACATAAAAATTAACCTTAAAAAATATTATATCTTATGAGAAGTCCTAAAACTCATAGAATTAGTAAAATTTATAAAGAATTAAGATATAAATTAACTCTAAGATTTTATATATCTATAATTAAAAACAGATTAAAATATTTTGAGTTAAGAAATTACATAAAATATACAACGCACCCTGGTAAAAATTGGTATCAAAGTCATGTTACAAACCTAAAATAATGATGAACATAATGAATGAAGAAAATATAATTGAATAATTTTTGGAAAAAGTAGGAAAATATAAAAAATCAAGTTATCCTTATTTATCTAAAAAATAGTACAAATGAAAGTTTTGAAGATGTACACAAAAGATTGAAAAATTTAGAATATAATCTACAAATAGGAAATGATCTTTTAAATAAAAATCTTAAATGAAAAAATAAGATTATAATTAATCCACATTTAGATTTTAGAATAACACAAAAGGATGAAAACAAAAGAAAAAATCAAGAGATAAATCAATATATGATTACAGAAGTTGAAGAAATAGAACAAAAATTATTAGAATCTACCAGTGAAGAATATAATGAATATAAAAGACAGTTAGAAGAATTAATTGAAAAAATGAAAAATATAAAAATGAATACTTATCCAACATCTAGTTATAATATAAAACCAGAAGACTTCAGTAGTGATGAAGAATATGAAAAATGGCTTCCTCATCACCCAATACCTAATAAGGATGGTCTTAATCAATATAGGAAAACACAAAAAAGATATACTGGAAATATAAGAAAACAATATGTAAAAGAAATAAATCTTATGAAATCGTACAATAAACCAATCCACACAACAGGAATATGGTTAGATCTTGACTGTATAGATAAACATAAAGCTATTGAAACATGGATAAAAAGTACAAATTTAGCTATACAACTTAATAAATGGGAAACATATACAGCCTTTGGATTTGTAAAACATACATTCAGAGGAATTGCATCTGAATGGTGGAGAAAATTACCTGAAAATGTAAAAAGGAGAATAAAATATGGAATAGATATGACTGAAGCATTAGATAATATGAATGCTTTAAATGAACAAAATATATAAGAAATATTAAAAAGATTTGAAAGAGCCTTAAGAACAGAATTCTTAGGACATAAATTCAGTTCTGATGAAGAATCTAGAAAACAAGAAGAATATAATGTAGGAACAATAGCAATGAAAAATTTAAGAATATGTGATATGTATGAATTAGACAGATATACGTGTAGATTTGAAGAAATATATTACGTACTTAACCAAGGAGATTACCAAGAAAATAAACCAATGTTAAGATCCTATTTTACAAAGTTACCATTCCCCTGGAGAATTAAGTTACTAAAAGAATATGAAAAAATATTATCAACTAAAGAAGAAAGGGGTATAATAATAGATAATCTTGAAACTATGATTGAATTTACAAAGCGAATGATAAGTACTTGGTGTAGAGAAGTTTTAGAAAATAAGAAAGCATATAAGATAAGAAAAAATTATTTGTGTTGTTACAAAGATTTAGGTCAAATTGAACAATTTGAATGTTACAAAAAGAAATATAAGCCATATAAAAAATATAAAAGAAAATTTAAAAATTATAAAAGGTTTAAGAAAAGAAATTTTAAATCAAATAAGAAATATTTTAAGAAAAGAAATTGGACTGTAAAGCCCAAACCAAAATATATCAAAAAATGTAGATATTTCATCTGTAATGAAGAATGACACATTGCCCCTCAATGTCCAAAAAGAAAGATAAACAGAATGTAAAAATTCTTAGAATTTATGAAGAATTCAAAGATAATAGTGATATAGAACCAATTGAATATTTTGGAGATTTAAGTAGTGAATGCAGTAGCATTTATGAATTAGATACATCCTCATCCGAAGAAGATTCTGAAGAGATTGTATATATGAATCAAGAAATGCAAGAAATAGAAGTAGAAACAACTGAAGAAGTTGAAAACTCAATAGAAGGTATAAACCAGGAAATTACCTTTGATATTAAAAAATATAAAGGAATAACCAAAAAGATACTAGATTTACAAGAAAAATATGTATTCCATCAAGGATTCTTAGGAATACTACTAAAAGTAAATAAAACAATTATAAGTATGAATTATAGAGAAATACCTATTTATATAGAAGATATAATGGGAAAAACAAGAATTCCTATAATCACAAAAGAATGGGTAAAATAAAAGTTATCCAAAATACCAGAAAATATAAAGAACAAACTGAAATGTATTGAGATAGGAGGAATACAAGTTATGGTAAAATGATACTTTAGAGAATGTATGAATATACCAATAGAAATATATTGTATGAATAATAGAATCTTACAAGACCATGTAGATGCTCTATTAGGAACTATTGTAGGAAATCTAGTTTATCAAAAGATAATGTTCACATTAAAACCAAACTATGCTATTTCAATAATTGATGAGAATGTAGATCAAAGTTTCAATCTATACTATAGAATTGGAAACTTAAAAATGCCACAAAAAGTAAAGCTATTAGTATTAGCATAAAATCAATTTTTGCGTTTAGTACTAGCCATCATAACAATCTAAGGAAGATAACTGACAACATTATCATACATAAAGATTTTAGAGAATTGGCTAAATATATACCTCCTAGAAAATATCAAGAACATGAAGTAACCATATCAGAACCGATAAAACTTGATTTTCACAAACAAGCAAGAGAAATCATTTCTGAAGAAAAATTTATAAGAAGAAATAGTATTAGTCTAGAAGGAGATAATCTTATTGCAAGATTCCCCTCCAGACAAAGCCTTATGATAAGTCAACATAGAAAATTAAGTATTGAACCAACAAGTTCACAATACTATATCAAAATTAGATATGTTAATTAAGAAGGATACAAGAAAAATCTTCTTGTCCTTATAGATACCGAAGCAGATAAAAATCACGTAAATGCTAAATTTATAAGCCATTTAATAGACTTTGAATTACCAGAACCATATATGTTTAACGATTATTCGGGAAATAATCTTGAAATAAGAAAATATGTAAAATTCCTCCTTATATTTATAGGTAGGGGTGGCAACGAGCCGAGCCGAGCCGAGCCCGAGCCAAAAAAAAAAGCTCGTACCGAGCCCGAGCTTTTTTGGACCGAGCTTTTTTGGGCCCGAGCCGAGCCGAGCCGAGCCCGGCCAAAAAAAATGAGGCTCGGCCCGAGCTTTTGGCCCGAGCCTTAACGGGCCGAGCCAAGCCCGAGCCGAGCCGAGCCGTTTTTTTTTTTTTTTTTCGAAATATTATCTTGACTATCGTAAATTTTGCGATTTTCATTTTCATTTAATGGTATACTAATCTTTATTGGTTTCTATGAGGTGTGTTAATTACTTTTTGAGTTATTTACCATTTATTTAACTTTTAATGAATAGTATGATACAAGGGTAAAAATGCTATTTTTTGGCTGTTTAGGGTTTTACATCGGTTTTATATTTTCATTATCCAATTTTCAGATTAATTTCTTAATGTGGTGATATTGTATTGATAAAAGCCGTCCCTAATTGTATTTATTGAAGTTGGTATACTGAAAAATCTCTCCACTATTAGTCTTTAAAATATAAATAATTAAGTTATACTGAACATCGACCATATAATTTTGAGCTTCGACTTGATTTTTTATTTTTTATTTTATTTTTAAAAAATAAATTATTAACGTGCACGCAGCAAAACTTTGACTTGATTTTTTATTTTTTATTTTATTTTTAAAAAATAAATTATTAACATGCACGCAGGCAGCAATTTTGCTGCCTGCGTGCAGGTCACAGGCAGCAATTTGCTGCCTGTGTGCTGTAGCTGCCAGCTACAGCTGCTGGCACTGCCAGCTGCAGCTGCTGTAGCTGGCAGCTACAGCAGCTGCCTGCACAGGCAGCTATTTATAGCTGCCTGTGCAGGCAGCAATTTTATAAAAAAAAATTAATTTATTTTTTTTTTATTTTTTTTCTCCTTACACGGGCCGGCCCGTGTGGCTCGGCCGAGCCACACGGGCCGGCCCGGCTCGGGCCGATGCCCAAAAGTGGGGCTCGGCCCGAGCCTCGACTTTTTTCCACCGAGCCCGAGCCGGGCCCGGCTCGGGTTTTTTACGGGCCGAGCCCGAGCCGTCCGAGCCGACGAGCTTTTTTGACATCCCTATTTATAGGAGAAGATAAAAAAAAATTCACTAAAGAAATAATTCTATATAAAGATGAATTATATGGAGTCAATCGTTTGCCTATAATGTTAGGAATGAACTTTCTTGAAAAATTTAGTCCTTACAAAATTTTTCAAGGATATTTAAAAATAACATTTGATGATAATCCAATCATCATATCAAAAATAGATGAAAATATGAAATCATTGTTATCAAGGAAAAAGTAATAAGTACCAATTACATGAGTCCATATATTGAAGTTACACTCAATATAAGAAATTATTGTAGAATTAAATTTCATACTTATCTAGATACTGAAAGTACAATAAGTTTATGCTTACCAAATGTTCTACCATCTGAGTATTGGAAATATGATTCAAAAAAAGTTGTCACCGCTACAACAGCAGGCGTAAACAAGGTAATATATAACAAATATGTTACACAAGTACATTTTCTAATATCATTTAGAGAAGTATTTGTTGATACAATATATATGTCAACCACAATTGGATGTGATATTTTATTAGGACAAAACTTCCTACTAAAATATGCATCATTTACACAATATATTAATAGATATATGTTCACAACTCCTTGTGCACATAAGATATTTACACCAAAAATCACTAAAGCTATTAGCATAGCATACAAAGAAATTAAACATCAGAGCTTCTCAACCCAGCATGGTGGATGTTGGAGTACAGAAAAATTCAAACCAATTACAGTTTTGAAAATGACAACAGAAAATAAGTTAGAAAAATTGAAAAAAGAAATTTCTGAAACATATTCTGAAAATCCATTAGAAAAATGGAACACAGACAAGGTAAAAACAAAGATAGAATTACTTAATCAAGATACTTTAATAAGGGTCAAACTAATGAAATATAGTGTAGAAGACCAAAATGAATTTAAAATCCAGATTAAAGAATTACTAGAAGTCAAACTAATCAGGCCTAGTAAAAGCCCACATAGTAGCTCAGTCTTTATGATTAGAAAACATAGTGAAATAAAAAGAGGAAAAGCCAAGATGGTGATTAACTATAAGAAACTTAATGAAATTACTAAGTTTGATGGATATTACTTGTCTAATAAGGACACTTTTATTAAACAAGTACAGAATAAAAAAATATTTTCAAAATTTGATTGTAAGTTAGGTTTTTGGCAAATTGTACTTACAGAGGAAAGTAAACCACTAACTGCATTTAGTACCTCGAGTCCTTTAGAACAATATGAATGAAATATAATATCATTTGGGTTGAAAAATGCACCACAAATATTTCAAAGAAGAATGGATGAGGTAATTAAACCAATCACTCATTTTTGTATTGCTTATGTTGATAATTTACTTATTCATTCAAATGATATAAATGAACATATTGAATATCTTGAGAAATTTCGTTATATTATGAAAAAACATGGTATTACACTTTCTCAAAAGAAAGCTAAGATAGCCAAAACAGAAATAGAATTTCTTGGGTTATTCATAAAAGAAGGAGAATTGCAATTGCAATATCATATTGGAGAAAAACTTCATGAATTTCCTGAAGAAATCAAAGATAAAAAACAGTTACAAAGCTTCCTTGGTTTATTAAATTATGCTGAAGGATTCATTGAAGATTGTGCCAAGTTCAAAAACTATTTTCTACCAAAATTAAGAAAAAATGTAATGTGGTTTTGGGAAGAACAAGATTGTAAGAATATAAGGAAGGTAAAAGAAGAATTAAAACTTTTGCTTAAACTTATAATTCCACAAGAAGAAGATTTTTTTATCCTTGAAACTGATGCTTTAGATAATTACTAGGGTGCAGTATTAAATGTTAAAATGAATCATAAAAAATATAAGTGTGAAAAGAATTGTTCTTGTCCTGAGATACTTGTAGGATATACATCAGGAACGTTCAAAGAAGTCGAAACAAGGTATGAGACAAACAGAAAATAACTTATTGCTGTCAAGCGAGGAGTACAAAAATAAGATTATTTATTGTCAAAGAAGTTCTTGATTAGAACTGATAATACTCAAGTTAAAAGCATTTTTGAAAAATAATGTTGATCCATCTATTGCTAACATATATTATCAGAATTCAAATTTGGTTTTCTTATTTCAAATTTGATATTGAATATATAAAAAGAAAAACTAACTTTTTATCTTAGCAGGGATAGAACTAGAACAATTAAGGACGAAAGTCCAAATTCTTGAAATAAAGGTTCCTACTTGGAAGCACAAATGCAAAATATCAAAAATAGCCTGCGAGGCAAAAATATAACCCTTGCAGAAGTAACTTGTACCAAGTCTAGTATCCCTTCACAAGGACTTGTGAATATTAACGCTCTTCTCGAGGATAGAGGGAAAGACAAGAAAACAATAGAAACCCATTCACAGGGAATACTAAAACATATTGTTGATAAAGAAGATACAAAAACTCCCATCAGGGATTTACAAGACATCAAAATTAGCGATGATGACTCTTTATCAAGCTAAAAATTACCAAAGCTAATTATTGAAACTAATAATCCAAATGATGTTGTCAAGATATGTCATGGAATGAAAATACCCAAAAAGAATAACTATGAAGAAGTGATATTCTTCCTTGTTATTTTTAATATTTTATTTGATTGGTATCTTGAAATGGAAAGTGGATGAAAACTCTCCACTATGAAAAATACGATAAGATAAACTTTTATCCAGAAACACCAGCCAACTGGGTAAGAAATTGTTTTGAAATGGGAAATATACTATGTATATATCCTAGCAAGGACCTCAGAGAGATAGCTCAACTTTCGGCAGACGTCAGAAAAGCAATTAAGAAATATACAGAGGTTGTCAAAAGTGTGTGTGTGTGTCAGGTTCCACTCATCATCAATAGAATGGGATCATGTTCTTGAATATATGCAGCCATCGTTCCATGTTATAAAATTGGGACTTACAAATCAACATTTTTTACCATCAAATCAAAAGGTTGTTAAAAATGGATACCAAGATATCATTAATATGATGCCCTACAGAAGAGCAAAAAGATACAAAGAGATATTTGAGCATATAACTCAATTAATTCTTGAGAAAGAAAAGATATGGATCTATCCATCTGAAGAATATATAGTTTATTCTAATGTAAGAATTCCTACAAAGGACGAAGATATGTATCTTTTTGACAATTTACTATCCACCATAATTTCAAACTAAGTTAATGGATCAGAAGATATGTCAAAAGAACTATGCAAGATACTTTGGGATCATAGTGACCATCATTGTGAACATTGTGTTGTAGAAGATATGAATCAAGGAGCACACCTCAACAGTGATGAATTCCCCGTGGAATTCTTTAATTCGAGGATGGAAAAGTAATGGAGCCAAGAAAGTGACCATTTATCACTACTTTAATAAATCACTTTATTAAAAAAAAAATTGTGATCACTAAGAGACAGAAGATAATGGAGAAATATCACAATCCAACTCAAAAGATAAGGCCACATAACACTATCCAACAAAGAAATGTGGAAGACAATAAATAATAGAGAACACCTGTGAAGATAAGATTTATTTTCACTACCTAACAAAGGATAGTGGGATGATAGCTGTAAAGATAAGATTCCTTATCACTTAAGGAATGACTCAAGACTTCTATAAAAGGAGGAGGAGGTATCCTGAAGGAAGTATCGAAATCCAGAAAGACATCTCGAAAAAACTTAAAGCATATCTAAAATTCTCTTCTTTGTAATCTGTATACACTACTTGTATTCAGAAATATTGTTAGATAGCTTGAAGATAGCAAAGCTTGTAATAAGGTAATCACTTATGAAATTTTAAACTTCATAAGGTGAGTACCAAAGGTATGTAAATATAGTATGTAAGTATGTACTATTTCAGTTTATGAATATAAAGATGAAGTTTGTTATATTCAACAAAACTTTTATAAAAGGATTTCGTTAAATTTCTCATGATTTCTCGACAGTACAGATAGAGATTTTAAAAGATTTTCAAAACATTGTTTTTGAATGGATGTTAGTCATGGCAAAGTATCCGTCTTTGATTAATGTTTTAGGGGAAAAAGGTATATTTCTAACAAAATTATAGCACCGTGTGTGTGAGTTTATCTTTTAAAATTTCATTCTAAATAAGAACTCGTTTCTAAAAAGATTTTGGATAGATGTGAAAACAAAAACTTTGGATACTGTGAGATAGCGTCTGTGGAAACATGACTGGTTCTTTAGAATGAGAAATGCAACCTTAATTGAAAAAGCCTTTTTGCGGAAGCAGTTGTGGATCCAAATGATTTTAAAACATTTTAAATATTCATCTGATTCAGAAGATTAATTAAGTACATGCAAAACAACTATAAAGACATACTAGAGAGAAAATCTGATTATTTCCATTGATTACTGTAAGTCATTTACATGCTTTTATATGTTTATCTTTACATGCATATGCTTTGATTTTTATTAATTTACATGAACACTTCACAAGCATCCACATCTAATAATGATAGCCTTAAATTATATTTAAATAATGTAGATATTTCGTTTTTATTAAGATTAGTTAAAAAAATTTGAAAAAGTATTTCCTACTAGCCAAGAAAAACTTGAAAAAATATATTTTGATATAGATTATGCTTACAAACATAATATATGATTTGGTCATGTAGGAACTAATAGAGAAATTAAGAAGATAGAAGATATCATAATTGAATATAAAGATATAGAAGAAGAAGTTTCAAAAAAAATTGTAATTTGATATATAACTAAACAAGATCAACCAAAAACCTTTGAAAAATTAACAAAATATAGAGAATATCTAGGACAAATTAAAAAGTTTAAGAAAATATTATATAATCCTGATTAGATTTATGAACCACGAAGAAATAGAAGAATTCGAAAGATTTAGAAGGATTCAAGATAATATTAATGAATTAAGATCTAAAAAAGTTAGAATACTCCTTGAAGAACTCAGAAGAGAAGAAAATCAAGAAAAGTGGGATAAAATAAGAACAACTATAAAATATTACCCATTCGAGCAACAATAATACTTGATTTGGTTACAAGAAAATACTGAATTAAGATTCTCAAGTTTAGTTCTAAGAACTTACAATCCAAATAGAAGGATTGAAGGAAATAATCTTGAAAGACCTAACAACTAAAAAATATAGGACATATTTTGTAATTTATTTCATTAAGGGCAAAATAGTATTTTAAAAGAAACAATATTATATTATTAAAAATCCTTGTGAGTATTTGGTAAGGATCTGGTAAAATCCTTATGGTAGTGTAGCATGGTCCTTTTTAAAAACTCTTAGTTCTGATACCAATTGTGGCGATCCGAATCTTTAACGATTTGAGTGTCACTAAATCATAAACTAAAGCAAATTTAAAGAATATTCAACAAAATTATATAAATTACTTAATCACTTACTAAAATTCAAATGATGTAATGAGTTTAATAAATTATTTGAAACGAGGAATATCTTAAAATTAAATGAAATAATAATAGTTTAACAACATAAGAGTTTTATTATTAAATCTTTTGCCATCATAAGCCATCTTCGTGCCGACTCGTCAATTATCTGAATATAGAGACATAATAGAGTGAGAATAATTCTCAATAAGCGTGCGTGGATAATTAATTCATATATGTATTTCTACGAAAAATTCATAGCTTGTATAGAGAGACACGAAAATTAGACCGAACTTAGATGTTGCTAAATTCTCGTGAATAGCGCTACTAAACTCTGGTCCAATCTTAATAGAACATACGTGACATGGACAAAAACATAACATAGTCATAAAAATATTACATAAACATTAGCCACCATAAACATAAAATACAACTTACCTCTTCACTGGGTAATTCAAAATGATAAAAGGAGTATTGTTGGAAATAGATCATTGAGCTGCGTGTGGGATTTATTATTCACGTGTGATTGTATAATTGTACGTACATAAAAATGACGAGATAAAGAGAGGTGGAGAGACGGTTATAAAGATAGAGAGGGAAAGTGTGTAAATGATTGTTGATGGTAGTTTAGTGTTAGGTTTGCTTCTATTTATAGGGTAAATTCTTGACCATGTGTAGAAAAATGAAAGGAAATGACTAGATGTTAGGAATGGTAAATACATAAATGGTGTATTATCATTCAAATTGTCAAATTAATACATTTAATCATGTGGTCAAATCAATTAACTTGACTTGAACTTGGTGTAAATAATGCATATGATCAAATCAATTTTCTTGATTTGCATGATCAATTCAATTACATTGGCTTTAAATGTGGTGTGAATAATGCATGTGGTCAATAAATCATCCTTAATCAAGACTAATTAGCATACTTACATATGTTTTAAGCATGATTTAATCTAACACCCAAAATAACTTTTCCACTTAGGTCCTCAAATTATTGGTCAATAACCAATAAAATCAGTAGACTAGGTCAATTACCAATAAAGTCATTAAACTTTAATAATAGCATACTTAAGTCCTTAATTTGAATATAACAACTAGTAGTAAGAATTTGGGATGTTACATCTATGCCTTGACAAGCTATCACCCCCCACAATCCCAGTCATGACCATGATCAGATCCTTCAACCTTACAGACTTTCTGAAGTCTCAAAACAAAGTTGATAAGCAAATGCTTAATGGGTATATAAGCTAATGTGAGTTTAGGAGATAATGGTGAATATTTGGTGGAAAATGTCAGGGCGTGGCAGAGGTAACGAGGACATGATGAGTAGTGGGGAATGATGATAATGGTAAGTTGTGGAGCTTAATTAATATCGCTAGTGCAGAGCCAGTACGTGAATCTACATATGTTGTGAAATCGCTGTGGGGATTGAAAGAGCATGGGAACCCAGACCAAAATTCCATTAAGCATAATTTAGGAATGTGTCATAGAAAATTTCGATTTTGTTCTAATTTATCTTTTAAAAAACAAGCCGTCATTAGATTTTTTTTATCATCATCATAAAAGAGAGAGGTTAGAGAAGATAAGATGTGCGATTTTTTCTTGTAAACATTTTTCATCATAGTGAATTATTATAGTGACGAAAGATGTATACTGAGGAGAGCTTCTATAAATTTTGATTGTCTTTATTTTTGAAGTAAATTTATTGCTATTCGTGGAATAAAATTAGAGTTTATAATTCTAGCTAACAAATTCCGCTCTAATGGAATAAGAATACATTTAAACAAAAAGGGCATGATGTAAAGCCCTACCTCTGAGGTACAATGACGGAGGAATAGTAAACAAATTTGAAGCCATAAGATGACAAGTTCCTAACAACTGAAGGCTAGTTGGTGCCTAATCCATCCGCCTCTTGAGGCATGTTTGATATGCAGTAGTAGATTGGCTTTGATAGTACAACAAATAAGATTTTAACAAATTTTTCTTTATGAATACTATCATTAACATTTCGGAAATACTCCGCCATAGTTGGGGCATACAAACCAACTCTCATACGAGCTTCAACATATATCACTGTCAAGAGGGAATTTCTTATTAGTTAAGAATTTCGATTCCAAAAAAGGTCAAAAAAGTAAAAAATAAAATTGGATTGCGCTATATATATGAAAGAGTATACAATAATGATATATTTGGTAAATCAAATACATTGGTCTAATAATTAAAAGGTCAATATCGGTCAATGCTAGGCATAATGAGTACAAGGTCCTCAATATTCGATATAATAGGATGATTTTGCCGTATCCAGACTAATACCAAATGAATCCATAAAAAATCTATATGTTGCCTATATATGCACATATATGAATGATTCAATGTAAGAAAAATTTGGCATACCAAATAAATCTTTTGAAAATATCCACACATTAAATAAAATTTACAAATTAAAACATACCAGCTTATATACTGTGCAAGACGAATGTTTTGGACATACTTCTCCTTGAGGTGCTACCGTACTCGGGTCGACGATCAAGCTAGCTTAAGCCATGCTTCCGGAGGCAAGCTTTGGATCTAATATCAGCCTAACAACGAAAGAGAAAATAAGCTAAATAATTCGAGCAAGATTAAACTGCATATTTAGCACGAACAACTAATTGAAATAATATATTCCTGTTACTGGAACAGTTTCAACTGAGGCTATCTACATGCCTAGTTAAAAGTATAAAGATAATGTCGAATCCTATGACTGGAACAATTATTTTTCTTAAATCAAAAGGTGACCATTTCCTCTAAACAAGAATCAAACCACTTCTGGCACAATTTCTCAATTTGGTAGATCAACAAATAATATGTAAGAGCAATCAAGATTTTCTTAAGGGTAATTATATTCACACCACAGTTTGTGAAAATGCACCCATTTTAATTGCAATGGAGGTAGTAAAACTTTTGCTCATTCTTGCACTTATCTCAACTTTTTTCTTACTATTTTGATCCCTAACCTTTTATTAATTAACACATTTTTTCCCTAATGACAGTCAAAAAATTCGTTACAAGTGAGTTAAATGTCCCATTTGCCCGTCATTTTTTTAATAAGTAAGATAAACAACAAATACAAAAGTTCAACAAAACATTTCCCCACGCTAACAGAATATTTGGACAGAAATCATTATCAAAGACAAGATGTGCTAATTAATTGAAGGTTAAAAGATAAGAATGCAAGGATAAAATTTGAGACAAAGTGAGAAAATAAGAAAATTGGGGGCCTTATTTACAAATAAAATTTGGAACAGCTAACAAAAAATATGGTGTGAATATAATTACCCTGTTCTTGATGTCTAATTGTCAGTTAAGCTAATTATGGCCCTGTGCTTTGTCACAAAATATATATCTGATCCATTAATCAATTGATATGTACTACTCGCGAAATTTCAAAAGCGCCAAGTATTACCTGCCTGATGGGCTCCGGGACCCGAAATCTGCAACTCATTTTCACAATTTTGATGGCGCTGGTAAGAGATACACGATGACCAACTGAAACAAAAATGGGTTTCAAGGCATCTTGCGTCGATCTCATTGCCTGCATAACTGTAATATATGTTGGTACTTATCTTCAATTGTTAAAATCCAATAACTAAGGTTAAGCAATCTTCAGCTGTATTTTCAAATGCAAACTTCGAGGCTAAGTTTATTGAAGTAGCTTAAAGCACCAACTTTTATAGCAGAATAAAGGAATCAAATACTTTAAATAAATATCAATACAAGAACATACATAATCTTTATATTGTAAAATAATGATCGACTTAAAATGTATACCAAATGCTTATGAGATGAATGGCAAAAAATCCGGATGAGATCATTAGGAATATTTAATACAGGCTACGAAAAGCAACCATTAGGAAGAGTAATAAAGTGTAAACGATTACTTAGAGAACAAACTCGGCCTAAAACCACCGTAAGTGAATGATTTCAAGTATTTGTGTTTTATTTCAGACATGTTTCTTAGCCCCTGTTTGGTAACGATTAAAATCTGATCAAAGTCAACAATTAATTTTAACTATATATTTCATGGGCCCACAACTTTTAAACCACACATTTCATCAAATTTTATCAAAATATACTAAAAATCTGATTTTATTCCCCACCAAACAGAGGCTTGATAGAGTGGAGAGAAATATGAGAACCTATGTACTTGACCCAAATAAGTATGGGATAACAAGGCTCTGAGTTTAAACTAGTTTCACATCTCAGAATTAGTTCATTATTGTTATTTAGGACCCTTTCTCCTCTTCAATTCAACTTGAAAGCACATAACTGTAACTTACCAAAACAGAGGGAACTGTCTGGAATTATATTGCTGTTCTTTTTTCCTTTTTCAAATAATAAAGAGAGAATTCATTTCCTCAAATATAAATAAGGCTACAAAGTATATATAATGCGAGACTACAATGTATGTATTTCTTCATAAAAATACATGGCATTTCACTGTTAACTACAGCTAACAAGTAGTAAAGCACATTTGGATTACTGCAAGAAAATAATTAAATATTCTCACCGCTCCTAAAGTAGACCCTGAGTCCCCAATCAAAGTGAAGACATCTTTACACGAGTTTCCCTTGGCTTCAAGGAGTTGTCTCACTCTAGATTGGTTTAGACCATCAACATGGTGTAACTGAAATGCATCACCAGAGAACATACTGTTAACTTTTGGCACATTATGACACAAGTAGGAAATAATTTGTAAAACTTAACTCGTACGAAAAAATATTGTCATAATCTTAAAACTTACATTCTTTCCTATCCCAACAGTAGGAATATTAGCCAAAACACCAAGATGACTAGCTAATCCCATGCCTGCACAAGTCTCCAAGTTTAGATTGAAATGAAAAGCTGAGTGAACTAACAAGTTGTGCAAAAAAAATTAAAGACCAAAGCACAGTCAAAGCAGTAAGCAGAATAGTACTAATGATGGTTTAAACTCGTCAAAAACAAAAGCAGGCTCTTTCAGATCTCTCTTACTCACTAAAGCAAAAGAGAAACAGGCAAACAGCAGAAATATCCTGACAGCAGTATATAAAATTGAAGTCTTTTTTGTTTTCATTCATAGCAATAAGATTTAAGGAAATAGAACACAACTACAATCCTAATGGATTAGTTTAATTTTGCGGGCGCAAGTTTTACCAATCTAGACCTTCAAATTAAGATTGTTCAACTTTTGGATCTCTTTTCCCCTTTTGGTAATATATTAATTAATTAGTTAGGTTATATTTAGCTACAGCAAAATTATTGTTAATCAATTAGTTTTGAAATGATAATAATGCAGCTGATAAACAGAACAAGCCAGGACTATACATGTAAGCCAAACAAATATACACTTACACGTCACTGGAAAAAGAAGTTTATATAGGCCTTTCATAGTGCTTTTACCACTACGAGTTTTGTTAGTTACACAACAATTTTAAACATTTGTTTTATTTACTTAAATACATAAATGGGTTTGATATAATAATTACATAAAACAATTTATTGTTCCACCACAATCATAAACCTAGTTTTTTTCTTTCTTTTCCCTCAACAGCCATGCCATAGCTTTTCCGTTGACGGCTTTTGTGTTCTTCCATGACGGAAATTCTCTCTGATTTCAGTTCGTGATGTAACCCGACATGCATGTTGAGGAAAATTGTCATGTCACAATTGCGGATGGCTTTTCAAAAGATGACGAACTCCATTTTGAGATTGAGCCGATTGAATTCTGTAAAGTCAAGGCAAGAATTTTGAGTTTTTTACCATCTTCTTATATAACATCTATCTTATTAAATCTGTGATAGGAATTTTATTTTGCTTCTGGATTGTGATAACATTATTCTTTTAGCACTTATAAGGCAGAATTTCTCACTGATGTGAAGTATTTTAATTGCTTAAGTATTTATGAGTTTTGGTTTTGGATATAGAAGACTATAGTTTTAACAACTTCTTGTTTTTAATGCTGCTGATTTTTGCTCCATCTTCGACTAAAAATTTCTTAAAACAAGATCAAATTGGCTAAAACGTGTGAACAAGATAAAATGAGATTTTCGTATTAAGGAACATAATAGGTAAAAGCATATGACAGACTGCTTTTCAATCATTTGTTTTCCATTCTCTTGGATAATAGGTAAAAGCAGATGACATACTGCTTTTCAATCTTTGAATTGTGGCCAAGCAAGAAAATCAGTGGGATTTTTAAAGTTGATGATTTTGAATTTTGAAAAAGAGGACTTCTTTGTGTTTGTCAATCTCTTGGATAGTTGTAGCACTTTTTAAAAGAGAATCGAATGTTTGGTAGCACGATGAAAAGCAATATTTTTAAGGATATTAAAATGCTTGTTGATAAAGAGGAAGGTGAAATCTGGTGTGAGGCTTTCTATCAAAGTTTGTATCTTCCAAAAAATTTAGAATAGGTGGAAAAGATGAGAAAAATGAGTAGTATTATTGGGATGATGAATAAACCAAAATACTGTATTTTTTTCATTTTTAGTTTTTATTGGATTAGGATTATAATTGTAAATTTGTTGTGGTGTATTTATTGAAAATATATTTTAATTGTGGTGTGATTATAATGTCAATGAAGTTTTTACACCACCTAAAACCTATTCTTAAATTAGAAACATGAGAGCACATAGAAAAATTACTAAGGATCTTCTAGCAAACCAACATTTTGTATGTTCTTTCTTAAAAATGACAGATAAGTTACCCAATAACAGGGTGAAAAGGTTTCTCTAAATAAAATGGAGCTACAAGCATAGGCCACTCACTATGAGAATGCTAGCGGAAGTGATTGGGTAACATGATAATAGGTAGAGAGGAACATTTATGGAATATTCGGAGATAGAAGAACTAAAAGCATGCTAATCAATAATGCTCTCCCTATCACCATGCACATTAGCAGCATCCAAAGAAGACTTTATCCACTTCCAGTAACAAATAGAAGAATAAAAACAGCATTCACTAAGAACCATGAACAATATGATGCTCTAAAAGCAGGCCACAATATAACAGTTCCAGCAAATATCAGTGAAAGGTAATGGCATGAAGTAGCAATTTTCATGAAAAAAGCTTGAGATTTTTTTAAAATTAACTAAATAAACAAAGATCAGGCCGGTTTCAAGAAGGAATTTGCCCATAATGCATCATTTCTTATCTTCTCTTAAAAACTGAAATATAAAAGACTTGCCTCGAGGATGAAGTATTCCATTGCCATCGACCATCAATATCTGTCAAAGTAATTGACTTAAAAGGGTCTCAGCATCCATTAAATTTTGACAAGGATTTGTGACTGATAGTATTTGAACATTTTACAAAAAACACACCCAGAACCTACACATGCATCTTAAAAATAAAATACTCCGGAAACTCTTGTTTCAGGAAAAAGAAATGCAGTGTGAAAATTTGGCGGAGTCAAACAGAGTTGTCATGCAAGTTTTTTTCATTTGTTTCTTGGTACACAATTACAAACTAATAAATTTCATCAGTAGACTTTCACATTATAGTGAAAATTTGGCAGAGTCAAATACATGTCTTTTAATTTTTTTTCTAAAATTTGTTTCTTGATATATAATTTCACATGATTAATCAAATAAATTTCATCATAGACTTCCACGTTATGTCATCTCACAATATAAAAGAAAAATATTTTATACTAGTATTAAAAAAGTTATCACCTGTGGATAGAATGGGAGAGATCCCTTCTTCATTTTCTCAAGAAGTTCTAGAAGTACTGGAGCCTGTAAAATAGAAAAACATTCAGACTTATATATATATATATATATATATATATAAATCCAGAACCATATGAATCAGTGCTTAGTTAATCCTCATCAATTTACAGGTAAAAATATTTCTTTACCAAGAAGAAATCTATTGCTAGCTAGAAAATATTCTACACAAAAATTATTGTGATACAAATACAAACAGGAAATTTAAAATGGAAGGAAAAAAGCCAACATGCAGGGGATCCAAAGGCTCTACATTTCGTAAAATCTAAGATTTAATGTTCTTTAGAAGTAAAAATGTAAAGGCGTGTGAATAAGATCTCTCTGAAGACAAATGTGCTGTCCTCTATACTCCAAAACTTGTGCATTTTTCTCACAATTGCATTATGTAAAAGGAATAATATATTGAAACAGAAAAATCTCAACTGCAGAAATTATGAGTTGTGCGCTATGCTCAAAAAACATGCAAATTTCCCACTATCCCAGGAATTAATAATCAAATAAAGAAAAAAGATAAAATGGTACAGGGATAAAGCTCTCCGAAGACAAGAGCCAGAAATAGAGAATGAAGCATAAAATTTATGTGTTTTCTTATATTATCAAGAAGTCATCAAAAAGAGTCACAGAAAATCCTTATCCCATTTATGAGATAACCTATTCTTCTAGCCACGAACAAAACTCTTAACTCTTATTATGCCCACTGTTAAAGCTAATCAAGTGTTATTCTCTTCATGAAAAATGTGTGCCACTATCAGATCGTGCTCCGAGGAAAATTCTAAAATCGGCACTCAAAGATCAATTTTTATCTGCAAAACCAAATTCACACTATAACATGCCAACAACCCCCATGATCCTGTCATAGAAGTCCATTAAGTCTCACGTGAAAAATTTCTCTCCTTTAAGTGTATTTCTTAATCCAGTTCTCATGACCCAGTTTCGTATATAATCCATCCATATCCTCACAAAGTTGCACCTACAAGAATTATCCTAATCATGTTTCGTTGCATAGGAACTTAAAGCATTAACTATGCATTTTGTGCTACAACTTCAATCGAATAAATCCTGTCCTAGTTATGGAAACTACTCTCTTATGGTCCTCGTGTACCATAATCCCCCACCCCCAGAAAAAAAAATATTTGTCGTCCACCCATCCTCATACTCCATAATCGCCGCCTCTATTTCAAGGTGCGTTGATACTGATAATTCAGGTATAATATATAAGCAACTTATTATCTTTCCCTTGCTTGCTATCCTACATGCGCTTTAACGCAAGCACAAAACATCAATCTTCTACCTATCAAATTGTATTCTGATAACTCCCATTCATGGCAATAAAGTGTTGTTCTAGAGGTCCTACATCTAAATTTCTCGACGTACTAATAAAAATTTACGAAAAAAATAAATGAAAGGAAAAATTCATGAACAGGACCTCTCTGAAAGCCAAGAAACCAGGCACATATGGAATATGCAGCTTAACAATGGAATAATCTTCATACACAACTTGAAGAGTATTGAGGTCCAAAACTACAAGGGTGGCACATGCAATAGATGGATCAGTTTTTGAAAAGCTCAAGTCAACTCCGCCCATATAGTTGAGGATTGCACCACATGAATCTGAATTTTCTGTTTTTTCTTCAATATTTTGTACTTCTGATGTGGGTATTTTCCAATTGAAATCATCCTCTATCTTCAGCTTTTTCTTGAGTGAATCTTGGATCCTAAATCAAAATCGAGCAACATATGGTGAAAAAATTGGGTTTCGAGTTCCAACGCAAGTGTAAATAAATGAAAAAAAAAAAAAAAAAGAGAACGAAATTTTATGAAGTTACTCAATCCATTTATCTTGAAGATCAGGAGAGCAGAGAGTTTCCAGAGCAGCAGGTTCTTTTTCCATCGATCTTTGTTGAAAGAAAAGAGAGTGGATTGTAATTGGAGAGTAAAATAAACCCTCTGGCTCCACACACTTTAGAGTTAATGATTAATTAGTCACTAAATTTTTACTTTCATCGTAGACCAAGAAAGTGTTTCATAGAAATTAAAATCGGATTAAAATTGAAAAATTATTTATTATTGTTGATTTTTATTACATGATTAGAGTCCAATAACGACTATATTTTCAATTTTAATTAAATTTTGAATTATACCAAACATGTTCTAAATTTTAAAATATTTTTCAGTAATCACTAAAATTTATCATGCTACCCTCCATCATTCATTCACCATGTTTCATTAATAACTAGACTTAAACATGTCACGCTTTACTCAATTAATTCTAAAATGCTTTTCGAGTGCTTATATTTTCTTTACTCAATGAATCAAATTATTCAGAATTTGAAAATTTTGAAATATATAAAATATCATACAAGAAGACGGCATCGTTCTTTCATCTTGGATTACCTTACAACAACTCTAAAAATATTATTTTGTTAGTCTTGATCAATATTATTGACTATAAATCGAAAATTTCACTGCCAATTTGAAATGTAATTTTTTCTTGGTTTAGGCCTACGATTTCAATTAAAATAAAGAAATAATTTCTCTATTTTATTTTCTCGATACGAAGGAAGATTATAATTTAAGTTAAGATTTTTGTCAATTTAAAGCATGTATTTTTTCCCCATTGAATGTAACTTTTGACAACTGGAAAAATTATATCATCGCCAATATCAATATCCTCATCTTAAATAGTCTCATTATCTAGTCAATGTTTATTTTATTTTATTTTCTTAATCTAGGTTGAATCTCATAAAAAATGAACATTACTCGAAAAACATTATGAAGTTTAGTGATTATTCAAGAAATTTAAAGTTCGTAAGTAAAACATAACGGAAGTATAAGTTCAGTAATTAATGAAACTTGGTGAATAAGTGATGAAGTGATACGTATTAAGGTTCAGTGACCACTCGAAGAATTTTAAAGTTCAATGATTTATGAAATATGATGGGGTTCAACTTGTTAAAATTTAGTGATCACTCGAAAGTATTTAACCTAACACTTGGCAACTCCCTTAAATTCAATTGAAGTAGATTTCATCAATGGTTACCGAACCTTAAATAAAATTTCAATTAGATTCTTAAACTTTAATAGACCACTCGAAGAATTTTAAAGTTCAATGATTTATGAAATATGATGGGGTTCAACTTGTTAAAATTTAGTGATCACTCGAAAGTATTTAACCTAACACTTGGCAACTCCCTTAAATTCAATTGAAGTAGATTTCATCAATGGTTACCGAACCTTAAATAAAATTTCAATTAGATTCTTAAACTTTGATATGTTACAATTGAGTGGCTGCACTTTAATTTAATTTCAAATTTCACCATCTTTCACAATTCATCAACTATCAACTCTCAAATTGACGAAACTTGCTTATTTGACAATCACATCGTAATCAATCTTTAGCCCATATTTGGTACACTTCAAAATTTTCATTTTCATTTTCATTTTTCTACTCATTTTCAACCACACATTCTTCAATAAAATAATATTTTTCATCACATTTTCCTTCATTTTCAATCACACATTCTCCATCAATCTATTATTTCAAAATATATTATTCCAAAATAATGTGGTTCAAACACATCCTTAGTGTAATCACTATGATGAGCCCTAAAAGCAATAAGGTAAAACGAGGGTTATGTCTTTAGCTTAAAATTAAAATGCATAATAACGTGACTTGGTGGTAAGTGACATGAGTTATTAGGATACTAGACTCTAATTCCCTAGCAAAATGCTTTCAAATATATGCTCCCTCAAGGCTTGAAAAATTGGAAATTGAAGTGTTACCCGTTTCATTTAAAATGTCATTTCAATATACAAAAAAAATATTATAAAAAAAAAAAAAAAAAAAAAAAAAAAATTTTTCTTAAATTTGAAAAAAAAAAATTTAAGTAATGGAAAATATAACAATAAAAAAATATTTAAAAAAACAAACTCAAAAAATAAAAATGTGGCTGTAAACAGGACAATGACTACCCCGCGCCCTGCCTTAATTGTTTACTCATCGGGGGACCAAAAAAAACAAAAATTTTAGAGAAAATATAGGGGAACTAGAAATGGTTGTCCTGACGTCGACCCGCATTGTTGCCATCTGACACCCCATAAAATATAAGAAAAAGGGACAAACAGCCTCTAGCATCAAAACTATATCTGGGTGTCCAGTGGTGGATCAGAGTATTTCAATACTTAGAATCACTTATATACTTCGATTTATTTTGTAAAGGAAAAGACTTTCCATGGATAGGGAGGCAAGGAATACACAATGTGATAAAGTATCATGAAACAAGAAAAGTTAAGAACATGGGTGAAACAAAGCTACATTTATTCTCAAGTTAAAATACCTTCAAAAGAATCTAGTCGACGTTAACACAAAATAGCAAACACTCAATTCTATAAAGTTAAGCCTTATGTTTTTTTGCATGAACGAACATAGTTTCAAGTCAAAACTAGAAAAAGTGATGGGGAAAAGAAAGCAGATTATGATTTTTATTTTACTGGTTATATGAGCTGCAAGTTCTATTGATCAGCATCATTAGTAGAGAAGGAATCCTAGAAAAATATAGCTTAGAAAAGAAAAGAGAGAAGAAAGCAATCCAAATGCTAACATGTCGACTAAAGCTGACACGTAAAGGTGAATTTCCATTCACATTGAGTCTATTATTTAGAGGGGCAAGTAAATAATCTTGGCACCAAAAATTTTAATATGGCGAACAACGAAAAGGAAACAATCAATTTGAACATCAATCTATCATTGAAACTCACCAGATGACCAGAACAAACTTAGCAATAAACTCTGACTCGATGAGGGGGAAAAATCAAGAATTGTACCAGAGCAAATCCCAAATGGAGTTTTAAGATATTATTAAGGCAGGGAAACCAAAAACCAAATATGAGAATTTTCAACAAACTGAACAGTCATTTGACAAAATCTAACAAATATACATAATATAAGCATGGAGACCTCAGAATACAATTCCAATCATCCTTGACTAACTAGTATCCAAAAACTATATTGGCATATGACTCACACTTCAGCTCTTAAAAGATAGCTTTTCCTTGGCCTTCTGAATCTTCAAAACCTTCTTCACAATCTTTTGCTCCTCCACCAAGAAAGCTCTGATGATCCTACAAATTCCAATGAGAAAGAAAGTCAAAAACTTAAAGATAGAAACAAAGAACAGGGAACCCGTAGTAAATGTCAGATACATGGAGGAAAAAAACTACCTCTCTCTTACAGCACCTCCAGACAACACTCCACCATAAGCACGGTTCACAGTTCTCCGATGTCTTGATAATCTAGACCTCTTGTACTCGACAGGTCTCAAGTGACGAATCTGCAAAAATATTGCTACTCATTCGTCAAATTTTACCAACATGAGGATTTATGTTATTAGTCAGAATCATGCAGAAAATGTCCAAGTGTACTATCATCATCACAATAATTATAAGCCATATCAAGCTCTTTTATATTTGCTTCAAGCCTTTGATAGGTCAATAAAAAAACACTATTACCACATCTATTATATATATTTAAGCTGTGTTCAACCCCATAAAACAGAAGCATTTCAACTTAACCTCGCAGCAGTAAGTTGCTAAATACACAAACTTTGCCTAAAAATATATTTAAGCTGTCTTCAACCCCATACACGCTTTTGGAGTTTACAACAAAATATCGAGTCAAGAGACGACTTCTCTACCACTTCTTCATGATATGTAAAGAAGCAAATCTTCAGTTATAAACAAATTTCACTACACTGTTCTTACGAGAAACTTAGAAGTGGGATTAATTAATTTTCAACAACAAAGTAAAATTCAGCCACTAAATCTTTATTATAAGGAGAAAAAAAGTCATAGGTCTACAAAAATAATATCTTTCTGATAGATACTACGAAAGGCACACTACAAAATGTAAACACAAATTCACTAAAATTGAAATAACAAACTTGCTTCTTGACATTAGTTGAACATCGCTAAGAAATAGACATAATATGGATTAACAAGTAATTTTCAAGATTTAATAGAACAATGGAGGCATAGGAAGACATGATATTTCATCTAAAATGCCAACGTCATCCATGCTTATTAGTAAATGATCAGTTACAAAGCTATGAGAACATAATCATAGATTTCCTTAAACCACATCCCTCTCAAGTAATGATAGAACATAAGAAGTCATCCTCCATTTGGTAAGAGACTTTCCCTCCCTCAAACTCTCTCATTTCACTGTAATTTCACCGTTGATGCTAGAAGATCAATTTCTAGCATCAACAGTAAACTCACAAAAAATACACAATGCAGCTCACCAAAAACCGACCACCAACATTGCACTCACTGAAGCCAAGCTCGAACTCACTGCACAACACCTCCACCATTCCACCATTCATCACCACTCACTATCAACTCACAGCTCAAACCACTGCAACCCAACATCAACACCAAAACCGAGAGCAAAAGCACCACCATGGTCACCATTTTCATACAAAGCCAAACGAACCACCAACACCAACTACAACCTCACTGCCCAAGTTTGTAAGTCCAAACCCGAGACCAACAGCCATCCTTCCCATATTTCAGTCATCCCCACACTCACAAGACCAATCCAACACCACCACCAAACCAACACCCACGAAGCTACTCAGACCAACAATACCATTCACCAACCAAGCTCCAACTACTGCAACCCAAAACCGTGACTCCACCAACTTACGACCAATAGCCCAAAACTGAACCCCAACTCACAGCCAACACTCAAACCACCACCACCAAAAAATCGAGCAAAACCGCCACCAAACAACCCCAAAATCCACAACTCCCAATCATTCAACAGCCCCCATTTTCCTCCAAATCAACACCCAAAAGTCCCAAAATCAAGAATAAACCAACCCAATGAACTTACCCCATTTCCGGTTGAATGTCGCCAAGAAACCCGAAAGCTGATGAATGACGATCGGCGTCGGCGATTAGATGGAAGGAAGTCGGAATTGAGAGGGATTAGGGCTTGAGAGAGATTAGGGCTTTGGTTTCTCCTTTTCACGGGTTCTTCATGAATTTTTTTACCCGTTGATGGGCCGGGGTTGTGAAGGTGGAATTTGAAATTTCATGAAGGGCATTTTGGTCTCTATATTAGTAAAATAGACATGTAATAAATTTTGGACATTTTTGCAAATGACCATGAAAAAGTGGACACTTTTTGAAATTTCCACTATAAATAAGCACAGCACCCTCAAAATACTCAAAACAGTTCAACCCTGAAAATTACAAAACAAGAAAACCAAAAGAACCATTTAATCAATAATTAAGCAAGCAAATTTGTGATGGAGGCGACTAGGGATGTTGAGTCTCAGTCACAGCCTATACCCTCAGTGGCGGAGCCACCACAGGCGGCGGTGCCAGAGGACCAACAGGGGGAGGATGAGGAAAGTCAGATTTTGATAGCAAAGGCGCAATCTTTAATGGATAAGATTTGTTCTAACCCCGAGAACCCTAGCCCAAATGTCCTTCATGCTCTCTCTACGATTCTCGAGACACAAGAATCCAGGTATAACTATTGTTTCACGGGGTACACCGTTGTTTAGAACTATGGGAGTTTGTGTTATAGATATTTTGTTGGATTTATTGGTATGTGATGAGGTGCAGTGCATGTTACTAGAAATTTTAGCTAGAATTCACTTTTAAAATCGTCTTCTGGCAGAATGGGTGCTCAAAGTGCTTATAATTCAGATGTATTCATCACAGTGCATTCTCTGATGGTATTGATGCAAACTTTTGCTGAATTAATTGAAATAAATAACTTTTAAGTTCATGGATAAAAAATTAGAGCCCAACATTTCGGGAGAGAACTTTTCGTTTTCACTGTACATGCATTTACCCTGAAATTGGTGATTGTGTTTTTCTTAGGGAAGAGGAATGGATATAACTATATGAGAGATGTTTTTTACCATTTTAGGTGTTATTTATAGTTTTATTGGGCCTATTCTTGAAAAGGGATGAAGAATTCCTTAGAAACTGGGAATAATTTTTTTATCATTTTTGGGGATTCTAGAATACGCAAGTGTTTGAAAATAAGGTCTTAGATGATCTTTTATTTTGAGCGTGTTTGTTGTATGCTGGAAACTGTATCTTTGACATCGAAATACCTTTTCCTTTAGGGGGGAAAAACTCCTGTCTAAAAAAATAGAAATATGTAATTCTCGTCAATGAAGTCTAGTCTGAAAGTTGATGTATTCTTAATCCGTACTGTTATATTGTTATAATTTATGTGAACTAGACTGCATTTAGTTCAATTTAAATGCTTAGTGGATTTCAATTACGATCAATGAATCACAACCATCTCCACAGTTAATGGTGGAGGTTTTGGCAGTTGGGTGGTAGGAGTGTCACATATGACTGAAAATCCGATTTGAGAGTTTGATAATTGATAAAATGGAGGTTTTAGCTGCAATGAAGATGATGGAGTTGAAGCCATCAGGTTTTGTAGCAAATAGGTATTTGAGTTACATAGCAGAAATGAAATTGAAGTTGATCTGGTTGAAAGCTTTGAGATTCATGTAGCAAAAGGCATTTGAGGTGTTTTTAATACATGCTTTCTAGCATTGGGTGATTTTGACTATATAATCAACCTTTGATGGAAGGGGAATTATAACAAATGAAGGATCGTGATATTAAAGGTTTTGATTTTTCTCCTGCTCGAGAGCATAGCTTATGCCTTCGATGGAAAGCAGTCTGATATCTGGAGGATTTTGTGCATGTTATTAGCTTTTTCATAATCTGTGACTGCTATATCTATATTAGACGTCCTGACCTACTATTGAATGTGAATTTTATAATAAAATAGGTAAATATACTGTATACTCTCGTACGAAAGAATTAGTTTCACATAATTTAACATTGTTATTTTGATATGTTTAGGTACATGGAAGAAACTGACCAATCCTCATCAAACAATGGTAGGTCTTCTCACAACGTTGGACGACTAGGGAACCTTATACAGGTAAAGGATATTTCCTTGTTGACTTTTTCTTTTCGCAGACACTACATAACATCCCGACCTAGGCCGTTGCAAATAATCATGCATCTTTAACACTAATAATTTACTGTGAATGAGAAGTCAGATCTGTAGCCAAAATTGATTTTACTCCCAAAATAATTAGATACTCAATTGGGTTCCCAGTACCCAAAACTCTATTGAATGAGAAGTCAGATCTGTAGCCATTTGCATGTGGATTGATCTAGGCCTATGATGCACCTCGGATACATGTGTTCAATACAACACACGTCCAACATGCCAACACGCGATTTTTCAAAAACATACATACACGACACTTCGTCACATTGATTAAATTCTTTATAATTTTTCATTTATATATATAGCTTGTGTTTGACACCCATTTTGGGAAAAAAATAAATTCTGGAATAGTGATTGATGGAAGAATATGTGGTTAAAAAGTAAGGAGAATTTTTTGATTTATGTATAATATTATTTTATTGATAGAATGTGTGATTAAAATGAAGAAAGAGAAAGAAAAATGAGAAATAGAATGGGTTTCAAACAAGGGCATAGTATAGATTTAGTTTTATACTTGTTATAATTTTTCTTGTTGAAATCTTTTAAATATGAGTACCTATTTTTTATTTAATAATAACTTTGAATTAAAAATAATAATATTTTAGATAAAGAAGAAATATGATCATGGAAGAGTGTCCAAGGAGTATCGATATCCAACACATGTTGGATACAGACACGCCACCTTATTTAAAGTGTCCGTGCTACATAGATTCTAGGCTAACCTTAATGTTCCAATTGAACAATGGAATGTTGACTTTTTTATTACTCGTCTTGCAGGATAGTGATGAATTTTTTGAATTGATATCATCGAAGTTTTTAACTGAAGCAAGATATTCAGTACCATTACAAGCAGCTGCCACAAGGCTTCTTTACGACTGTTCACTAACTTGGACGGTACGGTAACTACTATTACAAATATTGCTGTCTTCCATATTTATTAAGTATAAGACTTAGTTTATAGTTGTATTTTATTTTTATTTTTTTGGCTGCCATTGTTGTTTGTTATGCCATTTCCATGTTGATTTACTTCAATTATATATTACTGGAATACAGTATCCCCATGTATTTGAAGATGATGTTGTAGATAAAATAAAAGGCTGGGTGATGGATGAGGCTCACAGGTATTCTGATGATCATAATTGGAAGCATGAATCAGGGGAAAGAAAGACCTCAGATGCTGAAATATTGTGCACATACTCTACTGGACTTCTTGCTGTATGTTTGGCTAGGTATGATCACAAAGTCTTTTATCTTTTTTATTTTTCTACTTTTTGTTCTGTTCGTATATCTTGTTGTATTGGATGTTTGTAATTTCAGTGGTGGTCAAGTAGTGGAAGACATACTAATGTCTGGACTGTCGGCCAAGCTTATGCGATTTCTTCGTACTCGGGTTTTGGGTGAGATCAACACGAGTCAAAGAGATGCCAATTCTTTGGTCGAGAACAGAAGTGCATCAACCTTGACTTGCTCCAGAGAGGAAAATAGGGGTAGGATGCGACAACTCCCAGAGAGTTCTCACTTGGATGTACTGAGAATACATGACGGATCATTAGATGATCCTGATAGGGAACATGAGAGAAGCGTCACTGGGCAATCACATGTAGAAAAATATTGTGTTAATAAAGAACCAACTCATAGTCTGGCCCCCGAGGTTGATGCTTATAAGGTAGAAACAGATGTCATGGACAAATGCCACATTAGAGATTTACGTGAAGCAAAAACAAGTCCTGGTGGTGGCAAATCGCATGGGGAAGAGCATTTTGATGAAAACCAGAGAGACGACTCTTTCCGACGCAGGTTAAATCGTGGATTGATCAAATCAAGAGGAGAAGGCGGGGTTAGTGAAGGAGTATTAGAGAATGAGCAAGCTTTCACCTATCCAAGTTCTGGCAGCATATCAGGACAGGCTCGGAGCTTCAAGGACAGGAGTATAATAATAAATCAAGATTTGAAAAGAACTTCAGACATGAAGAAGGTCGTAGAACGAAATCACACTGATGCTATGCCCCTAGAAAGAGATGATAATGATTACTGCTTTCAAGAATGCAAAGTTGGTTCCAAGGACATTTCTGATCTGGTGAAGAAAGCCATCACAGCTGCTGAAGCTGAAGCCAAAGCAGCGAATGCTCCAGCAGTGGCCATAAGGGCAGCTGGTGATTCAGCTGCTGAAGTGGTTAAGAGTGCTGCTTTGGAAGTGAGTATATTTTCAATTCTTGTT
Organism: Fraxinus excelsior; assembly: GCA_019097785.1. Classification (NCBI taxonomy): domain Eukaryota; kingdom Viridiplantae; phylum Streptophyta; class Magnoliopsida; order Lamiales; family Oleaceae; genus Fraxinus; species Fraxinus excelsior. Next base: position 22,758,750 of record CM032640.1, on the reverse strand, counting down.
AAAACTGAGGTCACCTTGAGATTGACTTCTAGTGTGCTTTATGTGAATTCAGGAATTCAGAAAAACAAATGATGAAGAAGTTGCGGTGTTGGCTGCTTCAAGAGCTGCATCCACTGTTATAGATGCTGCTAATGCAGTTTCAGTCTCAAGGTTGGTGTTTGATTTTCTACATGAGATTTCCCATGTACAGGTTTTCATTGACTAACATTTTAATTGCTATTATTTATTTTGACCATGATTTTCTTGACTTGACCTTGATTCTCATGTTATAGGAGAACAATAAGTGTTGAAGGCGATTCTCCAAATTTAAAACCAACAGACCCAGAAACTAATGAAGATATTGGAGAATTCTTCATTCTGGACGGTGATTCTCTCGCCAAGCTTAGGGAGGAATTATCTATCGAGTGTCTTGGGATTCTTGGGGAGTATGTTGAAGTCCTTGGTCCAGTGCTCCATGAAAAGGGCGTTGATGTGTGTCTTGCACTATTGCAGCGAAGTTTTAAGCTTAAAGAGGCATCGAGCTCTCTGCTGCTTTTGCCTGATATTTTGAAGTTGATCAGTTCTTTGGCAGCTCATCGAAAATTTGCTGCATTATTTGTGGATCGTGGGGGCATGCAGAAGTTGGTTGCTGTCCCCAGAACTACACAAACATGGTTTGGTCTGTCTTCCTGCCTATTTACAATAGGTTCAATTCAGGTAATGTTGTTTCCCATTTCTTTCCCCACAATTTTGTGTCTGTCTGTCTGTCTGTCTCTGTGATCTTATTACACGTTTCTGCACATTACATCCATGGAAACTCCTATTAACATACTACTACTATTTTCTCTAGTCAGTTTTGACTTCACAAGATATTTTTACAGGGAATAATGGAACGTGTTTGTGCCCTTCCATCAAATGTGGTCAACCAGGTTGTTCAGTTAGCTCTTCAACTTTTTGAGTGTCCACAGGATCAAGCTAGGAAAAATTCCGCTTTATTCTTTGCTTCGGCTTTTGTGTTCAGAGCAGTCATTGATGCATTTGATGCACTGGATGGTCTCCAGAAACTACTCAATCTTTTGCATAATGCTGCGTCAGTTAGATCTGGGGTTTCTTCGAGATCATTAAGTAACTCAGGGTCATTTCTGAATGACCGAACCGCTGCAGAGGGACTGACCTCTTCAGAGAAGCAGATAGCTTTCCACACATGTGTTGCACTTGGACAATATTTCAGAACACATCTTCTCTTGCTTGTGGATTCACTTCGCCCTAATAAAAACATCCGCAGTGGGGCCCGGAACATTTCAAGTGTTAGGGCAGCCTACAAACCTTTCGACATAAGCAATGAGGCAATGGATGCAGTATTTCGTCAAATACAGAAGGACCGGAAACTTGGTCCTGCACTTGTGAGGGCCCGCTGGCCTATTGTTGACAAATTTTTAAGTTCTAATGGTCATATTACAATGTTGGAGTTGTGTCAGGTATGATTTGGCATTTGCAATTGTTATTTGTTCATACATATTGCTGTCATCTGCTGTTCTAAATTTTAGGTTTTCTTTGTAGGCGCCATCTGTTGAACGTTATTTACATGATTTGCTTCAATACACACTGGGTGTGTTGCATATTGTTACCTTAGTGCCTTATAGCCGCAAACTCATTGTAAATGCCACATTAAGTAACGATCGTGTTGGGATTGCTGTTATTTTGGATGCTGTGAATGGGGCTGGTTATGTAGAACCTGAGGTAACCTGTGCAGACTTGATTTGGGTTATTTTTGTAATATTTTTCCCTTTTGTACTAACTTCACAAAATTTTCACCATCAAAATACCAGATTGTTGAGCCGACATTGAATGTGTTAATAAATCTTGTTTGCCCACCACCTTCAATCAGCAATAAACCCAGTGTCTTCACTCAAGGACAGCAACCTTCTATCCAAACTGCAAATGGTCCCACTATCGAGTCTAGGGACAGACATTCTGAGCGAAATAACCCAGAACAAGCTGTTAATGTTCCCAGCCAGAATGAACCAAGAGAGCTAAATGGGGAACCTGCTATGGTAGATCGAGGTGGCTCATCGGTAGTTTGTACATCATCTGTTGGTAATACTTCCACAGCAGCTTCTGGGTTAGTGGGAGATCGTAGAATATCTTTAGGGGCCGGAGCAGGATGTGCTGGCCTTGCCGCACAACTGGAACAAGGATATCATCAAGCAAGAGAAGCCGTTCGTGCTAACAATGGTATCAAAGTTCTTATTCAGCTCCTCCAACCACGGATGGTTACATCTCCTGCTGCTCTTGGTTGTCTTCGTGCTCTAACATGCCGAGTTCTTCTTGGTTTAGCCAGAGATGATGCTATTGCTCACATATTGACAAAGCTTCAGGTTAGTATTAACTTGATAAATAGTTTATATTATTCATTATATCAACTATGGATCTGAAGGCTACAGTTCCTCAATGGGTGCTGAACTAATAGTAGTTTATAAAATGGATGACAGAAAGTTTCTATCTTATTTTTGGTTCAATATTCTGCTTCAGGTAGGAAAAAGGTTATCGGAACTTATTCGAGATTCTGGCAACCAGACTCCTGGCAATGAGCAGAGCAGGTGGCAGCTAGAGCTTGCGCAAGTGACTATTGAGTTGATTGGGGTAAGCAGGACTGCATGACGCTAGATTGTGAATGTTCAACCTGGAATACTCTTGCCACATATTTCTCAGGAATAATTTTACTCACACGTATATGTGCACATGCACTTAGTGATGTCTAATGGTTTTCTGTGAAGCATTGTCTTTTAACAATTGTGTAAAAGTGGGATTCAGTCTTCTTGTTGACGTGATAAACAAGCTAGAAAAGTTAATTTACAGACCACCTGTTTTTCAAGCATAATGGCATTCCCATATTTACTGCTCTTATGACTACTCTTGCTTATATTGGTATCTTGAAGGTTGTGACTAATTCCGGGCGTGCAAGTACTTTGGCCGCTAGTGATGCTGCTACAACCACTTTGAGACGTATTAGTGAGGGAGTAAAATGTCCAAGAAAGTGTTTTTCACTAAATTTTTACTTTCATAGTAGACCAAGAAAGTGTTTGGTAAAAATTAAAATCGGATTAAAATTAAAAAATTATTCATTATTGTTGACTTTTATTAGATGATTAGAGTCCAATAACGACTATATTTTCAATTTTAATTGAATTTTGAGTTATATCAAACACGCTCTAAATTTTAAAATATTTTTCAGTAATCACTAAAATTTATCATACTACGCTCCATTCATTCACCATGTTTCATTAATAACTAAACTTAAACATGTCACGCATTACTCAATTAATTCTAAAATGCTTTTCGAGTACTTATATTTTCTTTACTCAATGAATCAAATTATTCAGAATTTGAAAATTTTGAAATATATAAAATATCATACAAGAAGACGGCATCGTTCTTTCATCTTGGATTACCTTGCAACAACTCTAAAAATATTATTTCGTTATTCTTGAACAATATTATTGACTATAAATTGAAAATTTCACTGCCAATTTGAAATGTAATTTTTTCTTGGTTTAGGCCTACGATTTCAATTAAAATAAAGAAATAATTTCTCTATTTTATTTTCTCGATACGAAAGAAGATTATAATTTAAGTTAAGATTTTTGTCAATTTAAAGCAAGTATTTTTTCCCCATTGAATGTAACTTTTGACAATTGGAAAAATTATATCATCGCCGATATCAATATCCTCATCTTAAATAGTCTCATTATCTAGTCAATGTTTATTTTATTTTATTTTCTTAATCTAGGTTGAATCTCATAAAAAATGAACATTACTCGAAAACATTATGAAGTTTAGTGATTATTCAAGAAATTTAAAGTTCGTAAGTAAAACATAACGGAAGTATAAGTTCAGTAATTAATGAAACTTGGTGAATAAGTGATGAAGTGCTACGTATTAAGGTTCAGTGACCACTCGAAGAATTTTAAAGTTCAATGATTTATGAAATATGATGGGGTTCAACTTGTTAAAATTTAGTGATCACTCGAAAGTATTTAACCTGACACTTAGCAACTCCCTTAAATTCAATTGAAGTAGATTTCATCAATGGTTACTGAACCTCAAATAAAATTTCAATTGGATTCTTAAACTTTAATATGTTACAATTGAGTGGCTGAACTTTAATTTAATTTCAAATTTCACCATCTTTCACAATTCATCAACTATCAACTCTCAAATTGACGAAACTTGCTTATTTGACAATCACATCGTAATCAATCTTTAGCCCATATTTGATACACTTTAAAATTTTCATTTTCATTTTTCTACTCATTTTCAACCATACATTTTTCAATAAAATAATATTTTTCATCACATCAATAACATTTCCTTCATTTTCAATCGCACATTCTCCATCAATCTACTATTTCAAAATATATTATTCCAAAATAATGTGGTTCAAACACATCCTTAGTGTAATTACTATGATGAGCCCTAAAAGCAATAAGGTAAAACGAGGGTTATGTCTTTAGATTAAAATTAAAATGCATAATAAGGGTTATGTTCTTATTGGTATATCAATTCGGCGCAAGGCTATCATCATCAATGCCTAAGTTAAACAAATCAAGTAATTGGCGAGCGAGTACATGGACATGGTCCTCATTCTGTTACCCGTTTCATTTAAATTTCATTTCAATATACAAAAAAAATATTATTATCATTTCTAGAGTAAATATAATTCTTTCTTAAATTTGAAAAAAAAAAAAAGTAATGATTTTTACGAACTCAAAATATTAAAAAACTAAACTCAAAAAATAAAAATGTGGCTGTAAACAGGACAATGACTACCCCGCGCCCTGCCTTAATTGTTTACTATGGTGGGACAAAAAACAAAAATTTCAGAGAAAATATAGGGGACTAGAATGGTTGTCCTGACGTCGACCCGCATTGTTGCCATCTGACACCCCATAAAATATAAGAAAAAGGAAAACAGCCTCTAGCATCAAAACTATATCTGGGTGTCCAGTGGTGGATCAGAGTATTTCAATACTTAGAATCACTTATTATACTTCGATTATTTTGTAAATGAAATTATTCGAATCCTTGTAATTATTGGAACCAAACCCAAATTTGAATCATCGATTTCAATTTCACCCATAATATTTTTTTTATATATACATTTAATAAAAAAAAATTCATATAAGCCCCTTCGATACTTATACCTAACATGTTACTACTTGACAAATTTTTTTGTGTGAGGGAAAAAATCTAGCTAAGAAATCTTGAAGAAATTAAGGAGTTGTTCTATTTGCCGTTTTCATCCATTTGCCGTTTTCAATTTTTCAAAACACTGAAAACATATTTATTTACCTATTTTCAAAAACAAATGTCTGAAAACGAGTTTAAAATTTACAAAGAAAATAAAAAAGGTTAAAAATGTTGTTTTGGGTGTTTTCAATTAAAATCAAGCCGAAATTTTCAAAACGCATTTCGAGTGTTTTCATTTACGTCGCCAACAAAAACCACCGCTTGCACCACATCGCCGTTGTCGACAACTGCTAAAACCACCGCAGCGACTAGGACTGTCAATGGATTAAATTGTGATTCGAATCCGATGAAATTAATGGGAGATGAATTTATGGTCTTAGTCTGATAACCCCATCAAGATTCGAATCCGATCATCCGTTAACTAAATGGATCAAAAATGGATATAGATTAATTTGATTCGATAACAATCCGATCCGATTTGTTATAAGTAATTGAGTCGGTAATATATTTTTATGGTATATTATTTGTTACTAAAATAAATAAATTTAGAATAAAAAAGTAATCACATTCAAAACATAAAATTTTTGAAAATTTTATAATTATTAAACATGTGTAGGAATTGGAATTTTTTTTTTTTTTTTAAAAAGTTGATTTCAACTAATGTTTTAAAAATCGACCCGGGGTCAAATCAATATCGAACCGATTGTCAAATTGAATAAATAACTATACACATAAATGTAAAATATTATAAAAACAATATATTTTTTTTTAATTTTAGTTTACTAATTTAAAGTAAATAAATATCTATATTTTTCTTAATTAAATTTATTATTGTAATTTATTTTACAATTTCAAAAACTAATAATTAATATGTAACAAATAATTTGATTTTTTTAATGAAAATAATGAAATACAATATTTATATTTAGAATTGAAATTCAATTTTACCTTATCCCATATCGAATATCAATAGAAAACTAGAAAATGATATCTCCTTTAAAAAGGAATATCATGATGGTAGAAATTACTATTGGGCTTACTAGTAAAAACAGGTGGGCCTCAAGTTAGTTCAAAGTTTTTAAAGAATATAAAATCATTTCTTCCTAAATTTTATTAATTTCGGATTGAATTATCGGATCGGATATCCGATAATATAACAAATCGGATATGGATTTAACAATCAAATAGTTGTTGAATTATTGGATCGGATAGGATAATTTTCTTATCGAATATAGGCAAATCCTATCTATATCCGATCAATTTACAGCCCTAGCAATGACGTCACGACTCACCACCACTGCCACAACCACAACAACAGAAGAAAAATAACCGTTAGTCACCGCCACACCACAGCTACAACTATTGCCACACCCAAAAACCAACGCCACAACCAACTACACATGGACCAACACCAATTCCTAATCCGTTTGCTTCAATTCCTCATCCCCACAACTTTGAATCATCAAATTGGCCCCAATCGATTCATCAAGAGCCACATAGGACCATGGGTTACATGTCATTGCACCAATTGATTCAGAAAACTGCTCTAATTTTCGAATCCATAGCCACCGCCTCACCATAACACAACCACAGCTACAGCCACATGCACAACCACTGCCACAACCAATCGCTACAGCAAAAAAATAAAATAAAATCCATCGCCACTGTATCCAATCAACGTCGCCACACCCAAAAGCAAAAAAAGCAAGCATTTGGCGCTGGTGGCCTTGCGAAGTGTCGTGAGGAGGGGAAGAAGAGAGAGGCGGGAAGAAAGAGGGACGAAGAAAGGGATGGAAGAGAACACATTTTTCAATTTTGGGTTTTTGAAAATAATTTTTCAAGATGACAAAAAGAACACATTTTCAACAATTTCAAAATTAACACCCAAAACACAAAACTCAAAATAATTTCAAAACTTAAAATTGAAAATTGAAATACGAAGAGAATAGCCCTTCAACTACATGACTCGAAATAGTGAAAACTCAAAACCATAAAAGAGGAGAAAATTAAAACATTAAAAATTAAAATTACAGTTGGAGAGGAAATGATTTTTTTATTAATATAATCTTACTTGATCCACGAGGCATGTTGAGCCTATAATCTAAACAATATTTAAATTCTTATAATTTTAAAATGAACCGACATAAAAAAAACTAACTAAATACATAACTATATGGCATCAAGAAATTATAGTTCACGTATTGAACTCACTCTATTTGAGTAAAAAGAGAATTTTCTTTTTTTAAAAGAGAACCATTAACTCGTGATAACAAAAAAGATACACCATAATCCAAACTATTAATATATCAAGTTTAACTGCCATATATTATGAAAGAATAACATTATTACTTAAGTTTGTAAAATAATGCAAGAAACAAAATGTTCGAATTGTAAAGAATGAACACTTCTCATTAACTCATACCACAATCCTAACTTAAACTTTTTGATTAATAGAAAGTCCAAATTACAAATATTACCCAATCAGGGTTTTTAAGTTTTGTATTTTTTTTATCCGATCTATAAATTGTAACTATAAAAAATTATATAAAAATCGTTTTACACGATTCTGATTCAGGAACCAAGAATCGATTCTCAGTTCCAAATCATTTTCTTGAAACCGAACTGAAGCCTCTTGTTTCGTTTCGAAAGGTTTGATTTCGATTAAAATAACCTAATCAAAGTGTACCCTTTACACGCAATACTCTTCTCTTCCAACCCGCCTCCCGGGCCCCCAAACAATATAAATAAGCACAGCACCCTCAAAATACTCAAAACAGTTCAACCCTGAAAATTACAAAACAAGAAAACCAAAAGAACCATTTAATCAATAATTAAGCAAGCAAATTTGTGATGGAGGCGACTAGGGATGTTGAGTCTCAGTCACAGCCTATACCCTCAGTGGCGGAGCCACCACAGGCGGCGGTGCCAGAGGACCAACAGGGGGAGGATGAGGAAAGTCAGATTTTGATAGCAAAGGCGCAATCTTTAATGGATAAGATTTGTTCTAACCCCGAGAACCCTAGCCCAAATGTCCTTCATGCTCTCTCTACGATTCTCGAGACACAAGAATCCAGGTATAACTATTGTTTCACGGGGTACACCGTTGTTTAGAACTATGGGAGTTTGTGTTATAGATATTTTGTTGGATTTATTGGTATGTGATGAGGTGCAGTGCATGTTACTAGAAATTTTAGCTAGAATTCACTTTTAAAATCGTCTTCTGGCAGAATGGGTGCTCAAAGTGCTTATAATTCAGATGTATTCATCACAGTGCATTCTCTGATGGTATTGATGCAAACTTTTGCTGAATTAATTGAAATAAATAACTTTTAAGTTCATGGATAAAAAATTAGAGCCCAACATTTCGGGAGAGAACTTTTCGTTTTCACTGTACATGCATTTACCCTGAAATTGGTGATTGTGTTTTTCTTAGGGAAGAGGAATGGATATAACTATATGAGAGATGTTTTTTACCATTTTAGGTGTTATTTATAGTTTTATTGGGCCTATTCTTGAAAAGGGATGAAGAATTCCTTAGAAACTGGGAATAATTTTTTTATCATTTTTGGGGATTCTAGAATACGCAAGTGTTTGAAAATAAGGTCTTAGATGATCTTTTATTTTGAGCGTGTTTGTTGTATGCTGGAAACTGTATCTTTGACATCGAAATACCTTTTCCTTTAGGGGGGAAAAACTCCTGTCTAAAAAAATAGAAATATGTAATTCTCGTCAATGAAGTCTAGTCTGAAAGTTGATGTATTCTTAATCCGTACTGTTATATTGTTATAATTTATGTGAACTAGACTGCATTTAGTTCAATTTAAATGCTTAGTGGATTTCAATTACGATCAATGAATCACAACCATCTCCACAGTTAATGGTGGAGGTTTTGGCAGTTGGGTGGTAGGAGTGTCACATATGACTGAAAATCCGATTTGAGAGTTTGATAATTGATAAAATGGAGGTTTTAGCTGCAATGAAGATGATGGAGTTGAAGCCATCAGGTTTTGTAGCAAATAGGTATTTGAGTTACATAGCAGAAATGAAATTGAAGTTGATCTGGTTGAAAGCTTTGAGATTCATGTAGCAAAAGGCATTTGAGGTGTTTTTAATACATGCTTTCTAGCATTGGGTGATTTTGACTATATAATCAACCTTTGATGGAAGGGGAATTATAACAAATGAAGGATCGTGATATTAAAGGTTTTGATTTTTCTCCTGCTCGAGAGCATAGCTTATGCCTTCGATGGAAAGCAGTCTGATATCTGGAGGATTTTGTGCATGTTATTAGCTTTTTCATAATCTGTGACTGCTATATCTATATTAGACGTCCTGACCTACTATTGAATGTGAATTTTATAATAAAATAGGTAAATATACTGTATACTCTCGTACGAAAGAATTAGTTTCACATAATTTAACATTGTTATTTTGATATGTTTAGGTACATGGAAGAAACTGACCAATCCTCATCAAACAATGGTAGGTCTTCTCACAACGTTGGACGACTAGGGAACCTTATACAGGTAAAGGATATTTCCTTGTTGACTTTTTCTTTTCGCAGACACTACATAACATCCCGACCTAGGCCGTTGCAAATAATCATGCATCTTTAACACAAATAATTTACTGTGAATGAGAAGTCAGATCTGTAGCCAAAATTGATTTTACTCCCAAAATAATTAGATACTCAATTGGGTTCCCAGTATCCAAAACTCTATTGAATGAGAAGTCAGATCTGTAGCCATTTGCATGTGGATTGATCTAGGCCTATGATGCACCTCGGATACATGTGTTCAATACAACACACGTCCAACATGCCAACACGCGATTTTTCAAAAACATACATACACGACACTTCGTCACATTGATTAAATTCTTTATAATTTTTCATTTATATATATAGCTTGTGTTTGACACCCATTTTGGGAAAAAAATAAATTCTGGAATAGTGATTGATGGAAGAATATGTGGTTAAAAAGTAAGGAGAATTTTTTGATTTATGTATAATATTATTTTATTGATAGAATGTGTGATTAAAATGAAGAAAGAGAAAGAAAAATGAGAAATAGAATGGGTTTCAAACAAGGGCATAGTATAAATTTAGTTTTATACTTGTTATAATTTTTCTTGTTGAAATCTTTTAAATATGAGTACCTATTTTTTATTCAATAATAACTTTGAATTAAAAATAATAATATTTTAGATAAAGAAGAAATATGATCATGGAAGAGTGTCCAAGGAGTATCGATATCCAACACGTGTTGGATACAGACACGCCACCTTAATTAAAGTGTCCGTACTACATAGATTCTAGGCTAACCTTAATGTTCCAATTGAACAATGGAATGTTGACTTTTTTATAACTCGTCTTGCAGGATAGTGATGAATTTTTTGAATTGATATCATCGAAGTTTTTAACTGAAGCAAGATATTCAGTACCATTACAAGCAGCTGCCACAAGGCTTCTTTACGACTGTTCACTAACTTGGACGGTACGGTAACTACTATTACAAATATTGCTGTCTTCCATATTTATTAAGTATAAGACTTAGTTTATAGTTGTATTTTTTTTTTGGCTGCCATTGTTGTTTGTTATGCCATTTCCATGTTGATTTACTTCAATTATATATTACGGAATACAGTATCCCCATGTATTTGAAGATGATGTTGTAGATAAAATAAAAGGCTGGGTGATGGATGAGACTCACAGGTATTCTGATGATCATAATTGGAAGCATGAATCAGGGGAAAGAAAGACCTCAGATGCTGAAATATTGTGCACATACTCTACTGGACTTCTTGCTGTATGTTTGGCTAGGTATGATCACAAAGTCTTTTATCTTTTTTATTTTTCTACTTTTTGTTCTGTTCGTATATCTTGTTGTATTGGATGTTTGTAATTTCAGTGGTGGTCAAGTAGTGGAAGACATACTAATGTCTGGACTGTCGGCCAAGCTTATGCGATTTCTTCGTACTCGGGTTTTGGGTGAGATCAACACAAGTCAAAGAGATGCCAATTCTTTGGTCGAGAACAGAAGTGCATCAACCTTGACTTGCTCCAGAGAGGAAAATAGGGGTAGGATGCGACAACTCCCAGAGAGTTCTCACTTGGATGTACTGAGAATACATGACGGATCATTAGATGATCCTGATAGGGAACATGAGAGAAGCGTCACTGGGCAATCACATGTAGAAAAATATTGTGTTAATGAAGAACCAACTCATAGTCTGGCCCCTGAGGTTGATGCTTATAAGGTAGAAACAGATGTCATGGACAAATGCCACATTAGAGATTTACGTGAAGCAAAAACAAGTCCTGGTGGTGGCAAATCATATGGGGAAGAGCATTTTGATGAAAACCAGAGAGATGACTCTTTCCAACACAGGTTAAATCGTGGATTGATCAAATCAAGAGGAGAAGGCGGGGTTAGTGAAGGAGTATTAGAGAATGAGCAAGCTTTCACCTATCCAAGTTCTGGCAGCATATCAGGACAGGCTCGGAGCTTCAAGGACAGGAGTATAATAATAAATCAAGATTTGAAAAGAACTTCAGACATGAAGAAGGTCGTAGAACGAAATCACACTGATGCTATGCCCCTAGAAAGAGATGATAATGATTACTGCTTTCAAGAATGCAAAGTTGGTTCCAAGGACATTTCTGATCTGGTGAAGAAAGCCATCACAGCTGCTGAAGCTGAAGCCAAAGCAGCGAATGCTCCAGCAGTGGCCATAAGGGCAGCTGGTGATTCAGCTGCTGAAGTGGTTAAGAGTGCTGCTTTGGAAGTGAGTATATTTTCAATTCTTGTTAAAACTGAGGTCACCTTGAGATTGACTTCTAGTGTGCTTTATGTGAATTCAGGAATTCAGAAAAACAAATGATGAAGAAGTTGCGGTGTTGGCTGCTTCAAGAGCTGCATCCACTGTTATAGATGCTGCTAATGCAGTTTCAGTCTCAAGGTTGGTGTTTGATTTTCTACATGAGATTTCCCATGTACAGGTTTTCATTGACTAACATTTTAATTGCTATTATTTATTTTGACCATGATTTTCTTGACTTGACCTTGATTCTCATGTTATAGGAGAACAATAAGTGTTGAAGGCGATTCTCCAAATTTAAAACCAACAGACCCAGAAACTAATGAAGATATTGGAGAATTCTTCATTCTGGACGGTGATTCTCTCGCCAAGCTTAGGGAGGAATTATCTATCGAGTGTCTTGGGATTCTTGGGGAGTATGTTGAAGTCCTTGGTCCAGTGCTCCATGAAAAGGGCGTTGATGTGTGTCTTGCACTATTGCAGCGAAGTTTTAAGCTTAAAGAGGCATCGAGCTCTCTGCTGCTTTTGCCTGATATTTTGAAGTTGATCAGTTCTTTGGCAGCTCATCGAAAATTTGCTGCATTATTTGTGGATCGTGGGGGCATGCAGAAGTTGGTTGCTGTCCCCAGAACTACACAAACATGGTTTGGTCTGTCTTCCTGCCTATTTACAATAGGTTCAATTCAGGTAATGTTGTTTCCCATTTCTTTCCCCACAATTTTGTGTCTGTCTGTCTGTCTGTCTCTGTGATCTTATTACACGTTTCTGCACATTACATCCATGGAAACTCCTATTAACATACTACTACTATTTTCTCTAGTCAGTTTTGACTTCACAAGATATTTTTACAGGGAATAATGGAACGTGTTTGTGCCCTTCCATCAAATGTGGTCAACCAGGTTGTTCAGTTAGCTCTTCAACTTTTTGAGTGTCCACAGGATCAAGCTAGGAAAAATTCCGCTTTATTCTTTGCTTCGGCTTTTGTGTTCAGAGCAGTCATTGATGCATTTGATGCACTGGATGGTCTCCAGAAACTACTCAATCTTTTGCATAATGCTGCATCAGTTAGATCTGGGGTTTCTTCGAGATCATTAAGTAACTCAGGGTCATTTCTGAATGACCGAACCGCTGCAGAGGGACTGACCTCTTCAGAGAAGCAGATAGCTTTCCACACATGTGTTGCACTTGGACAATATTTCAGAACACATCTTCTCTTGCTTGTGGATTCACTTCGCCCTAATAAAAACATCCGCAGTGGGGCCCGGAACATTTCAAGTGTTAGGGCAGCCTACAAACCTTTCGACATAAGCAATGAGGCAATGGATGCAGTATTTCGTCAAATACAGAAGGACCGGAAACTTGGTCCTGCACTTGTGAGGGCCCGCTGGCCTATTGTTGACAAATTTTTAAGTTCTAATGGTCATATTACAATGTTGGAGTTGTGTCAGGTATGATTTGGCATTTGCAATTGTTATTTGTTCATACATATTGCTGTCATCTGCTGTTCTAAATTTTAGGTTTTCTTTGTAGGCGCCATCTGTTGAACGTTATTTACATGATTTGCTTCAATACACACTGGGTGTGTTGCATATTGTTACCTTAGTGCCTTATAGCCGCAAACTCATTGTAAATGCCACATTAAGTAACGATCGTGTTGGGATTGCTGTTATTTTGGATGCTGTGAATGGGGCTGGTTATGTAGAACCTGAGGTAACCTGTGCAGACTTGATTTGGGTTATTTTTGTAATATTTTTCCCTTTTGTACTAACTTCACAAAATTTTCACCATCAAAATACCAGATTGTTGAGCCGACATTGAATGTGTTAATAAATCTTGTTTGCCCACCACCTTCAATCAGCAATAAACCCAGTGTCTTCACTCAAGGACAGCAACCTTCTATCCAAACTGCAAATGGTCCCACTATCGAGTCTAGGGACAGACATTCTGAGCGAAATAACCCAGAACAAGCTGTTAATGTTCCCAGCCAGAATGAACCAAGAGAGCTAAATGGGGAACCTGCTATGGTAGATCGAGGTGGCTCATCGGTAGTTTGTACATCATCTGTTGGTAATACTTCCACAGCAGCTTCTGGGTTAGTGGGAGATCGTAGAATATCTTTAGGGGCCGGAGCAGGATGTGCTGGCCTTGCCGCACAACTGGAACAAGGATATCATCAAGCAAGAGAAGCCGTTCGTGCTAACAATGGTATCAAAGTTCTTATTCAGCTCCTCCAACCACGGATGGTTACATCTCCTGCTGCTCTTGGTTGTCTTCGTGCTCTAACATGCCGAGTTCTTCTTGGTTTAGCCAGAGATGATGCTATTGCTCACATATTGACAAAGCTTCAGGTTAGTATTAACTTGATAAATAGTTTATATTATTCATTATATCAACTATGGATCTGAAGGCTACAGTTCCTCAATGGGTGCTGAACTAATAGTAGTTTATAAAATGGATGACAGAAAGTTTCTATCTTATTTTTGGTTCAATATTCTGCTTCAGGTAGGAAAAAGGTTATCGGAACTTATTCGAGATTCTGGCAACCAGACTCCTGGCAATGAGCAGAGCAGGTGGCAGCTAGAGCTTGCGCAAGTGACTATTGAGTTGATTGGGGTAAGCAGGACTGCATGACGCTAGATTGTGAATGTTCAACCTGGAATACTCTTGCCACATATTTCTCAGGAATAATTTTACTCACACGTATATGTGCACATGCACTTAGTGATGTCTAATGGTTTTCTGTGAAGCATTGTCTTTTAACAATTGTGTAAAAGTGGGATTCAGTCTTCTTGTTGACGTGATAAACAAGCTAGAAAAGTTAATTTACAGACCACCTGTTTTTCAAGCATAATGGCATTCCCATATTTACTGCTCTTATGACTACTCTTGCTTATATTGGTATCTTGAAGGTTGTGACTAATTCCGGGCGTGCAAGTACTTTGGCCGCTAGTGATGCTGCTACAACCACTTTGAGACGTATTGAGAGGGCTGCTATAGCTGCAGCTACTCCTATTACATATCATTCCAGGTACTTAGTGATTGATTGTTTCTGAATTCCTGTGGATTTAAAGAATAAGCTCCTAGTGCTGTTTTTTCGTTCCTATCTTTTTGAATATTTGGTTTCATTGACATCCTCAACCGTTTGAATTTCAGGGAACTTCTGCTCCTCGTCCATGAGCACCTACAGGCATCTGGGTTAGCAGATAGTGCAGCCACACTTCTCAAAGAAGCTCAGTTGACGCCTTTACCATCTTTGGCAGCCCCATCATCTCTGGCGCATCATGCTTCTGGACAGGAAGTTTTATCAATACGAGTGCAATGGCCATCTGGACGTGCTCCTTATGGATTCATGTCTGACAAACCAAAACTTTCTCCCTGTTACAAGGATTGTAGCTTAAGATATGATTCAGCTGTCTCTTCTTCAAAGAAGAAACCATTGACATTCTCAGCTGTACGTAGTTTCTCAAAACTTCAGCCTGAATTAGAGGATTCCCCAGTACTCTCAAGCAACAAAATAACTGTCTCTACCATGAAATCTTCTGCACCTGCAGACATTCCAGAAATTTCATCAGCATCAGCTGTGAAATTTGGTAGGGATTCGGACATCCAAATTAGAACTCCGATTGTGTTGCCGATGAAGCGCAAATTGACAGATTTGAAGGAAACTGGGTCGGTATCTTCAGGAAAACGACTAAACACTGTTGAGCACACACTCAAGTCTCCTGTTATTGCAACACCTAATACTGTCCGTAGAGGTGGTCTACAAGCAAATGTGTTTTGTACCCCAGGCTCCACTCTGAAAAATCAAAATGACCGAATGCTACCATGTGCTATTGCAGCTTATATTGATGAGAGCCAGTACACCAGTGCTCGCATGGGGCAGACATGTTCATCCCAACCTGGACTTCTGAACGATCTACAACCCTCTGGCTCAGAAAGGCTTACCTTGGATTCTCTTGTTGTTCAGTATCTGAAGCAACAGCATCGTCAATGCCCAGTGCCTATCACAACTTTACCTCCTCTTTCCCTCATGCATCCACATATTTGTCCAGAACCTAGACAAAGTATTGATTCTCCGCCAAATGTGACAGCACGGCTCAGCACACGTGAATTCAGAAGTATGTATGGTGGAATCCACGAAAGTCGCAAGGATCGTCAATTTGTCTATAGTAGATTTAGACCGTGGCGAACTTGCCGAGATGATATGTGTTCCCTTTTGACTTGTATAACTTTCCTTGGAGATTCTTCTCAGATTGCTGCTGGCAGACATACTGGGGAGCTGAAAGTTTTTGACTCTAACAGCAACAGTGTGTTGGAGAGTTGTACCAGTCATCAATATCCATTGACACTTCTGCAGTCACGACTTTATGGGGAAACTCAGCTGATTCTCTCTTCGAGTGCAAATGATGTGCGATTGTGGGATGCATCTTCCATTTCTGTTGGTCCAAGGCATTCATTTGATGGATGCAAAGCTGCACAGTTCAGCAGTAATGGTGCTGTATTTGCTGCATTATCATCGGACTCATCCTTGCATGAGATTCTTTTGTACGACGCCGAGACTTGTCAGTTGGATCTGAAGCTTACAGACACATCTAACTACCCATCTGGTCGTGGTCATGCATATTCCCGAATTCACTTTAGCCCATCAGACTCTATGCTGCTTTGGAACGGCGTTTTGTGGGATCATCGAGGTTCAGTTCCAATACACCGCTTTGATCAATTTACAGATTATGGTGGTGGTGGCTTTCATCCTGCTGGGAATGAGGTAAGGATAATATCACAATGTCAATTGTTGACACCCGTCGTACGTTGCATTTATTTGTTTGTCTTGTTTTGGACGTACAAGGTACAGTAGCTGCATTTTTCATTCTGCTTTTAGTTATTTTTTTTAATTTTTGGCCAATTTCTTTTGCAAATGTTTAATATAGGTCATTATAAACTCTGAGGTCTGGGATCTACGAAACTTTAGGCTTCTCAGAAGTGTGCCTTCCTTGGACCAAACAGTGATAACATTTAATGCTAGTGGTGATGTCATATATGCAATCCTGAGGAGAAATCTGGATGATGTTACTTCAGCGTTTCAAACTCGTCGCATGAAACACCCTCTGTTTGCTGCTTTTCGCACTCTGGATGCTGTAAATTACTCTGACATTGCCACAATTCCCGTGGACCGTGGTCTTCTCGACTTTGCAGCCGAACCAACTGATTCTTTTGTAGGGTTAATTACGATGGATGACCAAGATGAGATGCACTCTTCGGCAAGGGTGTATGAAATTGGTCGACGGAAGCTGACAGATGATGATTCTGATCCTGATGATGCTGATGCTGAGAGCGAAGAGGACGAAGATGATGATGGCAATGATGATGATGATGATGATATTCTGGAAGCAGATTTTGATGGGGATGGTGATAGTGATGCTGATGATGCGAGCAATGACGATATCAGCTTGAGCGAATTTGATGACGGTGAAGATGATAGGGATTTCATAGTCGATGGTGTTGATTTTGACGGTGATGGAATGATGGTTTGGACTGAAGATGATGAGGATGATAGCAATGGGGTCGAATCTTTTAGTAGTGGAGATGAAGAGGAGGATTTATAAGTATAGTGGGTGATAAGAGAGGAGTTTCTTAGCCGTGGCTTGATTTGTCAGTTGGGATGATAATGTGGGTAGGGAGAGGGAGGCAGAGGAAGCGCAGGCAGGGCAGGGCGTGGCGTGGTAGGAAGAAAAAGATTTTGAGTAACTTTCTTTAAATGGATAGATTGTATGGTAGCAAGTGAGCTCTGGTGAGATGAAATTATTTCAGTAGTTTCACAAATTTCAGAGGGAGAACAGAAATTTAGGAATTCTTTTACAGTTTGAGAAAAATATCAAATTTTGTCATGTAACCTATTGGTCATTTTTATCCATTTATGTTGGCTTCTTGTTGACTGCAATGGCGTGTTTGGCTTTGCTTAACCTTAAAGAAGCAGCTTCTTTTGGGCTAGCCATGAATGATGGTGTTTAGCAACTGGAAACACATGTTTTTGGACAGTATAAAGTGCATACTGCAGCTAAAGAGTCACACTGCATAAAAAAGACAAACAGCTTCTTTTTATCTTTCAAGTAAAGCCAAACATGCAACATATCTTCACTACAGCTCGTTGTGTTGGAGTTTTCTTTAGTTGATCGTTCTTCTCCCATTAGTGTACAGGGATTAGTTGATCGTTCTTCTCCCATTAGTGTACAGGGATCTCTTGTAGGAGTCGAGGGATTTCAGTTAGCTTGCTAGTGAAGCGGGGAATGCTCGAAATTTGAGTCCTTTTCAAAACTGCTCGAAATTTGAGTCCTCTTAGATAGTTTTGAACCCTAACCTAAGGATCGAACCAAGTCAATAGACTTGCCTTCTTTCACAACCAGGTATGTAACAACTTCTTTTCTTCATCCAAGTAGTAAAGCAGGAAAGTAAGAAAGGCTAAGAGCCAACAGTGAGAGCTTTCAACAGCCTATTCGTGCCACGGTTATTATAATCACTATTAGCATCACGATTATTGCAAGCAAGAAGAGCAATAGTAGACTGATCTTAACCTTGAAAGCAGCTTTTTAAAGTTTTTGTCACGGTGCCTTGTGAGAAGCCTTCCTTTTGGCTTTTTCCTGATCAAGAGAACGAGGTAAAGGTATTTCTAGTGAGCCTTTAGCATAGTTTGTTGAACTTCGCACTATGCAAACTAGTAGCCAAATAGTCCCATTTACTTCGGTTAAAACCCCTCATTATTCTAATGCGCAATGCATGCGGCATCGAACTTGTCACAAGATAAGTGGTACTTTTGTTTAAAACTTGTGGTTACGTGCCATTGAACTCGTCACAAGAAAAGTGGTACATTTTTCATATGAAAGTATTCTGATAGAAATTTTTAACAGAATATTAAATCTGAAAATTTTCAAAATTTCTATGAACTTGCATAAAATCCTTATAACTCAAAGAAAGGCCCTGGATTAGAAAATCATTTTTTTTAATTATTATTATTATTATTATTATTATTATTATTATTATTATTATTTTAATACACAGTAAGGTACTATGCTGCCTTAAAGTTCATTGAAGATGAGAAAACATGAATACAGACAAGAAGCTGTAAATTCACTACACCTAGTTTCCAACCTAACGGACCATAGCACTGGAATACAACAGTTTCTATGAACAAGAAAAATAAGTTACTTATCTACATAATCTTACGTGCTTAAGTTACTTCAATATTCAATCAACCTACAATTTTAATTCTAGGCATTTATTTTGAAACCATTAACCAACTTAAACATTTGTTAATTTTAAATCATTAACCACCTCAAACATTCATTCGATTTCAGTTTCTTTTGTTGCATTATAAATTGAGTTATCGATCAAGGCATGAATTGGTGAGTTTCATCCTTAACTGATAGGGATGAACATTTTTACTCGGAACCAACCAACCTGAATCAGCAGGTTTGGTGCCATTCTCGTTGAAATCGGTTTGATTTTAAAAATTGTTCAATCATGTGTTGTCATGTGACATCATGTCAAAAAATGATGTAAAGAAATATGTACATGTAGCATGATTAAAATTTTATTTATGAAATATATTGGACCAGAATCAATGGTTAGGGATCGAATTGGACCAAAACTGACAATGATGTTATTTTCATAATTCTCAATGAAAATAGATTCGATCTCGATTTTCAAGATATCAAACGAACTACTCGATGTCCATCCCTATTAATTAGGCAGTGAACAAGTTGAATGATTTTTAGAAGAGTTTAATGAAGTTGTAACTCTTCTACAGCTAAAGACAAGTATGAATAAATTATTTAAGACTAAATAAAAAAATGAAAAATATAACTTATGGTCAAGTAATATTTCCTTTCATCCACAAGGATATTTTCAATAAAAAATAATTATTCATTCCGACCCATTTATATAGGCTGTTTTTATTTATTTATAATTTTTTTTTTTTACACAGATTAAGAAATCATAATTAATGTTATGGGAAACGCGATTTTTGTCAAAAAGTTTCCTAATTTACCATTATTTAATTATCAACGACTAATAGTAAATTATTGTTGAAAGTAGTAAAGAAATTGAATGATTTAATTTTCAAGAAATAGGTATCTTCATATTTGTAAAATTTCAAGATTAAGTGGAGAAAATTAATTATAACTAAGCAAATTAAATAATGATATATTAGTAAACGAATAAAACAAAACATTCTTAATAAAAAAAAAAAAAAAACATGACCATATAATTAGGACAAGAAAATAAGGAAAGTCAGTCTATATAAATGAGACAGATGAAGTATTTTTTTGGTCGACAAAAGCAATAGAACTAATCAACGCAATGACGATAACCATCACAATAGGTAAATTTTACAATGCAAGTACATCTTTTCCTCCATTGTCGTGTTCAATTCGTTGTGTTGAACATACAAAACACGTCTAAGACTCTTCAACAGAAGAAAAGATGGCGATTAAACCCTAGCAAACGGATCCTTTTTATTTATTTTGAAGTGTAGAACAAGTAGTCTACCACACACAAATTAAAAATAAATCTTAGTAAATAATTAATTCTACACAGTCTTGTAATAATTGAAAATGGCCTACCAACTAATACACAGAGTCGTCGATGAAGTCTTCGTTATATAACAAATTGAATAAAATTCAGACAATGTGCATACAATTTGTGTCCTTGAAGATATTTCGTATAATAGTAATTTTTTTATTTTTATATAATTTATTTTTAACCAAATGTGCACGAAAATTTGGGTTAATAGTAGAGGATAACTGGAATATAATATATATTAAATATGTATGCATCTAGCATGGATGATTCGATAACAGTTTCTTCTGTGATTGTTCATATGTTGACTTGACAACTAAGGAATAGAAAAAACACGACGTAACATGTCATGATATGAAAAAGTAAGACACGAAACGGTGTATAAAATATTATAATTTATTTTTAAAACGCTATTTAAATTTTGAATGATTAAATCGTAAAATTATGTTAAGTTGAAACGCACAACAAAATTTATAATAACGCGTGATTTGTTATTTGAGAATCTGGATATTTCGATCAAAAATCTCCTTGGGATTTTTAAATCTTTTATAAAAAAAAATTGAATCTTTTTTCGAGTTTTCTAGACGATTCTTCGAAGTTTTGAAGTGCTTTGAGTTTAACCTAACTCGATCGTACTAGAAAATCGAAAATTAAATAACCAATTATGTTCACATTAGTATTAAACATGGACAAAATAAAGAGACTGGAAAAATAAAACTGTGGACTAAATTACAGTGAAGTGTATGACAAGTAGGCTACCAGTCTGTGGTCATCTTCAAATCAGCAAGGACTATCTCTTACCCTCCCCACCCCCCACCACCACCACCACCACCACTTGGATAGAACTCACAATAAAATTGAATAATAGTTTGAGGTATTCAACATTATTATAAAACTAGGGTTAATTACGTCAGTAGGAATTAAAATTTTGAGTAAATACGTCAGCGGTAATTAGTAAAGTTATTATCTTAAAGTAATAGCCACTCAAGTTTCTAGCTATTATACTAGTTCGCGTTAAATATGGGTGGCTCCTTTAAGTGTCTGCAACCAACTAACACTATTTATTACTCCAAGTTAGATTGTTGGGAGTTATAATTGAAGATTAAACACGTTCAAATGAGAAAACATAATGTGGGATAAGTTTTGGTCAGATTTTGGGCTTCAATCGTGTATGGTTAGACTTACATTTTTAACATTGACGTTTGTTGACTTGGCATAAAAAATAATGTCACTTGGTAACCTGTTGGCACTCAATGGTTGTTGCGTATTTTTATATCGCAAGTGTACGATATCATAACAAATAATATAGTGGACCCAAGAGTCCGGATTATCGTTCCCACGAGAACTATACTTTAACCTTAATCTACTTTTTTAACTCTTATTTGATGGAAGTAAATCAAATAAGGAATTGTGATAGTTGGAAAGATTGATTCTCTTAAATGAACTAAATGCCTAAAACTAATGAAAATTATGCTTAAATAATAAATACAAATAGATCAAAGATTCATGTATATAAGATGTATTAGGGCAAAATAACTTTATCTAATGATCACCTTAATTCCTAATTCAAGATTCTAGCCTAACGTAATGTTCGGTCGAATTCTCCTACGGTATTCAATTTACCTCTCTCGAGTTCTCATTGAGCCTACTTAACCAATTCAATTTCATATCTCTATGCGAATTACCCTTAGTTAAACGAGTTATGGCACTATGAATTCATATAACGACCGCAACACTTAGTATAGGTATCTCTACACGTTATACCTTGTTATCGAATTTTATTACACGTTCTAAGTCTCAAACTCACCTCTCGATTAGTAAGAAACTCAATAGATCATCAAATTATTGATCAGATAATTCAATATATTGCAATCATAATAAAATCAACACATGGAAGAATAAAACTCAGAATTCATGAATTAAAGAACTAAGGGTCTCAATAGATTACATTATTTGCCCTAATAATGAATTTAGCTACTCATAATCAAAATAATGAAACAAATAACTAAATTCGAATACATAACCGGATTTAACTGATAAAAAGATGGAAAAGAATCAGCTCTTGCACCAAGATCTTCTTCCACTTCCAATCTTGAACTCGAATCCTTGCTCTTCGATCTTGTGTTTTTCTCTCAATGTTACAAAGTGTGGAACCCTCTTTTCAATATGTGGGAACCCCATTTTCAATGTGTGGGAACCCCCTTTTTAATGTGCCCCCCCAACCTTTCAATCCTCCTTAGGTCTATTTATACTTTCATACACGTTCTTGCCCAATTTGAAGTCTTTTTGTGGGGTTTTCGCGGCCCAAACAATAAAAACCTAAAATCTGTGACGGCGCGCGGCGCTTGAGCGCTACGGGACAGCGCTTGAGCGCTGAGAATCTGTTAAGAATCCATTTTCTAGCTAGTGCAGCGCCTGAGCGCTGAGTTTCTGTCCACTTTGCGTCGGCTTCAATATTTTTGTCATAACTTTTCATTTTAATGTCCGATTGAGATGATTCAAGATGCGTTGGAAAGATAACTCGAAGGGCTACAACTTTACTAGAAATAGCTCTTCTTCAATTAGAACGTTTATTAGGCCAAATATGAGTCTCAATCTCCAATTAAAACTTTAGACATCCTTGTACGGTTGAATATTGATTTGTTTTCACTCATTTTGATCTTTAGTTGCATCCATTTGACCTCTAACATTCTAGAATCTTCATCGTGAGCTTCGACACAACTTTTGAGTATTTTCACTTTAGCCCCCAAGCTTTGGATCTTGCCATTTTCACTCTTTTCGCTTCTTTCTTTCAGTTTTACTTCCATTCATTGAGTTTCACCTAAAAACACATTATATAATAAATTAAACTATAATTTCATTAAAAGAACCACGAAATGTCAATATTTTAGAGCCCATATAAGTGTATAAAATCCACTTATCAATGGTGTCACAGTATGATTTAATGTATATCCTTTTAACTGCGTCAACATTAGCATAACATTTAGAAACACGATTACCGTAAGAAATAACTTCAATGGCCATTGACTTAAGTACTCAAAATTTCAGTGACCATTAATGGGATTAATACTTATAAACTCATAAGATAGGCCTTCCAATAGAGGTACTCCTTATAATCCATCGTCTTCAAAACAAATTTGCGCGACAACCTATTTCCTAGTTGTGTTTTGTTGGGTTTATGGACACCACATATCTCCACATTGGTATGATATTGTCCACTCTGGGCCTAAACCCTCATGGATTTACTTTTGGGCTTTACCCCAAAAGGCCTCATACCAATGGAGATATTGTCCTACACTTATAAATCCATCATATTTCTCATGTCTAGCCGATGTGAGACTTCTTTTGCTTCCAACAATCCTCCCCTCAAACGAATGATCACATCATTGTGGCATCCCCTCAAACGATAATCCATCGTCAATCATCTTGTACTGTCGTTATTGTCGTCGCCCTCGACCAAACGGGACCCGCCGCTTGACCACCACATTTTTTATGTCAGGAAGACTTTTGACACAAGACACCTCAAACGCGGATGATTTTTAGTCAGATCGTGAGGCTAATTAGGGGACCTCCACCGCGCTTCCACTATGTTCCTCTGGCTAAGTTTTGAGCATTGAGCTTTGATACCACTTGTTGGGTTTATAGACACCACATATCTTCATATTGGTATGATATTGTCCATTTTGAGCCTAAAACCTCATGGATTTGCTTTTGGGCTTTACCCAAAAGGCCTCATACCAATGGATATATTGTCCTACACTTATAAGTTCATCATATTTCTCATGTCTAGCCGATGTGGGACTTCTTTTGCTCCCAACAATCATCCCCTCAAACAAAGGATCATATCATTGTGGCCTCCCCTCAAACGATAATCCATCGTCAATCATCTTGTACTGCCGTTATTGTCGTCGCCCTCGACCAAACGGGATTCGCCGCCTGAACACCACTTTTTTTTATGTCAGGAAGACTTTTGACACAAAACACCTCAAACGTGGATGATTTTTAGTCAGATCGTGAGGCTAATTAGGGGACCTCCACCACGCTTTCCACTGTGTTCCTCCGGCTAAGTTTTGGGCCCTGAGCTCTGATACTACTTGTTGGGTTTATGGACACCACATATCTCCACATTGGTATGATATTATCTATTTTGGGCCTAAACCCTCATGGATTTGCTTTTGGGCTTTACCCCAAAAGGTTTCATACTAATGGAGATATTGTCCTACGCTGGTGACACAGTGACCACTGGTGGAACGTGCAGGTTGATGAGCTTCTGGGTCTCCGGAGCGTGGGGGTGACGGTCGGCGGCGGCGCGTGAGGAGCTCCGGCGAGGCGCGTGAGGGAGTTTCTGGCGACGATCTCTGCAGGCAGTTTGTTCTACTTGATTTTGTGAACGTATTGATATTTTTGATTTAGTGTTTCAGGTTACGCATGAAAAGTTGAACGATTCGGGATTCAGTTTTACATTCTATTGGTTGCTGCAAACTTTAGAGCGAATAGTGGTGGCCTTAAAGTGTTAAAATAATATTTCTCGTAATTTACGGATCCAGATAGGTCCGCTCTAGTAAATTGACTGATCATCTTTTAATTTTAGCACTAGCGCGTCATCGTGTGGGGGTGACAATAGGATTGGGGTTACTGTGAATGGGTAACCATTGCTTGTGCTAGAAATTAGGAATTAATTGCTATTAGCTGTTACGTGATTGAAGTTTGCTCTTTTGATTAACTACATCATATTATCGTTTTGTGATATATCGTGTGTGAAACTGTTTTGTTGATATCTCTTTGGTTGCATTGACTATTCCCTAGAATACCTAGACTTTACCCGTTCGAAAATTCTCTTGATCTAAGATCGAGAATCTTACGAAACCCTGGGAATCTAAAACGGTATATATTTGTGGACCTAGTTCTGCTTTGTGTGGATTAATTGTGTGACTTTGTGTTTTTTGTTTGAAAATGACAACGCACAAATTTGATTTGGGAATTTTTAATGGAAAATGTGATTTTTCTATTTGGCAACAGAAAATGAGAAGTATTTTGGTTCAACAAAAGGTTTCAAAAGCTATTAATGGAAGTTTTCCCGCTGATTTTTCAAAAGAACAAAAAGAAGTGGCTGATGAGCTTGCTTACACCTCTATTATTTTACACCTGTCTCAGACTATCTTGAGAAAAGTTGGAAAACTTGATTTTACAAAAGAACTTTGAAAAAAGTTAGAGGATTTATATTTGCTCAAATTTACTCTTAATAAATTGTACTTGCTTGAAAGATTTTTCAGTTTCAAAATGGATTCTTCAAAAGATTTGGATGACAATTTGGATGTGTTTAACAAACTTGTTCAATATATTGTTAACTGTAGTGAGTCGGTGTCTGAAACTTACAAAGCTGTCATTTTGCTAAATGCTATACCTGATACTTATCGTGAAGTCAAAAATGCTATTAAGTATGGTAGAGACACATTGACACCAGAAATTGTTATTGACTCCCTTAGAAGTAAGGAGATGGAGATGAGAGCTTAAAAACATGATAAGGAAAACGGTGAATTGCATATGATGAGGAGTAGAATGAGATTTAAGCAAATGAATTTGGGGAGAGCTCAAGACTGTAGTGATTCGAGTAGTGATGAATGTGGTAAGAAGAAGAGCAAGAAGTGGGACAAGTCTGGTGGTAGACGGTGTTATAGTTGTGGTAAGTCTAGACACTTCATTAGGGATTGTCCCAAGAAGAAGGATATGCAGAATGGTAAGATGAGAGGTGATGCGAATCTAGCTATAGGGTCGAGTGATGACTCTAGTGAGGTTTACTGAGTGTAACCCTACTTACTGCATGTACATCCGTGTGTAATCCTTTTTTGCATGTGTGTGATTACTTAATTCTATTGCGTGGTTATATGTTACAGTTTCAAAATGTTTGATATGTGCATTGACATGTTTTAAGTGATCTTATTACTGTGTATAATTGTTTGCATGAATTATGGGTTTTTTGTGATGCATTTGCAGTGTGTTGTGTGTCTTTCTGTAAGGTGGAGTATAGAGGCCTAGGGGTACATTGTGGTTTGTACCGTGGGATGTAGAGTGTGACATTTGGATCATGGTGGAGATGTGATCAAATGTTGGAATCATTTATCTGTAAGAGACCCTGATCAGGTGGAGTATGAGTGAGACACTTCTATCACTTCTATTAGGTGGAGATCCATTATCCACTTAGGTTGAAGAAGTGATGGGGTGATAGAGGATTATCCCGAGAACTTAGGATCTATAGAGACTTACCAGTTAGACATGTTTGTTTGGTTGAAGTGATTAGTCTAGTGAGCATGGTGGGCGATGAGGTGAAATATGTATTCTCGAGGAGTGAGTAAAACGAAATGGGATAGGATAAGTGTGGTGAGATCTTTGTGAGGTCATTTATATATTTGTTGCGTATGTGTTGGTTTGTTGATTAACTCGTTAATCTGTCGTTCTGTGTGAACATGTGTGATAAGATCTCTGTGTTATCATATATGATATCTCCGTTGCATATTTTATTTGCTCTCGATTGATTGCTGTGCTTATCTGTTTCTACTTAGGTGTTCTTGACCTTAGCCCTGATGAGTATATGGAACGGGTATGATATGTGTTTCAGGTGGAGACACGAGGTAATGTCTGTGATGCCAATTTTGTTGGTTACTTTGATTGTGCAAGTGTAAACTATGTGTTTTGTCTACTTGCACATTTATTGGGATCAAGGTGGAGATTTGTTGGCTTTCGATACCCAATAAGCTTCTCTATAATATACAAAACCAATCTTTTACCGTAGCTCTGTTTGATTCTGATTATTTCAAAATTCATTTTTTTCTCAATCTCATTTTCTATCACACATTTTTATAATAAAATATTTTGCATGGATCGAAACCCAAAGCGTTTTCCTACTTTTAAATCACATATTCTCCGAAAATTAACTATTACCAAACTCAATTTGATGAAACAATGGACATCAAACAAAGAGTAGAGGTGGTTACTAGCAGTGTCCGTGGCGCAAGTCTTCAACAGCATGCACTTGAATGCTCTGATGCCACTATTACAAGTACATAGTTAACTACTTTCAAAACATGTTTAATGAGAGGATGTCTCATGTGCTTATATATTCATATGGCACACACAGTATGGAACTCAAAACTAATTGTTACAAAGTAGAGGGCTTCTCTTAAATCCTAAAACTGGCATGCTGAACTATGTACAAATCATGTCATTGCAAATGTGACATGATCACTCACAGATGCACACAAAAATAAAGATAGATTTCCTTCAAGACCAAGTATATATCCTCTTTTCCTTGTAAATTAGGCTTCTAGATTGGTTGTATAACAGTCTTTACCATGAACATAATCTACATATAGAGCCAAGATTTATATAGTTTAGACAGTAGACTATTTATGAATTGTGAATACCATGACTAGACAAAATTAAACTAAAAGTTTGGCCTGATTAACTAGCGATTAAATCGATTATTAGGTTTTTCGGCTGATACTCACCTTACTTGAAAATCGGATTTTCACGATAACACTTTCCACGACAGCTACTACAAAAATACGTACAAGCATTGTCCAATCGCCTCGATAAGTATTATCCTCTCATAAACCAAGCTATTACCTTAAAATTGAATTTACTGAAATCAGAAGTTCTCTATACAACTTGTTTAATATTGTTTGTTATTCCCTCTTTCATACATCAAAAATCAATACACGCAATGGAACTGTATACAGTTGAGTGATAGACGAAATATTTGATCTATCAACGACATAATTGTGGTAAAAGTACACCGGTAAGATAAGTTTGGGACGGAACGAAAAAGACATATAGTAGTATCGTTATATATGACACTAAATATCATATATATGCAAGTTGATGACCACAAGTAATGGGGATTTATTTTGCAGACTTATTATTTGAAGTGCAGGACAAGTTAAAAGAATGATAGCTACGAATCTTGTATTTGACAGTTCTTGATCATCGAAAGCTCCCCTTGTAATAACATTAATAAACTCAAGATTAATTGTTGCAAGATTATAACGGCTCCACTACTGATAGGAAATCACTAAAATACAGACTAAGATGAACCCTAGAAATGTAACAAAATCCTATGTATTGGCAACAAGAAAAGTGGATTTAAAAAGAATTAGTTATTTAACATCCCAAGAGAAAACAGCCTTAGCTAATTTGGATGTTTTTGCTTTTAGACTTTTGTTAATCGATTTACAATTTTATATTCGACTTCTGTAGCATTTTTCTGTCGTAAATATCCTATGTATGTAAATTGACCTGAATTACAGTGACATTGTGCTTATAAATTCAACACCCGACTAAAGTCTTGTTCATAATAAATATGGGGTCGGTTTTACCAAAAAAAAAAAAAAAAAATCGTGGGTTTTGCTAGAGACGTGCACTGGTATTGTTTAGCTTGACAACAATGAAGCAGAACTAGGTTTTAGCTTCAAAACATATAGGCAAGTGTTTTGAGTTTACTTTCGATTAACTAAGAGAAATAATTTACAAATAAAAATAATTAAAAGTTGACGGATTAGGTAATGAATGATGAAATTATCTGCTTGGACCTCTGAAACATGATTTCTATATATGTTTCTTTCTAATTAGGTCACAACTAATAGCTAGAGTAATTAATTAGTTAAGGAACCACATATAAATTTCTTTTTATTTATCGTTTTTTTTATTATTATTATAAGAACCCAATTGCAATAACATTAAACTTGGTGTTGAGTCGATATATACAAATTGAAGGTCGGATACCTACTTGCTCTATCTCATAAGTTGAGAATCCGATCTACAATTTTTTCCAAATTAATTCGAAAATATATTTGAAATAAATTATCTTTCTTTCAATAAATAGGATTGTGACTAAATTATTCAACACCGAATCAAATAGTACAGTCCAATTTTTAAATTCGAAAAAATATATATAGAAGGGCCAATCCCAAACTAAGTCCTTGTTTGGTTGTGATTAAAATCAGATTTTTAGTAAATTTTGATAGAAATTGATGAAATGTGTAGTTAAAAGATTGTAAGACTCGTAGAATATGTGATATTTGACAATTTCTTTCAAACATCGGCTAAATCACGTGGCCCTATTACCAATAACATTCTCAAGTCTGAACGCAATGGACGATTACGTGCGGTTGTCTACAATCTATATAGAAAACTACGTGAGTTTGTCCTATTTGTAGCCAAATAATTATTAGGGTTTTTATTATAATTAATATGGAGCTGTTGTTGTTTCTGTATAAAAAATATTATATTATGAACATGCACGTTTAACTTTGATTGATGCTACCTAAAATGCCCTACTCACTTTGAATCATTCATAATTATAATTGTTGGTTTAAGGTTTTAAATTTTTTGATTTAATTTGAGGCAATAATTGGATAGTGCATGTTTGGCGAAGCTTAAAAGTTAATTCTTTAGAAAGTACGTATGCAACAATCTACTTTCTAGAAAATTAAATTTTGTAAGTAAACTGGAATTTTTAAAACAACATTTGACGATGAAGATGCTTTGAAGTAGATTTCGCTACTTTTAAGCTCGGTCAAGACACATTTTCGGTGCATTGTTAGAAAAATTAATCAAATTCTAGGTGAAATTCATTTCATTTTTGCACGAAAATATCAGTAGATTTGTCTGCTACAATAATCAAAATAGACGAATTTGGTAGCCTAAAAACTAGAAACTTATTACGAAGTCCTTAGCATTTTGTAGACTCGCACAGGCATTAACAAGTTTTTACAGCATTTCATGTTTTTTTCGAGAAAAAGAAAAAAAATATATAAATAAAATTTAGGAATAGCACTCTCTCTTATATGTGCAATGCTGTCATTTACACAAGAAAAAATATTTCTTGATAGACTTTTCAATACCCTAAATGGCTTCCAAGAAATGGTCAAGAACCGTGTATCTTAAGATCCATAGTAGGTAAGAGTTTCATGGTTACATTAATCATCCTTTCATTCCCTTCTTACCATTTAAATTCTCAATTTCTTGCTCACAACAAGCAAACACAAATCCATTTTAATTTCATCTTTTCGTGTTTGTGAATCATGTAAAATTTACACTCTCAAAAGCCCTTTAATCCTTCATGCAAGCAAGCTAAATTTCTCGTGTTCTTGGAGAAGAAATTAAGTATTAATTGAGATTATTGCTTAAGCTTTTGTTCTCTTTTTCCAAATCTTTTCTCGTAGTTTACAAAATTTTCCTCCCTCCATTTCAAGCAAGCTTTTGAGAATTCTATGGTTTTCCTTTTTACATGTCAAATTCTTGGAGTGTTTAGCATTTAGTAACGTTAGAAAATACCAAATTTAACAAGAAAACAAGTCGGAAACTAAGTAGGTAGCAATGGAAGGATCAAGAGAAATGAAAGAGGAAACTATGCCACCGGGGTTTCGATTTCACCCTACAGATGAAGAACTCATCACATATTATCTGGTAAATAAGATCTCAGATGCAAATTTTACAGGAAAAGCTGTTGCAGATGTCGATCTCAACAAGTGCGAGCCGTGGGATCTTCCAGGTATATTTGTGACCTTAATTCTTGCTACTACTATGGCAAATATTCATGCATAAAAATTGTATCTATTTTTGTTTATATATAGCTAGGGTTTAGGTGCATAAAGTTAGGGTTTCTTAAGAGATGCAAACAATTAATTAATTTTCTTGATGATTCTTATGGACAAATCTTCTGTTTTCATGAGATATATAGATCATAATAAGTAGAGAGAACTGATGAAATGAAAGGCTAATTATTTTCATATTATGTGAATTTTATCTAATAGCTTCATTAATTAGGAGTACTAGAAATTTAGCATGTTTTGACAAGGACAATAACTTGTAATCCCCTTAATTTTTACTTTTTTTCCAATCAAATTTTACATTACTTATTTATTTTTTGTAAAACTTTCCATATTAGTCAACAATTTTGTTATTTCTAGCAATACTGATTTAGCAAAGAATATTGGTCATTTCTCGACAAACTTAAGAGTTTCTTGTCTAGCTTGATACATTTTTAATTCACTTTTTTTGTGTGTTTTCTTGGTGATTAGGGAAGGCAAAGATGGGAGAAAAAGAATGGTATTTTTTCAACCTCCGTGATCGAAAATATCCAACCGGAGTAAGAACTAATCGTGCCACAAATACTGGTTACTGGAAGACCACTGGGAAAGACAAGGAGATCTTTAACAGCAACACCTCAGAGTTAGTTGGGATGAAGAAAACTTTAGTTTTCTACAGAGGAAGAGCTCCTAGAGGAGAGAAATCGAACTGGGTCATGCATGAATATCGTATTCATTCCAAATCGGCCTATAGAACAAGCAAGGTACATAGTTTATAAACTGTTTTTTCCTTGCCTAACAAATTATTTTAGTGAAAGTCAGCACGAAGTACGTTAGTCTTGTATATTTTTTGCATTTGTATTTTGGAGGTTCGACTAATTTACCTCTCCTATAGTATATATTTTCGATTTTCCTAATTAAATCTTCATAATTGTATTTCTTTTAAATTTTCACTATGATTTTGCACTCCCTGATCTCATAGAAGTATATATGTTCAATGAAAAATTGTTTTGAAAAAAATAATAATGATGAATTTATATAATTATTTTTCGCTAAAATGGAAAAAGAATTATTATAGAATATGTATCCTAATGAATGACTAAACATGGGTTTTTTTTTTTTTTTTTGCCATTTACTTTACAAGCATATAATTAAAGTATAAATAACTGAATGTTTCATCTTATTAATATTTTGTTTTGAATATATCTGAAATTATTATATAGGGTTTCATTAACTTTTACAATAAATTCCTCATTGTTACACCTAATTCATTTTAAGTAAGTAATATACTCTACAACAAGATATGTCTTAAACCTTTTCTTAAGAATGCTATAATTTTGATCTCAATGGTAGTACTTTGAAAAGATTGGACTAAAAAAATAGTTTAAATTTAGAAAAAATATCATATAGAATGATGATGATATACAATATTAAATTTTGAATACCTAATTGAAATACTTTTTCATATTTAAGTTTCAAATGAAAACACTAAATAATGAATCACTTATAGTTTGTCGATCTATATTCGTAAAGTTACCATTCGACAGGGGCGTGGATTCTACAGGTTTAATGAAAAACAAAGTTAAAAATAATCAAATCTCCGTGTATGATTTTTATACTTGTACTGAATCATAGTTATCGTCTTTTAATTTGACAATAATTAGTTCACTAATTAATTTTTTCGTGAACTGGTTAATTTTATTTAACACTCGTCACATAATATAGAGGTGAAAAACATTAAAAATTATTGCTAGATATGTATCATTTCTTGTTCTTATTGTTTCAATAAAGCTTGACCTAATTTTTTCAGCAAGATGAATGGGTGGTATGCCGTGTGTTCCAGAAAAGTGCTGCAGGAAAAAAGTACCCTTCAAACCATTCAAGAGCTGTGAATCCCTACACTTATAATAATCTCGATTTGAGCCAAATTTCCATGTCCACACAAATGATCCAGCCTGATAATTTCCAGTTTCCTTTGGGACGAAACTATATGATGCCAGCCGAACTGCAAGAATATAATAAAGTTTTCAGATCAAGTGGCTCGACTAGCATGAACGGACAAATCCCACAACATGTTAACTACGCCGTGGGCGGTGGAGGAGGAGGAGAAGCAGGCATTTTCACCATTTCTGGATTGCATCTGAACCTCGGTGGTGGTGGAGCCCTGACGCAGCCACCCTTCATGAGACCACCGCCACCTCAGCCACCACCTCCGGTATCGGCAATGAACCCACAAGATTTGAACACTTCAATGCTGACTGATGCTGCAGGCTATGGAGGGGACATGAATAATGCAAATGCAATGAATAACAGGTTTATGGACATGGAAAATTGTGCTGATTTAGATAACTACTGGCCTACATATTAATTTACAGGATGCATGCATGAACATTAGAAGATTTGATGAAAATTTTATGGAATCTCAATTGTATGATAAATTTGTTTAAATAGGGAGAGTTTGAACTAGTTTTATTTCTGCTGCTGCTTGCTTGTACTTTTGGATAATATTAATGTTCATGCAGCCACTGGATATTGAAGGTACAACTCCAGGGCCGGTATTTGCTAGACTTAATTTTGTTAGCTTGAGATAGGAATTGCTATGTTTCAAGAAGTTCCAATATTATCAGATAGATTGTGTTGGTGTCGTTTTCTAATTGATAGAAACTCTGAGAATATTCTCTCAATGAGAACCTACTGTGTGGGAGTGTCTTCGGCGATGACATCCTTCCGACACTGAAGTTAAAAACAGCTTGCTGTAGGAAAATCGACGGGTTTCTTTTTTTTTAACGTGAATGAATATTAGGTTTGGTCGGCCAGCCCTTGTGTTGGGAAGAAGGAAAATGATTGAATACAGTACAGAGCTTAGCTCAAGTGATAGGAGCGAAGTCTTATCAGGTCATTGACATGGGTTTGAACCACTTCTAAAGGTAAGGATGAAATAAAAAAATAGAAGAACTCCTTAACATTGACAATCTGAGATTCTCATATGTTCGATATCAATATAGTGACTCATTATTTCGATAAATCATTTCATTGAAAATAAAGAAAACTGTGCGCTTGTAATCTCGCTTAACAAATTTATATTGGGATAGACAATATTTTTGGAAGAATTCACCATGACATCATGCATAATATCATGAAAAATGGTTACAATTTTTTTACTACTACTTCGTATTGGCAATAATTGTGAAAAATATCTAAAAATATTAAATATATAACATTTGTACTTATCGAAAAAAGGGGCACTTAAGAGGCTTAATGACAAATACTTTAGACGTATTTTTGCTAGAGCTGAATATGCCGCAAGGGAACTATAGTCAGCACAGTTGGGAGTTACATGATGATATAACTAATTCTCAACTTCAATGTAAGGTGGTCGATTGAGAGAACAAGCCAGTGACTTGGGGGTGAAGTGGAAATGAGCTTTTATTATCAAAAATCTAAGTGCGAGTACTTGAAGAATAGTGACAAATGCACTAAGTTCTTTCATTTGGTGGTCAAGAGGAACATGAAAAGGAACTATATTGCACTTGCAGTTGTACTTAAAAATGGATGGAGCTTACACTATGTCACAAGATCAAGTTGTGGCTAAATTCACACAGTTTTATGCTGATTTTCTGGGCACGAGCAGCACGGCACAACGTGTTGATATTGGTATATTGCAAAATGTGTTAAAATACGAGAAAGATCATACAAATGAAAAGCTCGCTGCCCACAGGGACTCCAACAAAGCAAACAGTTGCCAGCTATGCATTTCTAGAAGCATCGACTGAGAGAAATCTGCTCCAATTCTGTTACGAGTGGAAGCATTTTCATTTTTGTTAAAACCAATTTGTACAGCTGGTATATAGTTTGTTAGGAATATTCGTTCATCATCTATATAAGAATGCTACCTGTATGTGTATTAATATAAGTTCATTTTCAAGATGAATACAAAAGTAAACGTTCCTTCTTGCACAATTTGTTTTTTTCTTAGTTGTTATCGTTTCTTATATGGTATCAGAGCCTAATGGCTGTTAATGATGGCACAAGTATTACTGATACAAATCAAAATCCAATCCCACCTCAAAGCTCAAATCCTACTCAAAACTCTGATGATCCGTTCCTTCCCAACAGCCCCTATTTCATTGGTGCAAATGGGGCACTACTGGTAACTCAAATGCTTGACTCCAGCAATTACCAATCAAAAACAAACTTGGCTTCATCGATGGAAGCATCTATGAGCCTACTGATGTTTATAGTCCATTAATGGAGCATTGGCTTCGATGTAATGACACCGTCATCACCTGGCTGCAAAACGCCATGACAGTAGATATTAAGGCCAGCACACTCTATGCTGAAACGGCACATCAACTTTGGCTAGAATTAGAACAACGCTTGGCTCAGCAAAACGCTCCCAGAATTTATGAAGTCAAACAACGAATCAAAGGTTACAAGTTGCTGGATTTAGATTCAAACAAAGTCTTTATTTCTCGAAATGTTGTCTTTCACGAGGACATTTTTCCCTGCAAAATCTTGAATGATGTCAGTCATCCTACATTGCCTACCTTAACAGAAGAATTAGGTTATCAACCATCAGCCACTCATAATTCAACTGAACAAATTTCTTCTGCTCATAATCAGTTTTTAGAATTCTTGGATCAATCACCTGGTTTACCTGATCAGTTTTTAGAATCCTTGGATCAATCACCTGGTTCACCTGATTAATCTGAAACCTTCATAGAAACACTTCAAAACATTCCCACAAGTTCTCAGTTGCCTCGATTGCAGGACTTTGTATGCCAACAGGTCTCTTTACTTCCCAATTCACAGCAGTCCAGCAAGAAGGAAGGCCATCTTAAACCAGGTAGTCCTTTCCCTTTGTGTGCCACCTTATCATATGAAAAATTATCTAAATCACACAAAGCCTTTGTGACCTCCATAACATCACACATAGAACCTAAAACATACCAGGAAGCTGTTAAACATGTGGAATGGCGTGAAGCCATGAAGGATGAGATTACTGCACTAGAGATAAATAACACTTGGGATGTTACAGATTTGCCTCCTGGAAAGATTGCCATAGGTTGCAAGTGGGTATATAAACTTAAATTCAATGCAGATGGAAGTATAGAATGATGTAAAGCTAGGCTTGTGGCGAAAGGATACACACAACAAGAGGGGCTGGACTATCATGAAACATTCTCCCCCGTAGCAAAACTAGTAACTGTGAGAACACTATTGGTTGTTGCTGCAATCAAAGGATGGTTTCCTCACCAGTTAGATGTGAATAATGCATTCCTACATGGGGATTTAGATGAGGAGGTGTTTATGCAACTGCCTCCTGGATATTCCAAAGGTAATGAACAAAAGGTCTGTAAGCTTCGCAAAAGTTTGTATGGGCTCAAGCAGGCTTCTAGACAATGGCACTCCAAGCTCTTTTCATTCATAATTCAGCTGGGATTCCAGCAATCCAAATCCGATTATAGCTTGTTTACAAAATGTACCAAAGACTCCTTTACAGCTATATTGGTTTATGTTGACGATATCATAATGGCAGGCAAAGCATGCAGGTTATTGAGTCCTTAAAATCATCACTTGATGCCAAATTCAGGATCAAAGATCTGAGGGTACTAAAGTTTTTCCTTGGAATAGAAGTAGCACGATCAGAGAAAGGGATCCACATTTGTCAAAAAAAATATGCACTAGATATCCTTGCTGATTCTGGTATCATTGGAGTAGTACCAACCAAAATTCCATTAGATCAACACACGAAGCTTTCCAAAGATCAAGGTGACCTACTCCCTGATCCTTCCATCTACATGAGACTTATTGGAAGGCTCCTATATTTAACCATAACTAGACCTGACCTTGCATACTCAGTACAGCTCCTTAGCCAGTATATGCAAGCTCCCAGAATCCCACACATGAATGCAGCCCATAAAGTACTGAAGTATATAAAGTGAGCCCCTGGACAAGGATTGTTTTACTCCTCTGCGTCTAGTCTACATCTCAGATCCTATTGTGATTCAGATTGGGGAGCATGCCTCGAACTAGGAGGTCCATCACAGGTTACTGTGTCTTTCTTGGGTTGTCCCTGATTTTCTGGAAGCGAATAAACAGAACACCATCTCTAGATCCTCTGCAAAAGCTGAGTATAGGGGCTATGGCCAGTGTTTGTTGTGAGCTAAGCTGGCTTAGATACTTGCTCAAAGATTTACAAATTGATCATCCTCAAGCAGCATCATTAGCATGTGATAAGCATGCCCCGACACTAGGAGGTCCATCACAGGTTACTGTGTCTTTCTTGGGTTGTCCCTGATTTTCTGGAAGTCGAAGAAACAGAACACCATCTCTAGATCCTCTGCAGAAGCTGAGTATAGGGGCTATGGCCAGTGTTTGTTGTGAGCTAAGCTGGCTTAGATACTTGCTCAAAGATTTACAAATTGATCATCCTCAAGCAGCATCATTAGCCTGTGATAACCAAGTTGCCTTACATATTGCCGCCAATCCAGTTTTTCACGAGAGGACCAAACATATTGAACTTGATTGTCACTTAGTTCGTGATAAAATCGAAAAAGGAAGCATTACTACTGAACACGTGAGCAGTGATACTCAGATTGCAGATGTTCTGATGAAGGCTTTACCTTCAGCATCCTTTTATTACCATCCGTCCAAGATGGGAGTAAAAGATATCTACTCTCCATCTTGCGGGAGGCTATTAAAATACGAGAAAGATCATACAAATGAAAAGCTCACTGCCCACAGGGACTCCAGCAAAGTTGACAGTTGCTGCTATGCATTTCTAGAAGCATCGGCTGAGGAAAATCTGTTCCAATTCTATTATGAGTGGAAGCATTTTCTTTTTTTTGTTAAAACCAATTTGTACAGCTGGTATATAGTTTGTTAGGAATATTCTTTCATCATCTATATAAGGATGCTACCTATATGTGTATTAATATAAGTTCATTTTCAAGAGGAATACAAAAGTAAACGTTCCTTCTTGCACAATTTGTTTTTCTCTTAGTTGTTATCATTTCTTATAAAATGGTCCGCTGGTTTCATTGGTACAAGCACAAGACCTTGTACGGGACATTTCGAAGCAAGAGATTAAAGAAGCAATATTTAGTATTGGCCAGCCTGAAGGAACTGCTCAAGCAGCTTTGGACAATTTATCGAAGTGGGTTGTTGGAAGTAACTTGAGTAGCTCACACGCATATGATTTCTTCAGACCGATAGGGAACAAGAAGGCATGGGTTGGGGATGTTTGGAGTCCTTGCATTGCTCCTAAACATTCATTCATCTTGTGGTTAAATGCCAATCAAAGCTCTTAACCAAAGACAAACTGTTGCATCTTGATATCAACAGAAATTGTGTATTCAGCGGATCACAAGAGGAATTTGGCCAGCACCTATTCTTCCAATGTTCATTCAGTTCATCCATTTGGGGTCACGTTAGAGCATGGCTGGGGAATACACGCTTAATGACAATTACTGGCAGCGCATTAAAATGGATTGAAAAGGAGGCACACAGGACATCTTGGCATAGGAAAGCAAAGATAATTGCTCTTGCATGTACCGTCTACCAAATATGGACATCTAGGAACAGGGAAATCTTTGAGGATCTACAACCGCTTGTGGATAGCATCATTCGAATGATCAAAAAACACGTATACAATGTAATGCTTGTGGATAGTTTGAAACTTTGATGATTGGTCTTTAGTTTGTAATCGTTGATATATCTTTTGATATTCGTTGCTCGGGGATGTCCGAAGTAGTTGTACTCGTCTTATGATGAATATATATTCACATTAACCAATCAAAAAAATATATAAATAAAATTCTTTTATATTTGAGAGATATAAAGATAGCTTAATTCAACAATTAAGGTTCTGAAAAAAAAAAAAAAAAAAAAAGTTGGCTATAAATTTGTGCGTGTTATGTACTCATTTACGTTGAATATGTGTAGCTCTCTTGTTGATTAATCTTAATCTACTTTACAAAACTTGCAAATTTAATAGATATTTTAGGACAGAAATTAGAAGGTCAAATGGTGACATTCCCGTCGGAATTACATGTAAAAAAAAAAAAAAAAAAGATATAGTGGGCATTTGGTAAAGTTATCTCAACTTTTAAGTGAAGATTTTATGTTAGTACGTTTTGATTTCAACTTATTTTTCAAGTCTTATAAACAACCCCAAGCTTAGATAGCAGATTG
Organism: Fraxinus excelsior; assembly: GCA_019097785.1. NCBI lineage: Eukaryota > Viridiplantae > Streptophyta > Magnoliopsida > Lamiales > Oleaceae > Fraxinus > Fraxinus excelsior. Next base: position 22,719,349 of record CM032640.1, on the reverse strand, counting down.
GCAAAGAAAGGATGGAGAACGAATATCGAACATAGATAGAAGTGAACTTTTTAGAGAATCGGGAAAGGGTTATTGGACTCCTATAGTGAATACTCACTCTGTCTCAATTATATCAGCTTGTTTCATTTTTCATACGGATTAAAAAAACTTTTTTAATGTCATTGGAAAATTAATTTTTGTCAAGATCTTTCCTAATTTACCCTTATTTAATTTTCAGTATATAAAACTAAATTATTGTTGAAATTAGTAAAGAATTTGAAGAAGAAGAAGAAATTAGAGTTGTTCCATATTTTCAAGAAGTGGAAAATGTGTGTATTTGGATGATTTCAAGAAGTTGACACATTAAGTGGGAAAAATTTAATAAGAGTATATTAGTAAAGGAACACAACAAAATATTCTAAGGAAACAGACCTATATATTTGGGACAATAGAGAAAATGAAACTCAGCTTACATAATTGGAACGAAGGGGGTATAATACATCATTAAAATGTTGTTGAATTTTGAGACTTTTTAAGGGTATTTTGGGACTTCAAATGCACAAATTGCTAGAGCAACAACACAAAATTATGAATACCATTTTTTCTTTCACAGCTTGGGGAGCTCAGAAAGAGAGAGAACAAGAGGGGAAAATACATAAACTGTGAAGATATTGAGAGGATTGAAAGAGAGGAACAAAATTAAAGCTCAATCTCACTCTAGAATTCCTGCTTGGGAATGGGTTCCAAGTCTTCTCTACCATTTTTCCTTTAATTTCAATGTATTTCTTCAACTTTGGTATTTCCTTTCATTCCGTAATATGGGCTAAATGTAATGTGCCAAAATGACAATGTAAATTCTTATGATCTTGTTTTAGATGCTATATATTTGCTTGGTGCTTGATTTCTTTTATTGTTTTCCTACTATTTGGTCAATTTTAGGATATATTTGAGAATCACATTGAAATCGAGACATGAAATGTGTGTTTCTCTCTCTTAACATATAATATAGATTTCGATAAAGTATAGAAATATATCGCTATGGTTTATGCAATCGTGAGTGATGCTTGGTTGTGATTAATGCATCATTTTGCATTTGTTAATTCATATATAGAATTCGTACATCATGATATGTTTAGATTTACTCGAGAGAGATTGTCGAACATTGAAGGGACATTGATATTCAACACGAGCAAATATGGTTTAAAACTTGATTATAGAGATTAAAGTGGATAATTAGGTGGAGTCGAAATTGTAGTACTTTCTCACTCGAGAATTTCCTCTTGCTCGATTTAGCCATAACCTTAATTTCTTTAGTTTTGTACTGTACTTTATCAATTAATGATCAAATCAAGTTGAGTGTGTGCCCTCAAAAATTCACTCGACTAATCATTTAATTATTTAAGCACAAGTAGGTCAATTCTCGTAGTATTCAACACTCTTATCTCATTATTATTTGTTCACGATAAGTGCACTTGCAGTATTGAATAGTTGATATCAAACATACCAAAAGGTTGTTTCGAGGCATGTTTATATATCCCACGTGATGCATAAAAAAATTCGTTGCCGATAAATCAAACAAATCCTTTAGATTTTTAAGCCCTTCATCTTTCTATCCTCCCCAACTCGCTGAGAGTCCTTCAATATATTATTACTCGCAGTAATTAGAAGTAATGTTACACTTAAAAGACCAACTTTTATTCATCAAATCAAGGTTCATCTCATATAATTATTGTGGACTCGGACAAAGATACTGAGGACATGGTTAATTATCATAATCGACCCCATCTTACCTAACACGCACATCTTGTACTTTTGTTCTAAATGTCCATCATCTTACAAATTTACTAATTAAAAAAAAAAAAAAAAAAACACACACACACACACACACACAATGAACAATCAAATATCCACAGCTTGAATTATATACCCAAAAAAAAAAAAAAAAAAAAATTACGTGTTTGAGCTACATTATTTTGGAAGAATGTATTCTGAAATAGTGGATTGATGGAGAATGTGTGGTTGAAAAAGAAAGTAAAGTTATGAATGTGATGGAAAATATTATTTTATTGAAAATGCGGTTGAAAATGAATAGAAAAATGATAATGAAAATTTTAATGTGTGTCAAACAGGAGCTAAACATCTACACATTTTGCCCCTGTTTGATCTGGATTAAAATCCAATTAAAAGTTCAAGTCAAAGTCGACAATTAATTTTAACTACATTTTATGGAACCCACAACTTTTCAGCCATATATTTCATCAATTTTCATTAAAATCTACTAAAATTTTGATTTTAAATCTCTACTAAATAAGGGCTTTATTCAGACTGACCCAAAAAAAAAAAATCATAAAACATTATTTTGTACTTTTCATTTTTAAGTCCCTGTTTGATCCACATTATTTTAAAATACATTTTTTCGAAACTCATTTTTAACTACGCATTCTTCAATAAAATAATATTTTCCATCATATCGAAAATTTTTCCCTACTTTTTAACAACATATTCTCATATCACTATTTAAAATACATAATTTCCTTAATAATATCCATCAAACACTTATGTGCAATTTCATCTCCCACTACATTTTTACTTTCAAATTCTTAAGATTAATTAGCCACCATTTGAAAGAATTTATAAATTTAGTCAACAACCATACTACTTGTACAAAAATAATTGACAACTTTCTTTATAAAATGCCACTTGGCGACCCCCTATTGGGAGGTGCCTGCGACGGCCCCCACCATAGGCGCCCCCTAATAAAGGGCCGCCAAGTAACATTTTTTCAAAAAAGTTGTCAAAACTCTTTTTGTACAAGTAAAATAATTCTTTAGTCAAAGTCATCAATTTCAACCAAACTTTTATAACTCATTATTATAGATACATTTCCACCATTATTGCACTTTATAAATTTGCCAAACGGAGGCTCAGATAACTAAAGATCAACAAGTAAATATATTGCACCTACTCATCAATAATATATCAATTTCGTGATGTTTAAATGACTACAAAAGTTCGTTCAGAGCCCCAATATCAATATAAATTTTAGAAAATTTGAAATCTACAAATCATGCAAGAAATGTATAGGAAGGTTTAACAGCAAAAGTAAGAAATTACACCAGAACATTACATAGCTAATATACAAATTCCTAGGTTAACCATTTGAAACTACAAAGAGTAATATTTCAAAACTAGAATTCTCTATTGCCATATCCTTCTTTCACAAATGAAATGGAATTTCCAAAAACATTCCCAGCAACTTGAGGCCCCAAACGTTATAGTGGGAAAAGACCAAATCCATCTGCACGAAACGACACAGAAAAAAGAATTGAAGAGTGATTGAGATGGATCATCAGAATTCGAAAACAGAATTTATACAAGGGAATATAGCCATTTACTCAAATAGTCTCTCCTCAAACCAAGCAATTGCCTACAAACAGCAAGTTCAGCCCAGTTTCCAATAAAATTGGAGTCAAGCTATTCGCCAATTCATTTAAATCCAGAACTACCAACAACTTTCTCATCTTAAGAAAATAAATGAAATAAAGATACTATAGTCCGGAAAATGTATCTGCATGTGCATTTTAAACAATTTCAGTTGGTTCGACATTCATAGATTCATTGCCTTTTCTCATTATCTTGTAAGTGGCTGAGGTTGTAAAGAGACTCTAGCTGAACAGGATCAGCTCCAGTTCGACTCGTCTAAAGCCTTCACAGATTGGCTCATAAGTTGAAACCAGACGGAAATGGATATGCTTTCAAGCCTGTAAGCTCTATTAGCTTGGCTTCTGAAGCTCACTAGTATACCCAAGACCATAAAATTTAATCAAGTAGTTCAAGCCATGTTCAAAATCTAAACTGTCGTATCATTCATGAAGCACCAAATGTGTCCCAATTTATACCTGCAGGGCTCCATGAACTACTTGGACATCTGTTCTTTTAAAATAGCTAAACCATGATACTATAGAAGCCCATAACACCTACATAATTAAGCATCCGTTCAGGAAGAATTTATAAATGGTTAAATTTATAAATAAATAAAAATGAGTGGTGGATAAGTAGATAGTACTTGTGGTCCCTTGGAATGTGTAGTTAAAAATGAAGTTTGATCATTTATAAATTCACCAAATGAAGGCTAATATCGGTTCTTCCACAACTGACATGGGACATTCCTTTCCCATTCCATGACTGCCCCAATCGATTGGGCTCCTGACACCCATTGTACCCTAGAATTGGCTCCAATACCATCTACACGCTCGAAGCCTGCAAGGGATGGGCCCACATGCAAGAATCTGTCAGTGGACTCTACATTACTATTTTGTATTCCTTTTCACTTTACTGAAGTGGTTGACCTAATTTTTACAGAAGCCCGTGAAAGTCTTATATGAATGTCATTCTCTTCTGCAACCAACTTCATATGTGACAACAGGATCCAATATAAGTACACATTATTTTCTCCCTCCTGCACAACTGCTTCATTTGCTAGTAAGTGTGACTGGATTAGCATAGTGGATAAGCCCTAGAATATTACTTAGAGCCTCATGGAAGGGGTTGACCCTGCCTACGCACCCACAACACTCAAATCCAACTAATAAGAGGATAAAATGTATGCATGTATATACAATTTCTCACATATGTGCACAACTGAAGTATATCAGTATACATGAACAAGTACAAATGATCCCAACAATATTAAGTTTTCTTTAAGAGGTTTAATAGCACACCTTGAATTGTAGTACGGGAGCACAGATCCCAACTTTACTTGTCTGGATGTCCACGTTTTCCCTTCCGACGTGAATGGTTAGAGTTGCCATTCCTAATGGGCTTTTTTGCCTTTTTGCTGCAATATGTAGATAAAATGATTTAATACCAACCAAAAGAGAGAGCCCTTAAAATAGAATCTCCTTAGTTTTAAAGTAGAAAGAATTTATGAAAATAATCAAAGACCAATAAGTAGGCAAGTTAAATAACTAACCAGAAGACACCTGAACATATGTTGAACAGAATAATGATGGGCAGAGCCAGCACAGCAGAAGCCTGCCACATAAAAAGTCAGTTGCAGCCTGACACATGGATTTTGACAGTGAAAAATTGGAGACATGGCCATAGAAAGATTAGCAACACTTACAACAAACCAAACAAGCTCTCTTGTTGCAAAAGGTCTAGTAAGCTCGTGATTCTTCAGTTTTTCATGCACAACATCTTGAACCTTGACAAAAGATAAGAAATTAAATCAAAATATTACAACATGAACCCAGAGATGGGAGTTGTGAAGTTTGGCTACAATAATGGCATTCATCTGGTGGTGACTTCCCAGTTCAGTTGGATTTGATGATTTTTTAAAACTTCTAGAAGTCATTAATAGTGCACAAAAGTGCAGGGATCCGTTCTCTATACAGTGGGATAAGCTATTAAAGTTCTATAAATGAAGAACAACTTTCAATGTAATCTCCATCTATCCACCAAAAATCAGATTTAAACTACAGTATTGTAAAAGCTTGGAGGTGTGGTGTGTGTGCATGCAAGTGAGTCGGAGTAAGAGTAAGATAGTGCAGACTTAAGTCTAATGATAAAATCAATTGGGTACAGAGAAGGTAACGCTCATTTAAACACATTGAATCTAAAGCAAACCGTAAAAGTGCACTAATAAAAAATTAGAGTGGAGAATGTATATAGAACTATCATGCCTGATGGTGGTACACTGTTGCAGACTCAAGGAACTTTCCATAAGCATGAACTGCCTCCTTTGTATAGGGTTTCAAAGTAGTCCGGATTTTATCAACATGAGGTCTTGTTGCAGTGGCAACCTGATCAATATATGGTTTGCTAAATTTCCTTAATTCCTGCAGTTTAATTAAATTTACTTCAGATGGCGAAGAGAGAGTAAACAAATTAGGTTGAGCTGATGGATATCTCACTTGAAAATAAGGATCGGCAATTTCCTGAACTCTGATGATATGTGGAGTCACAGTGTTCTTTGATACCTCATAAATCTCAAGAGTTTTCGTAGTTAGCATTTGCACACGTGGTTCAGCATTAGTTTTTACCACTATCCACTGTTCCTTTATGGCTGGGATCCATTTCTTCACACAGGATGGAGGATATAAATCAGCACATAAAAATTCAAATCAGGAATAATGGAAAATATTACAAAAAGTATTAATGGTGACGACTAAAAACTAAAAAGTTATGGTGCTACTCTCACTTGCAATGCAACCAACTAATGTAAGTTTCTTATCTTATGTTAGATAAGTAGAAACGCAACAAAATATATGCTAACTGGAGAAAAAATGTAAACAACTTAACTATGAATGCATGCCACAATCCCTGCTTTCTGCATTAACATCAATTAGAGCAAATCAAACACTCATACTTAGCCTAGCTTATGCAAAGATGACTTACAGTTTTCATGGTTTCAACATGTGGTGCAGCCCACTCTTCAAGTTGGGCCTTCTTCTCAATTGCCTGAAAAAAAACAGATAGGAATAGGCTACTGAAAAATGGAGGCTGAAGGCAAGAATGTAACATTTCATAATTCCTTCATACACAAACAATGCCTAAGAGGAAACCTAATGTACTCAATGCAACTTAAACACTTGCCTTCTGCATTGCCATCTCCAAGGCAGGTCTTCCATATACATTCCAGTTCTCCTCCAGAAGTGACTGTAAATAACAAACTTAGTCAAAACTCACAAGAAGACTCAGGTATTATAAATAAGCAGCAAAAGAACAGGAAACGATACCTGGTAATGAATAAAATTAACTGCAAGCCAAGGTGGAAGCCATGCACCATGAACCTAATTATATATCATAAAATGAAATAAGGCCATATTACACCCAAAAAGAGAAGTAAAAGTGTTCTTCACAGCATAGGTCATCAAAGGGAATGAATGGCGCAAATTTGAGCATACGTGTGGACGAGGACTCAAACATCAATTAGAGCCCAAACAGAAGCTCTGAACAAATTATGCATTACAGAGAATATGTTGACCAGCTACAGCAAGGAAGTACTTTGGGCCTTTGGCTGAAAACATTTGGTATGTTCAAAAGCAAACAAGAAGAAGAGCAGATGTATCCACAAAATCCAGATGAGCGTTGAAGAAGAGCATAAAATGAGCAAGGAAGCTCTTAATTGGATTTGCATTGAGCTCTAGTTCTGCTAGTTAATGCCAAATTAATAGAAAAATATCTGATAGTTTACAGCCAAATTTCGACAGGCACATACTATGGTAGGTTTTCCCAAAGATCCAATGACAACTGGGGCAATAGACTTTATCATAAAGAAGCTAGAAGCATAATAGAAACTCCACACAGTCAACTCTATAGTTTCCATTAGGTTTGTCATAAGTTTACATGTATTTCAATAAATTAATTTATTGCATTCATGCACTTATCATTTTTGGAATGTCATTCCTTGATTTCAGAAAAATTATTTACTGGATAATTATTTTCCTTTGCCTCCTGATACAAAATTACTGTACTAGGCTTCCAGGATTCCCTTCTAAGAATTCATGTATATTTTACAGAAGAACCAAGTAAATTGATGGTATAAATTATCCACAAAAGTAACATAACATTATATGGTTGTAATGATTTGCACGTAAATCCAGTGACTTAGTAATTAGATGGGATTTCATTACTACCAACTTTTTTGCCCCATTCATGAATTGATTGAGAGGGTAGAATTGCTACAAGTTCCCAATCAAATGAACTATTGGTAGACTGTATTATACTGATCCATATAAACAAAAAATCATTTTGATTCTATGTGGAAAAGATCAGGTGTCAATTTATGATATAAAAACAGTTTTGATCAGCATAAAAACAAAAATTATAGGACAGAAAATACCATAGAGGACAAAAAAATCAGTGAATAAATAATTTTGTGAGTAGTAGAACCACTAAGTTCCCTCACTTTTTCATGGCGTAAAGAGATTGTAGTTAGTCACTAATCCAACAAAGCAAGATTAGAAGAAGAAAAAATGTTTAGCTCAGATACCAGAAAAATGATATGCATTGACAAAATTTGTGATAAAAAAAAATATAGAAAAAGAGCAATTAGACAAGGAATGTTATGTTTAATATGAAACAAAGTGCCAAGTCACACTTCATCAACAACATGAGCTTAGTGAAAAGGTTATTCAAAATAAACACGAACTAAAAAAGAGTTCAACATTTCTATGATAAAAAAGTTGAAGTTATATAAATAGTTATTCAGGACTGTGATAAACCAAGAGAAACAATAGTAAGGATGAAAGAGAGAGAGAATTGACATGCAACTGAATCATGTCTACAATTAATATTGTATTATCTGGCCTTAGATGAAAAGTTTGAACAGAACCTAGGTGGTGTAAATAAGAATAAGCTTTATAGCCATGTTGAAGGAATGAATCAAATACTGTGCTGCAGAAGAACTATAGTGGAAATAGAGAATCTTTAATGGTGTCTGATAGGTCAAACCAAAAGATTAAGGCAAAACTCAATACTCGATGCAATAGTAGTATCATGAAATGCAATAGAACATTTAAGCAATAAGGAAGTCAAATGGTACTCCAAAATTGAAATCCTATGAAAAAAGCATAGAAAAGGGTAGTAAGGAACATTAAAAAAACCATTGAAAGCTTACCTCCATCAACTCTTTAGTTTTGGACGTATATTCAGACTTCGCCTTCATCAATTCATCCTGCATAAAGAAAAAGCAATTAATTATACCAACCAAATTTTTAAACAAATTTAACAAGTGTTTGAAACATTAGTAATATACCTCAGCAACATGAAGAGCTCGTTCAGTTTTACGTAATTTTGTTTTCTGTTCATCAATGACCTTTTGAAGCTGCAAACAGAACAGAAGCAATCCATGCACAAACATGGAATGAGAGTTAGATTGAAGTGCAGATAGAGAGAATGTTAGGTTTTTATTTTCCATTTTCCACAGGCAGCAAAAGGTGCATATAAAACCAAAAATAGACTAATGTGGAACGTCGTCATATTCAATCATACTAATATAAGCTTTTCAATATGTCGTGTTACTTATAATATCTTTCTGACAAATTTCAGAAGAATCATATCTCTTTATTAATGCATACCGCATTAATCACGTCCTTGTGCATTACCACATGTACTACGTCATGCGATAATTAGGATGTAGAAATCTTTTCAATGTATGAAACATAAATCATATAAAAGTCACATGAACACAAAATAATAATAATAATAAAATCATTTCATCCTCATATGGAGTAGGATACATCGTCTTCTTCCACCTCATATGTCACTCTATCAACAGCCATCTCCAGAATGAAAACTACCAATGCTTATAACCTCTCCATTTACTTAATTCCATGTCCTTTACCCTAGGTTTATCACTAACATTAGTTTTCCTAACCAATGCAAGAAAAATATGCCCAGACCAAGTTCTCCACATTTCATCTTTAATAAACAAAGACACCAAATCACAATAAAACAAAAAAGGCGAGAGAGTCATGAGATATATTTTATCATTTCGGACTCCACTATTAAAAGACAAAAGTTATGAAACTTGAGGCCATTATTACGTGTAAAATAATTTACAGGCACAGTAGACAAAGAAACATCTTACACTCTCAACTTTGGCATTTAATTCAACCGTCTTCTTTACAGCTTCCTCTGCTCGGGCTTTGAATACTTCCTTTCCCTTACTTTTCACTTCAATGTCTGTTTTGAGTTTCTCCACGTGCCTTTCCAATTCTTCAGCTCGTGCATGTGCCTTCTCCACCCGTTCCTCAGCGGCTAACGTTCCCTTTTTCTAACAAACAAAAAGCATTGTCACTAGCAGGAAAAAGAATAAAACAACTGAGTTCAGGGGATTTTAATGCCTCACTTGTAGAGAACCAATTTCATTCTGCAATGATGAAATGCTGTTTGATTTTTCTTTGATTATCTTCTCCTTTGCAGCAATTAACTCATCCTTACCTTTTATTTCTTTAGCTTTCTCCTCAACACGAGACTCTTCAAGCAATAGAAATGTGTGAGAAAATAAAAAATACAGTTACAGTCTGCTATTATATGAATAAAGTAATCAAATCATTTCATTACCCCAAGGAGGGGGTATACCACCACGTCATTTTATTTACAAATTCATGTATAAGTTTGGTCGGCAGGGAAAAGGATGCAATCTACTGATGGTATACAATTTTTTACCGTGTAAGCCCCCACAGAGAGTTCAGTTTCTAGAAAATTCCACATGCCACCCTGAGGGATAGCTCAATTGGTCAGGTCTTAGGTTTGCTCCCCAATGGTCACCAGTTCAAATCCCCTCAGGCCACTGAGGTGAGAAACGACTGTAAACTTCAGGGCCCCGTGGGATTAGTCGAGGTGCGCGTAAGCTGGCCCGGACATCCACGGATATAAAAAAAAATAAAAAAAATCCACATGCCTAAAACCTTATCTCCACTCTCCATACATATGTTTGCATTCTTTTTCAGTTTTTTTTTTTTTAATAATCGTGAATATCTAAACCAGCTTGTGCCCACGTCGACTAATCCCGTGGGCCTAAAGTTTAGGGTCGGGTACTCACCTCAGTGAGGATGAAGCAACTGGAACTGATGATCAATGAAAAGCAAACACAAGCGTGACCAATTGAGCAACCCCTCGGGTTATTCTTTTTCAGTTCATTATTTGACATCTCTATCTATATAAATATTTACCCAAACGTTCCTTCAAATGCGCTTCTGCATAATTTTTTTCCCCAAACAAATGCTTACAAGTTTCACTAGCAATCGTCAAAACCCAATAACCCATAAATCATAATCACTCAAAATTTTAAAAAGAAAATGAAAAACAGAAATAGCTTAATACTCAAAAATGGAACTTCCATTTACCATATCATGGGCTATACAACATAACAATAAAAATCGAAAATTTTCTAAGCTGACTAACCAAGAGTATGGATCTTAGATTTGAGTTGTTCTATCAAAACAGAATCAGAGCCATCCGATCTGTGTACTTGGACTTCATCGTCAACGACAGAGATTGGTGAATCAGCATCAGCTCTGATGTGGCCAAGGATTAGGGAGAGAAATACAGTAAATATGAACAATTTTAACGCAGCCATAAAGCCACTATTGGAGGCTCGGCGCTCCTCCTATCTAGTATATTTTTGTGAATTTTTTGTCGGGATTTTTTTCTTGGACTGGATTTTTAGAGTTGTGTTCTTCTTGGGGAAACCCACGTTGTGCACGAGAGAGTAATGTAGAAAAAAAAAAAATACAGGCACACCCTGCAAGTTTCTTGGAAATTTTTAAATTGACGACAATACCCTTTGTCGGGGAAAAACTATCAAAAAAGAGAGATTTTTCTCAAAAGGTCACCAAAGTTCGAGGGAAATTTCAAATTGATCGCTGAAATATTTTTGTGTTTCATTTAGAGCATTTTTGAGAAGTATTTATAAATAATTTAAATTATAAATAAATGATAAATAAGTAGATAGAAGTTACGGTTGCTTAAAATGTTTACGTGAGCCAAACATAGGCCTAGCTATAGAGTTAAATGATGTTACATAAGTTCGTCGCTCCTTTAGCAACATCAACTCCAAATTTGACGTTGCGTCATTGAACCAAAGATTGTTGTGTCCATGTCATGAAATTAGAAGTCATCAAAATAGAATAAAAATTTCGAATAGCGCCTTTCAACCCTAATTTTGACTGAAAAGCTTGCAACACAACTAAAAACGGGGGGCCAACTTATAGGAATTGATCACTTCAATGGTCATGTGAAGACTTAATAGCTATTATGTTGATTATGGCATTAATCAAATTGACGGAGTAACAAATTATGTAATAGTACTTATTTTTGGTGACTAAATGGGTCACAAAAATACTTTAATGATAAATTTGAAATTTTATTGAATTTTAGTGGCCATTAGTGAAATTGACTGGTCAAGAAATGACTTCCTAAAGTATACATTGTTTTTCTTTTATGGATACCACTTAAAATTGCACTAGGCTTTTTAAGGCCTTCTTTCAGTGCAACGAAAAAAGTTCAACTTTCAATGTATATATATTTTTATGACACTCCTTTATTCGATTTGAATTTAATTGGAAGAGAACATGTTTGGCAAAAAAATTCACAACTTTTAAGTGATTGGTTGCGTGATTTTTGAGATGAAAATAAGTTCCACCTAGATAGTTTATTTTATCTTTTAAGCTATGAGTTCACGAGTGCTGGCTTGACAATTTTTTTACCACAAAATGAAATTTAAAGGGTGTTTGGTATAAATTAAAATTAAATTTTTTTGTAGATTGTAATAGAAGTTTTTGAAATGTGTGGTTGAAAAGTTGTGTGACCTATGAAAAATGTGATTAATATTGATTGTTTGACTTTAACTTGAATTAAAATCGAATTTAATCCGGTCCAAACATGGCTTTATTCTTAAACTATAGGTCCATTCAAACATGCTCCTAATACAATTAAATCTTTGATAATAGTAAGTTTTCTCTTTTTTGCATAATATAACCTCTGAGATAGCATCATTGTGTGCAATATAACTTCTTTAATACGTCATATCTACTTCGAACTTATGAACTCGCAAATGATTCAAGTCATCACTTGTGGATGAATTCTCGATGACAAGTTTTAGTTCCGATTTGGACTCCATTTTAATTTTAATGTATTTTTCTTTTTAACAACACATTTTTCAATAAAATAATATCGCGAGTAATTTAAGATTTTTCCTTCTTTTTAAACTATACTTTTTTTTCAAAAAAATCAATATTCCAAGATACATTTTTTTCTTAAAAACTAATTTTAGCCAAAACGGGAGCTTTACTTGTAGAGCGAAAATGATAGAATTAAAATATTATAAAACCAAAGGAGGGTAATATAGTCATTTCGTGTGTGGACATGGTGTCCATCGAGTGTCCCGACTCCCTGGACTCACGACGGGGTTGTTGAAGTTTGATCACCGGCACCTGTCCTCATTTAATGGAGTCAAACAGAAAGGTGTTTGAATATGCAATAGGCCAACCTCCAAATTTATTATCCATTTTTCACATAGTAATTCACGCCCCAAATTTGTATGATTATTTCTTATCGAGTAGGTCAAAAATATAATTAGTTAATTAGATGTGTTGTGGGTACATAGGAGTGTCTATTACGTTTGTTGGGTGGGCGTCGAGTGTTATTATAGGGACGAATTCCAAGTAAAAATACTTAGTCAAATTTCGACCTATGATGACATTAAGTCACACTTGGTCAGCCAACCCAAATTCATACAACACATCCACACGAAGTAAAAAGCAATATAACACAATCTTTACGGGAGAACCCAACTTGTTTATTATTCAACAATAATACAAGACACGATGGAAAACACTAAAAGATCACAACACTCTTAGGTCTCAACAGACCTGACCTTTAGTATTTATAGACCAAAATCGTATGCAGTTGACATCCCCAACTGCCAAAGGAATAAACCAACCCAGTTGGCTCGAAAACTGCTAGAAACTGCATCCATCATCTAGTTCTAGCAACTGCCCTCACTTTCCACTAGTTTGGACTTCGAAAACCGCCCAACGCATGTGCCAGACATATGCTCCAATTGGACACCCGAATTTGTGGACTTCAGCCCACTAACAGCAAGCTGATCAGCATATGCCTTGTCTGTCTGCAACTCTTTGCCCATGAACAGCAAGCGGATCAGCCCATACCTTGCTAACAATCTGACACCACCAAACTGAAGCACATTTCCCACGTTTTCCTTGCTCCGAATCCGAAGTGTGCACCATCAACACACCATTCCCGCAATATCCCGACATGAGAGCAAGGTGCTCTCATGCCATTACGCATATCAACCTTTAAGAAGCTGACATGTGTCCATTATGGACACCCCTGTGGTTACAATTAACATTTTTCTTCGAAGAACTGTTTGGGTTACAGGGTGGGGATCTGTTACCTCACAATAGGGGGTGGGTGGGATTTTTTTTGGCAATTTTTTTATTACCATGGGTCCCGCATAGGGCCCACCCATCTGAGTATAGGTAAAACTTCTGTAAAATTATTTTTTGTACATTTGACTTTGTTGTTTTCCTTCGTTAATACTATTCGATTTTGAAGTGGTCACTCCCAACTATGTATAGGTGTTTTGTGTGTCTTATATGTCAAATACTAAATCTCGATCAGTGACGTAGCAAAATATGAGTGGTATGGTGATCGACACTGTAACATTTTGACTTTTTCTTTAAATATGCATAGAATTTTTGAGATTTTTTTTAATATATACGTAATTTAGGTATATTTTGTTCTTTCAAAATTCTTACATCCTTGTGAGAATTTTGGCTCAACCATTAAGTTCGACCGTGTTTCTGTGAATGTTTATTTACTTGTAGTATTTGTATATAGCCATTTAACAATTTTTGAGTTGTGATTGTTAATTTTGACTGGTGATACAGAGAGTTAATGAAATAATTTGTGAATTCTGTTATTTTTTAATATTTCAACGAAATGAATAAGAAAGAAAGAATAAGGGTCCGTTTGACATGATTTTTAAAAATCAAAAGCTAATTAAGAGAAATTACTTTTAAGTATATTTGAATAATTTTTTAAAAGTATTTTATCTGACTAAAATAGCTATTAGAGGAAGCTAATCAATATGAATTCATCAAAAACTTCTTTTATAAGAAAAAAAAAATCGTCTAAACATACCCCACATTTATTCTTCGTTTACTTCTTCATCAAGGAAAAAGGAGGAAACAGTAACTTAAAAAAAAAAAAAAAAAACAGTCGTAGATGAAAAATATAAGAAAATTTAGAGTGTGTTCTGCTGTACTTAAAATCCAACTAAAATTGAGAATATGACTGTTATTGAGTCTCACTCGTCTAATAAAAGTCAACAAAATAACGGCTAATTTTTCAATTCTAATCCAATTTTAATCTCTACCGAATTTGGCACCCAGTTCACTTTCAATGATTTTTTATTTATTTTTTTGTTAAAGGTTATTTGTGTTCATTTGACAATTCAATGTTAATTTCTAATTACAACAATCTTAGCTCTTGACTAAAATTTGTTATTGAAAACAATAAACCAAATCGACGACTTTTAAATTGATGCAAAAAGAAAATATTTGAATTTTTTTTTTACAGAAAATATATTGTTTGATTACGCTAGTGAATTAATGAAAATTATAATAATTTAGCTATTCGTATATAAACAATATTGTTGAAATTTTAAAAGAAATTCGTATTAATTCAAAATGAAGTAATTTATAGCCTTGTATAAATATTGAAGGAAGAAAATATATTGAGAGAGAAATATTATTCAACTTAATTGAAGAATGAAAAGAGTCCAACCTTATAAATACAAACTGGAAAATGGAAAAGGCGGGAAAGTATATGGAGGGAGAATTAGTTACAACTAAAATATCTAACTAAACTAGCTAAACCCCAAACTCATGAAATTTCACACATGAATTAGACAGCTAAGTTGAGGTGTTCTCCAGTTGGACGATCCATTGGCTTCAACACTCTCCCTCAAGATGGACTATGAAGATTAACAATAGCCATCTTGGATAGTAAATGAAGCAATACGTTCATAGGCAAAGGTTTTGTGAAAATATCTGCAAGTTGGTGATTGGAACGAACTGGCAAAAGTTTGATGACTCCTTCACTGATTTTATCTCTTATAAAATAGCAATCTATTTCTATATGTTTAGTGCGTTCGTGAAAGATAGGATTGGTGGCTATATGCACTGCAGCCTGGTTATCACAAAAGATTAAGGCAGACTCCTTGACATCCACTTGAAAATCACAGAGCAATTGTTGTATCCACACAAGTTCACTGGTAGTAGCTGCTAAGGCACGATACTTAGCTTCTGCAGACGATCTGGAAATGGCGGTCTGTTTCTTTGCTTTCCAAGATACCATTGAATCCCCAAGAAAAATACAGAAGCCAGTTACTGATTTTCTTGAATCTAGGCAAGAAGCCCAGTCAGCATCAGCATAAGCCTGCAATTGCATCGATGAACCAACAGGAAATAAAAGACCCTGGCCTGCGGTAGCTTTAATGTATTGCAGTAAATGGTGTACAACATTTAAATGTGGCTTTCGAGGCTGCGAAACGAACTGACTGAGTTTGTGAACCTCGAAGGTGATGTATGGCCTTGATACTGTTAAGTATAACATACGCCCAATTAATCTTCTATACATGGAACCATCTTCCAACAACTCTCCCTCAAAGGAGTTCAAACGAACTTTGGGATCCATGGCTACCACATCAAGTTTACAACCAAGGAATCTAGTGTCCTCTAATAGTTGAAGAGCATAATGCCTTTGAGATAACATAAGGCCAGTTTGTCTTGCAATCTCTAGGCCAAGAAAAAATTTAAGCTTTCCCGAATCTTTAAGCTTAAAATTACTGTGAAGAAATGATTTTAAATCATGGATAATGCTGGAATCTGACCCTGTGATGACTATGTCATCTACATATACTAGTAAGGCGACAAATGAAGTGCTAAAACCTTTTGTGAAGAGTGAATAATCAGATTTTGACTCATGAAAACCATGTAGTAAAAGAGCATGAGAGAATTTAGAAAACCACTATCTCGAAGTCTGTTTTAAACCATAAATTGATTTATGTAATCTACAAACCGAATGCTCTCCCTTACTGCCAGAGGATAATGAAGGTTTATAACCTAAGGGCAAATCCATATAAATCTCTTCAAAGAGGTCACCGTGTAGAAAAGCGTTATTAACATCCAATTGGATGATGTGTCAGTTCTTTATTACTGCTATGGCTAGTAGAAGTTTCACAGTTACCATTTTAGCAACTGGAGATAATGTTTCCGGAAAATACAGCCCTTCTTGTTGAGTGAAACCCTTTGCAACTAAGTGTGCTTTGTGTCGTTCAATACTCCCATCAGATTTATACTTGGTTTTATATACCCATTTGCAACATATGGTATGTTTCCCTTTAGGCAGAACAGTCACAGACTAAGTATCGTTCAATTCTCTCGAATGAGCTTCTTTTACAGCTTGATGGTAAAACTGTGGTTAAACTGTGGTTCTAAGTTTGAAGATATGTTTAAGATAAGGTTTTTATGAGATGAAGATAATTTGGAATAGGAAAGATAGTAGCTTAGTGGATAATGATGAGGTGAGGGAATGCTAGATGATGAAGAACTGGATAGTAAATTGCAGTGAAATTCCTGCAAGTATGAGAGGGTTTTGCTAGTTCTGAGAGATCTTCTAAGAATAGGAACAGAAGACCTATTAGGACCATCAGGGCCAGGAACATCATTTAAATGATGGCTTGAAGATGGCCTATTATTGGAATCAATACTAGGAGAAGGGATATCGTCATGAATGGAAACGCCATTATTTGGAATAGAGGATGACACGTTAGTGGGATGATGTCTATCTGTAGGTAAAGTATTGACAGGAATTGGTAGAACAAGGTTAGAGAAAAGAGTCAATGATCTCAGATGTTTGTGAGGCAGAATGGAAAGGAAAGATGTGTTCGTGGAAAATCACATCTCTAGATATAAAAATAGATTTAGCAATGATGTCATATAGTCTATACCCTTTGATGCCAGGGTGATAGCCAATAAAAACACATGCTCTTGCTCGAGGATGGAATTTTAAACGATGAGAGGTAATGGTAGATGCAAAACATAAGCATCCAAACACCTTACGAAAATTATAGTCCACTGGAACATGATATAGCAGGGTAAATGGTGTTTTGTTTTGGAGAATAGGTGAAGGAGTGCGGTTTATCAGGTAAGTGGCTGTTAAAACACAGTCACCCCAGAAAGAAGTTGGCACTTGTGATTGGAAGAATAATGCTCTTGCCACATTGAGTAAATGCTGGTGTTTTCTCTCAACCATTGAGTTCTGCTGAGGACGTTCAGGACAAGAAAATTGTTGTAGTACACCCTTTTGGCTAAAAAATTCAATGAACCTCAACTCAGGGGCATTATCAAATCTAAAGGCTTTGATAGTTTTATGGAATTGAGTTTCAATAAGTTTGAAAAACTTGGGAATTATATCATGCACATCAGACTTCTGCTTCATCAAATAAACCTAGGTGAATCGTGTGCAGTCATCAACAATGGTAAGAAAGAATTTATGACCACCACGATTAGGATAGCTATATGGGCCCAAACATCACAATGAATGAGGTCAAAGGGGTTTGATGACAAGTGATTGTTTGAAATGAAAGTCAAACGTCTTTGTTTGGCAGAAGGGCAGATATAACAAAGAGTAAAGTCATTCTTATCATTTTTAAAATGTAACTGATTCTTCAAAGTCTCCAATCATTTAAAAGACAAATGTCCTAACCTATGGTGCCATATATGAGAGGTCGCCTTATTGGTTACGGAACCAACATGATTACTAAAAGCTTTAAAGGAATTACAATAGTCCTCATTACATCAGATTTTGCTTTAATGATGTAAAGGCCATCAACCACATCAGCTCTGTCAATCATCCTCCAACTGCACTGTTCCTGAATAGCACAATAGTCAGTGAAAAATCTGACACTGATAACTGAATTCCTTGTTAAAGAACTAATGGATAAAAGGTTAAACTTGAACTGAGGCACAAATAACACATCTTGAAGGATCGGTGCAGGGGTGATCTCAACAGTTCCAATAAAATGTACAGACATCTTGTCTTGGTTAGGCAATGTAATATAGGCATTTTCTACTGATCTCAATATTTTGAAAGATGCACGATTGAAACAAACGTGACTAGTTGCCCCTGAGTCTATCACCCAATGTTCAGTGGAATTCAATATCTCATTACTCAGAATAGACAAGCATATACCTGAAACATTGTCTGGGTTTGTACTCTCATCCCCTATTTTAGCAGCAATAAGATGTGTATTTAGCATATTCATCAAGTGCTTGTATTGATCAGGATTCAAAGTTTGTACGAAATTGCCAACATTGCCAGTAGGTTGGCCTGAAATAGAATTAGAAATTTGGTTAGTCATAGCATTTGACTTATAACCAAATTGAGTGACAGGACCAGCCCTTTGTTTTGCTTTTTATCCAGGTGGATAACTGTGAAGCTTATAGCATTTATCAGCTCCGTAGCCTCCATAGCCACAGTAGGTGCAAATAGGTCTGTCTTTCCTTTGATTTCTGTTATAAGATTGCCCCAAAGTTGGCTTCCTATCATCATTTTTAGCATAAAAAGCTAAGGAATCTGTGGTTCCAGAAGTCGAATTTACACTCATCTGTTGTTCTTCCTAAGAGATGAGAAAGAACACTTTATTGATAGATGGAATAGGATCCATAAGCAACATCTGGCCCCTCACTTGAGCATAGGAATCGTTTAATCCCATTAAGAAAGACATCACATATTCCATGTGGTAGTGCTCCATCAATTTCTTATTTCCTTCACAGATGCATTTTCCACAGGAACAAGAAGGCCTATAATTGCTGAGTTCTTCCTATACAGCTTTTAGTTTAGTGAAGTAAACACTAACTGACATTTGTCATTGCGTATGGTCATAAGCTCAGCCTTAGTTGGAAAATTCGAGAACCATTTCTCTGTTGAAAACGCTCTTTAAGATCAGTCCAGATTTCATTCGCAGATTTAGTGTATATTATACTGGCTAAAATCTCCTTTGATACACAATTCAGGATCCACGAAATCACCATGTTATTATTGCGGATCCAGGAATTGAGAAGCTCGGTGTTATCTTCCGGCCGAGTGATAGAACCATTTATAAATCCAACTTTATTCTTCACTGATAAAGCTATACACATAGCACAACTCCAGGCTGAATAATTTTCACCAGTCAATTGTTGTGAAACAAGTATGAGACCAGGATTATCAAAATGATGAAGGTAATATGGATTGGAACCATCTTCATTGGTGGAATTACTCATCAAAGAAGCTGAAATTTGAATCGGATCATTAGCAATGATTAATGGAGATTAATCCGTAGAGAAATCAATTTGCAAGCTGAGAAGCGGATCAGTGCTCTGATACCATATTGAAAGAAGAAAATATATTGAGAGAGAAATAGTATTCAACTTAATTGAAGAATGAAAAGAGTACAACCTTATAAATACAAGCTGGAAAATGGAAAAGGCGGGAAAAGTAAATGGCGGGAAAATTAGTTACAACTAAAATATCTAACTAAACTCCAAACTGATGAAACACACGTGAATTAGACAGCTAAGTTGAGGTGTTCTCCAACTGGACGATCCATTGGCTTCAACACTAAATTAAATAATATTTTTGACCAGTCCCGAATTGAGACCAATGTGGTAAATTAATAATTCACTAAGTTTATAAGATAATACATTAATAATTTCACCAAAAAAAAAATCCCTTTTTCAAGGAGTTTCTGATTCATTAACCATTTTCCACAGTAGATTTCTTCACTAACTAACTGGAAATGGCCATTTTTATGGCGGATTTTTCAACCCAAGTTTATTCAACACTTAACACGTAATGACCATAATGCTCGGAAAAAATCGTTCTTACATGATGCTGGCACCAAAGAAAAAAAAAATGAGCCAACGGAATCCATTCCACCTCCCCCACGTAACATCACATGCACACTGAAACACTCCGTTAGGAGGCAAAGGTCACCGGTTGAGAGGCGACTGTTTGTACTTTGACGGTCAAATCAACGACAGGAAGAGAAAAAAAGTGTTAGAGATGGAAAGGAAATTTGGATAGAGTTAAATAACATAATTTATTGTGAATCACACACACACACACACACACACACACACACACACACACACACACACACACACACACACATATATATATATATATATAATTGTTTAATTTAATAAGTCAAGTCCAATAAATAGTTGATGTCACGTAATTTATAAATGTAACAAATCCCATAAGAGTATTTTTCAATATAGAGAATTTATATTCTGTTGTATAGTATATATGAATGTGTATATGTATATCAATGCACCTTGAATATCAATGTTATAGCCAAACATTAGACCTCCAAATGATGAAAGGATCCAACACGTAAACTGAAATTTTAGACCTGAAAACTTTATCGTTCCTTACCATTTTATTTCTCCAAAAGGTTAAAAAAGAATTTAGAAACTGCAAAACTTCTTCTATGTTTGAAACCATTTTCTCCCTATTTTTGTCACCACTAAATCCATATTTGAAGGAACTTCTAAAGCCGAAAAATAATTCATTTCGCTAACAAAAGGGACACTCAATTGAGTGTAAACTTACGCCCTACCTGGTCACAGCAACATATCCAGGTTGCAGCTAGGAAATTCAGGTGTACTTGCAGGCAGCACACAGGACGCAGTTAGGGCATGGCTGGACATAGACTGCAGTCATGGTAGGACGCAGATAGCACAACAAGCACACAGGTTGCATGCTGCATGACATAGGCAGTTTTTCCAACACATCAAAGTGGTTTTCTAGGTAGAAATACTATGGACTGCAACTGGATATTTTGGGGACACAAGTGGACATCTTGTTCAAATTGGCCACTTGTGCCATTTGCAAGAGATAAATGTCAAGGAGGAAGCAAAGACAAATTTGGCCACTATGAAAGGAACATGTCTACTTGCATGTCAATTGTAGAGACATAATACTTCCAATAAAACAAATACCAACTTTGCTTTCTCATGGTCTAAGGAGATTTAAGGCAACTTGTATACAATGAGGACCATTGGGTGAATATTTATCTTGGCCATTAAATCCAAGATAACTTGCAAGGTTTTTGCCTATGAATAGAGATGTAGTCTCATTTGTAAAAACATTCATGATATTAAAGTTATTTCTATAGAAAGAGAGTTTTCTCCAATCTTAATTGTTTCCATTTTTTCCTTGCTTCAAATCATCTACTCAAAGTTATAGTAATTTAGTCTAGGTGGTTAAATTATTTGAGAGCGTTGAAAGACTGATTTAAAGTTTTCTAATAAGGGACATGAGTTGTGCATGTTGAGGCCTTACGGTTTCTAGTTGTTCGAGTGTAACAAAACTAGGCCCGTGACAGGTGGTATCAGAGCTTCGTTTGTAGGCCGTTATAATGACGAATTCTCAACAAACCGTTGATATTGGGATCAAGAAAAGGGGTCGTGGTGCTGCCCCAATTGAAGTGAAGAAAATAAGAAGCAAAAGTAAAACTCGAGAAGCCATTGCCATGGAAGGTAAACTTGATCAAATCATCGCAAATATGGGAGATCAAGTTGAATCCCTAGAAAACTCCTTGGAGGCATTGGATGTAACGCCCCAAATTTTAGGAACTTGAAGCGTTAAAAGTCTTCTTAATTTGAGCTCTTTAATGTCAATCAAAATAAATTTCAAATAAGGAAGATTTTGGAGTTCGAAATATATTATAAAAATATGATGGGGGGTAATTGTCTTTATAGACTTAGACAATTACGGTAAAATTTGATTTTTGAAAATTACTTGGAAGAAAAATCAGGAATACCAGTTGCACAGCAGCGGAAATGAATATATGTTTGGCCTAGCAAACGTTAACAAAAAATTATGAAATTTTAATAGAGACTATAACATTCATATAACATATAAAAAGTTGGGGTCATGAAGATAACGTTTGAAGCGCGGAAATACTGCACGACTATGCTAGACAGAAAATGCGAAACAGACCCAATGCATTTTACTAAAACGGATATAACTTTTTCTCTAGATAATATTTTAAGGAAATTACAAAGATCACTATTAGGAGACTCATAGGCCTTTCGAACCACACTAATTTTGCTATAAAACATGCACTGTATCCCAAGTTATACTATTTTCAAATTGAAGGGCAGAATCTGAAATTCAATTCAGTAATAAATAAATTTCATGCGTTGTCAATTCAACATTTGTAAATTATAGTTGGCATGCAAAGTACATAAAATTAGATGAGATAAACATTAAAAACATTGTTAAGAGTGTCATATAAGCATTCATAAAAGGTTTACACAACTGGAATTTTTTACTAAAAAGTTAAAAGCATTTCAAACTGCCGAGCACTTACCACTATACCAAACCATTGTCATGCCTCGATTTAACCTGTGAAGTTTTAATAGGGGTGAGTATCATAACTAATACTTGGTAGGAATACAGTTAAGTAATTGGTAAAAATATATATTTTAAAAAATGCAAACTTTGATTATTTGTGTTACCGTCAATTTTTCAAGGCGAACCGATGATCAGTCAGTCCGTTCACTCTTAAGTTTTTAATAACCTATCATAAATCATCTCTTCATATTTTATTTAAACCACCAAACGGTGATTCCTTCATGACACCAAACGGTGCTTCGTATTGAACCACCAAACGGTGCTTCCATCATAAGTAACACAATAACATATTTAATGCAAATTGAAAACGAATAATTCTTACATCACTTACAAAAGTGCCGAAAATCACCATACCTTAAATGCTTGGAGTTTGAATACCCTTTTCTGTTCAATTTGTAACAAAATGCAACGTGATGCTAATGTCCTTCAATAAATTTTCAGATTTCAATGTGTTGGATAATTGGTGAGTGACGTTTATGTATTTGGAATTGTGGTTTGAGAGATGTTTGCTACAGATTTTTGAAAGAGATAATGTCTTCAATTGAATGATAATGGACGGTTTCTAGTAGTTGAATGGATATTAGTTAAAGTGTAAGTAGGGGTGGGGAGTACACTTAATGGGTAGTATAACTAAATAAGATGCATATAATGGAGAAAAGAATCACGTTTGAGGGTTTTAAAATGCTAAAAATTGGAGCCAAACATAGGGAAAAAATATTTTAACGGTTGTTTGGCATTCACAATAAATGTATCAAATCTTGATTTTAAGGACTTGACATAGATGGTAATTAATATAGAATGAGTCGTCTAAAAAAGAATTAATCTAACTCTTAGGAATGGTCGTAGTGATGTCATAATATAATTCAAATTATTTTCGAGTTATACAAAAAATTTATTTGAAAACGACATAACTTTTTTTTCGGTCACTACATTGGAGACACGTTCCATTGGAAAGTTAGAAACTCTCCAAACTAATGCCCAAGAGGTGATGGACGTGCAAACATCGTTGGACAATGATGTCCAAACAATGAAAGATGATGTACATGCTGTGGTAGCTCGACAAGCCACGATGACGAAAGATTTTGGTAGACTCCAATCCAAAGTCTTAGATGTTATTTCCACCGTACAAGGCCAAGTAAACCATTCGACCGCGATGATGGAAAAATTGAGCAAAGAGCTAAAGCAACACAAACAAACTACCGCTAGTACAAGGGGAGGTGCCGCTAATAGTGTTACTGCCCCAAGGATCGTACCTGAAGCCTAAATATTATGATGGGCGACGTGATGCCAAAGATGTGGAGAACTTCCTATGTCAAATGGAAGTTTATTTTGAGGGTGTAAGTTTTGTTAATGAAGCCATGAAAGTCTGGACCGCTACCATGTACCTTTTCGACGCCGCATCACTTTGGTGGTGTCGAAAACATGCCAAAATTGAGAGGGGAGCTTGCAAGATCGATACTTGGGAAGAGTTCAAAAAGGAGTTTGAAAAGATAATACTACCCGGAGAATGTCGTGTATGAGGCCCGAAAGAAACTAAGAGAGTTGAAACATAGAAGGACAATTCGTGACTACGTTAAGGAGTTCACGACCCTTATGCTTCAAATCCCAAGCATGCCGAATGATGTCTTACTATTATACTTCTTGGATGGATGTGCCCCTTGGGTATGTAGACGAGGCAATTGTAGTTGTCGAATCTTTGACAGACTACCAAAGGAGCCCGGAGATGTAAGCAATGACCTTCAAACCAACTAAAAGAAATTTTGGCAAAGGCGAAGGTAATATGAGGAAAGACAAACAATGTGGTAATCTGGATTGGAGGCCAAATCCCAAGGTTGATTACAAGTCTGGCAACAAACAAAACACATGGCAAAAGGAGTATGACGACAAGAAGAAATGTAATTTTACTCCTCGTAGTTACTTTGTATGCAAAGGGTCGCATTTCATACGAGATTGCCCTAAGCTTAGATCTTTGACATCTATTAATGTAACACAACCGGAGGCTTCCCATGACAAAGAGGTCGGTGCAAGCCACATGGGTTCATTGCAACTTTTCAATGTCTTGAATGCTAAAACCGTTCCGAGGGTGAGCGGAGAAAAATGGTTGATGTTCGTTGATGCCAAAATTAATGGACGACCAACATGAACATAAGTTAATACCGGAGCCATACAGAATTTCATTATGAAGGATGAAGCACGGAGGCTAGAGTTGAACATTTACCATGGAGGTGGAAGGTTGAAAATGGTGATGTAATCGTAAAGCCGTTGAATGGCGTAGTTCGAGGGGCTGAACTACAATTGGGTTCGTAGCATGGACTCGTTGATATCTCAGTTGTACAGATGGATGATTTCAAGCTCGTGTTGGGCTTGGATTTCTTAAGGAAGGTAGATGCTATTCCCATGCCTTCATTTGGTTCCGTGTGCATTTTGGAAAAGGGGTTATCTTGTATGGATCCTACCATTTCCATGGGGATGGAAGCGAGACAACTGTTGGCTATGCAATTAGCCAAAGGATGGGAGAGAGGTGAGCCGACATTCATTGCTCAATTGTCGGTTGAATCCGAAGTCACTATGAATGAATGTCTTGCCGACTGCAATGGTAAAAGTCCTTGAGGAAAATAGTGATGTGATGCCCACGACATTACCAAAGAAAATTTCGCCTAGGAGGGAAGTGGACCATCGCATTGAATTGGAACCTGGTGCCAAACCACCCACCATGGCACCCATGGAGTTGGAAGAGTTTCGAAAACAACTAACGAAGCTTGTTGGCATGGGAAGGATTAGACTGTCTAAAGCACCCTATGGCACCCCGGTGTTGTTCTAAAAGAAGTCGGATGGAACGTTGCGGATGTGCATGGATTACCGGGCATTAAACAAAGTGATGGTAAAGAACAAATATCCTATTCGATTGATTGCAAATTTATTTGATTGGCTCGGTAGTGCCAAGATCTATACGAAGGTTGATTTGCAAAAAAGGCTACTATCAAGTTCGCATTGCGGAGGGAGATGAGCCTAAACCACATGCATTACTCGGTATGGTTCCTATGAATAGCTTGTTATGCCATTTGGGTTGACCAATGCTCCGGCTACCTTTTGCACTTTGATAAACAAGATATTTTATTTATACTTGGATAAGTTCGTGGTGGTTTATCTTGATGACATTGTTATCTACAGTAACACCTTGGAGGAACATGTTGAACATTTGAAAGCTATCTTCCAAGTGTTGCGAGAAAATGAATTGTTCATAAAAATGGAGAAGTGTTCATTTGCAAAAGAAAAAGTGAATTTCTTGGGACACATTATTCGACATGGTCGCTTGAAGATGGATGGAGCCAAAGTAAAAGCAATCAATGAGTGGGAACCCCCCACTAAAGTGACGAAATTGCGGTATTTCCTTGGGTTGGTAAACTATTACCGATATTTCATTAAAGGCTATTCGGCTAGAGTATCCCCATTGACGAATTTGCTAAAAAACTCCCAAGGGTGGGATTGGTCTGTAAAAGTCAAAGAACCTTTGATGATTTAAAAGTGAATGTCATGGAAGAGCCGGTGTTAGCAATACCAGATTTTAACAAAAGTTTTGAAGTACAAATGGATGCATCAAATTTTTCCATTGGAGGAGTTCTTATGCAAATAGGTCATCCAATTGCCTTCGAAAGCTGCAAGTTGAATGTTACGGAGCGGCGCTACATGGTGCAAGAAAAAGAAATGACGATCATTGTACATTGCTTACGGATATGGCGTCATTATCTTTTGGGTTCCTATTTTGTGATAAAAACGGATAATGTGGCTACAAGTTACTTCCAATCACAAAAGAAGTTAATCCCGAAGCAAGCTCGTTGGCAAGACTTCTTAGCTAAGTTTGATTATGTGATGGAGTATAAACCCGGGAAAGCAAACGTAGTAGCCGATGCCCTTAGTTGGAAGGCAGAACTTGCAGCCATAAGCCAAGCCACAAGCACTTTGTTGGAAGAAATTAGATGAGGAATGGAACACGATCCCGTGGCAAAGATGTTGATACAATCTATACAGGAAGGCAAGACAAGGGGATTTTGGGTGGAAGATGGGTTATTATAAACCACTGGGCAACGGGTATTTGTGCCTAAGTGGAATAACTTACGGCGTGACGTGATTTGGGAATGTCATGACACCAAATGGGCTGGACATCTGGGAATGGACCGAACATTAGCTTTGACTGAATGAACATATTATTGGCCGCAAATGCGAGATCAAGTGGAGACATATGTCCGGACTTGTCTTGTGTGCCAACAAGATAAGATAGAACAAAAGTTACCAGCAGGACTTCTTGATCCCCTCATTGTTTCGGAAAAACCTTGGGATGTGATTACCATGGACTACATAACTGCCTTGCCAAAGTCCGAAAGGTTTAGATCAATTATTGTTATTGTTGATCGATTTTCAAAATATGCAACTTTTGTTCCAACACCTAAGGACTGCATTGTAGAAGAAACGGCTAGGTTACTATTCAAACATGTTGTGAAGTATTGGGGATTGCCCAAAAATATTATAAGTGATCGAGATCCCCGTTTTACGGGGAAATTGTGGACTGAGTTGTTTAAACTCCTTGGAATGGACTTACCATTTTCTAGTAGTTTCCACCCGCAAACGGATGGGTAGACAGAGCGGTTGGTAAATGCGTTGTTGGAATGTTATCTTAGGCACTTTGTGATTGCTAATCAATGGAATTGGGCAAAGTTGATGGACATAGCTCAATTTTCCTACAAAAAGTGAATCTATGGGACACAGTCCGTTTGAGCTTGCAACGGGGCGACAACCTACAACACCCCACACCTTGTCTATGGTTGATAATTTAGGGTGGAGTCTTGAGCAATACAAATGGCTAAGTCATGGGGAGATCATATGGACTTAGCTAGGTCACGCTTGGAGAAAGCCTAAAATCACATGAAGAAATGGGCCGATGTGAAACGGAGACTATTGGAATTCAACATTGGAGATCAAGTACTTGTAAAAGTGCGGCCTCGACAATTCAAAGCGTACCGTACAATTCACAAAGGCTTGGTTAGAAAGTATGAAAGCCCATTTCTTGTTATAGCTAAAAGTAGGAAGGGTTTCCTATCGGCTAGATCTCCAAACACTTTGAAAATCCACCCGATTTTTCACGTGAGCATGTTCAAACCCTATAAACCGATGTGGAAGATCCAGAGAGAAATAAATCACGAAAGGCGCCTTCCATTGTTACAAAATCTTTCGAGAAAGATGTTGAATCCATTTTGCCGGATCGAGTGGTAAGACGGAGGGGTATCCAATCTTGCACCCAACACTTAGTCAAATGGAAGAGGCAGCCCAAATTCGAAGCTACTTGAGAAAATGAGGGGGACTTATAGTAGTTTGAGCCTGAGCTTCAACATTTCACGGTGATGAAGACGTCGCCAGATTCGGTGGGGGAGTGACAGTAAGCAAGAAACCTACACTTGTCTATGATAGACATGTACATCCAATTAGTTGAAGCTCGGCCACAAATTCTGATGGTTTAATTCAGATGTCCTGGTATTTCAGCAAGAAATTGGGCAATGAATAAATATAGAAATTTTCTAAATCATGCTGCTTAACGTTGTACATTTTTCAAGGTAATATCCATTTTTTTCAGAAGACATTCTTGTGGTCCAATTTCTTATTTCTTTGAATCATCCTGTGGACCATGTTATGGCAGGAAGTATTATCTCTTTAAGAAAAGCTTGATTTGTATGCAAAAATTGGAAGTTTAGTTGTAGGGTCTTCTAACTTTTGAGTTCTAGGAACCATTCTGTTTTTGTTCTTCTTCACATCTCTTCAAACCTTTTTGGCCAAAATATCCAAATAATGGTTGAAAAATCATAGGCACATTCGTGTTGGTTTGTTAGAATTTGCACGTAGATGAGTTATGTTCACATCCGAGTCTATCTGAGACATCTAATCATGTTTCTAGGTCTAAGTGTTAAAATTCTACAAATTCCTTTGTTTAGGCAATCCATGGAGATCAAAGAGTTCTTTCATTCTACCGACATTGACGATCAAGGCACGAATTTTCATTCCATAACACGTGGGCACAAAATGAATTCCTTTTTTGTGGCTTGGATCATAATAATTTTTGTACGTAACCCATCAAGTTCTAAACTATACTACTTTTAATACAACATTATGTAGTCAAAGATGGAGGCCATGAATTATCTAACTGCTAAATTGAATTATTTAGCTATGACTAATAATAAATATGGGTCGATGCCTTTTGGCTTAAATATTTTTCAGTTCGAAGTCTTACTTTAGGCTAGGCTAGGATCTATCGGTTAGCTTGGCTAGTTTTATGTTTTAGCTTAACTCTATTTTGTGTAATCATATGATCAAGAAGACGAGAGGTATTGTGGACGGCGTTGAGAAATTTGAATCATATTACTTGTACAATTTTAATTGACAATTTCATATTTGACAACATCACATTCATCTATTTTAAAAATTGTTTTTTAAATTGACGAGCTGAATTTTGAAAACACTAAGGTTGTCAACAAGGATCGTACAAATAGCTTAATTGGAGATTTTTTTTTTTTTTTTAATATTATTCATCTTGAATTTTCTCCAGTAGAGCATACTTTTATAATATGAAAAAATTGACTTTAGAGCTCCAGAGCTTACCAAACACGTGACTATGATGAGAGATTTCGAGTCAAAGGTTTTAAAATTTTAGATTCAAGAAAGTTTAGAAACTTAAACTTTGCTTATTATTAATGACGCTTCGAATGTCTTGAAACGAAACCTAGTGAAAAAAATAAACATTTTTGTTCAAATTTGATCAAACAGATTCGAGTAATAAATTGTGATACAGTAATCATGACATCACACACACAACAGAAAGAAAAATAAAGAGAACAAAAATAATAATCAACATTCTCATTTATATATTTATCTAAAAATAAAGTTGTTTGAACAATGGCACCAAGTGACGTCACTATAGGTGGGGGCTTGGATAGAGGGTGTCCAACCCCCAGATGAGCATATGTAGGGGCGGATCCAGCACCCGGCGAGCCGGGGCGGCCGCCTGTGCTGGAATCGTCGGAAAAAAATTTAGTTAAGAAATATGAGAATAATTGTATATATATATGTTATTGTAGAATGTCAACAGAAATCGTGTGCAGATCAATTGGAGGGGCGCTTACCTTCCTTGTTGGATTCCCGGGTTCGAATCTCTTCATAGCCCTTTTAATTTTTAAACACGTAAATAATAAGTAAAGATTAATTAATAATTATAGCAATGCTCAACAACAAGAAGTGTAGCTCACATGGTAGAAGGGCTATTTTGTGCATTAAGAGGTATAGGGTTCAATTCAATTCTATGCTTTTTTTACTTTTTTGTTTAATTTTTCAACACAATAAATAATAACTAAATAATTATATAATATAGATTTCGTCTTGGAAATAATTTCTTCAAAAAAATTTATTAACTCAAACTATTACTCTATGATATATATACTTTTATTGTTAGATTTTATTAATTTATTTTATAAAATTCAAATTTTAACAATTTAATTGTTGTTTTTTATTCATTTAAAAGTTCGAAAAATACTTTTTCTTTTGAGGTCAAAAATAGTTTTAGTTCTAAAAATCATTGTTTTCAAAATTTTACATAACTTTCGCCAAAACTCGAAGGTTGTCTTTACCATTTAATTATGTTTTACGTATAAACTATTTCGTTTGAGTTCATAAAAAACTTAAAACTTGATCATACATTTACAATTGAAAAATTTATTTTTTATTATTATTTTTGGTTGTATTGGATTATATTTTCAAATGTATACGAGTTTTTTTTACGTTTTGATGCATTTATATATTGATTGAAATTTTGTTAACATTATTTAATTAAATATTAAAAAAAAATCGTATTATTACGTTTATGAACGACCGCCCTACCTGACTTTGTATCCTGGATCCGCCACTGCTCATATGTGGCCCTGTTCAAATAGCACGTCACTTTTATCTAAATGATATATTTAACTATCTTATTCAACTGAAAATAATATAAAATTTTCAATGGTCAGAAGTGCCTGCTGCATAAGCACTACCTCTAACTTTTCTAAGATCTATTTTTGGGAGAAAATGCATCATTAATCTCAACCTATTCACTTAATAGAAAATTGGTCCTCAATATATATTTTGGATCTTATGTCTCAAACATATCATTTTAATTGTGCCATGATCCTTGATGGACTCAAAATGTCCACATGACCATTACAAAGTTGATTCTTTAATGAAATAGTACAATTCTACCCCTTTTTTCAAAAATCCATGATAGAGTTTGGCCGCGACGATTGAATATATTATCTTCATGTATAAGCATAATCACAATTGTCTAATCTCGTGCTTAAAGGGGTTCGCAAATACTTTCTTTAAGTATAGATCAAAAATATGGTATTACAAAGCTAGGGGACTACAATTGAGTTTGTTTATTTAATTCTTTCTATGAAAAGCTTCAAAGTTGTCCGAGTCAAGCCACGAGTCGCCGAGCTGACAGGCTTGTTTGCCACCTCCATCTCTACATATCCAAATTTACTTGAAAAGAATAAACCACACCCATTTTTCTATGCCCCAACTTCCGCATCCCCCACCACCACCAAATACCTCCATTTTTGCTTTAAATCTCCTCTCAACACTATAAGTTCTCGAGCACCAATTTCTGCTACCACCATCGAGGTAGTCTCATGGGCTTGTAAAGCATTATAGCTCTTTCTCCATCATTGCTTCTTGGACACGCTAGATATTTCTGTAATCACCAAACAATTATGCTGCTTCCAAAACTCTATTCCGACACAAATTGCTCAAACGTCAATGAATCTCGAATTTTGACACTAATAGTTAGCATTTTACCCATTTACTGAATCCGACCCTCTCCACTCCCAGAACGAATCCAACACCCTCCTCAAATATTTTCAATTTCAAAAATGATATGAAGGTTGTTGGATTAGGCTTTTAACTATTTTATCTAAAAGCAAAAATGGCATCAAATGAAAAAATGCTAAACATTTTATGCCATTCGACTATCGACATTTGATTGACCTAAACTCATGGACTTACTATTGGCATTGTTGCTCTAATAACGGTAGTTTGGGAAGTAAATGTCACAAAAAATGGAACAGATCCGATTTGCAAAAAGTTAATAGATTGGAGACTAATGCTGCAATTTTCCATTTTCATTTTTCCCAATATTTCAGTTTCACCTCATAAATATAGGCCTTGTTTCATATAGATTAAAATCAGATTTTTAGTAGATTTTAATAAAAGTTGATAAAATGTATGGTTGAAAAGTTGTGGACTCATGAAATATGTGTTTAAAATTATTTGTTAACTTTGATTAGAAATTTTAATTAGATTTTAATCTAAATCAAACAAGGGCATGAATCATTTGATGAAAATAACTACCAATAAATAAATAAAATAGGAAAGTTCAAAAAGCCGTTAAGTCAAAACGAATCACTATCAGAGGGATAGACCGAAAAAACGCGTCGACCGCAAGCAATATCCACGCCCCATTTAATATGACACCGTTCAACCACCACCGATCATTTCGAGGACTCTCTTTCGATTCTTTTGCTTCTGTGTAGAACGGGCTAACGTGTTCTATTGTTCTCCACTCTGTCTGTCGTCTTCTCTATTTTCCAGGTGATTTTCTGATTTTATTTTGATTTGTGTTTTTATTAATTAATTATTTCAGCATGTTCAGATTGTAGCTTGTTTCTGATCGTTTTCTTTTCTTCTTCTTCTTCTTCTTTTTTTTTTTTTTTTTTTTTTGTTTTGGGTTCAAAGGTCGTATATGATTGTTCAATTTGTTATTGTTGGCTCATATTCATTGAATTCTGCAACTTTTGTTGATGTGTAATGAACAATAGGAGCCCTTGAGTAAGAAGTGCAATATATGTCATATTTTGTGCTTTTAAAGGTTAATTCTCTATTTGACCTTGTTTGGACGAATATGATTGTGGCTGGAGTTCAAAATTGTACAGTTTAATAGGCGTTTAGAAGTATGATATATTTAGTGTTTGAATGTTGATAAATATGGGAAGCAACCTTTTCCCAAGTGAGACCCTTTTACAGCTTGGACCGAGTCAAAATTAAACCAATCAGATCGTGTTTATCTGCTTGTTAACGACTTGGTTGGAAGGTTGTATGGCGAACCTCGACAAATATAGCACATAATTTCCTGAACTAATACAGGGAATTTCTCAATCAGTTTCTCACATTCTACAATCTTAAACAAATCAAATAAAACGGTGTAAAATTTGTCACCACATCCTTCAGTAATGCTAAGACTACCTGCTAGAATCTTGGTCATAAATTCAAGATCTTCAGCATGCATTCTAAAAACTGTGATAGGATTAAAGTTAAAAAATGCTTACAGCTTTGATTGGATTCTGGAGTACAGTAAAAAGTGGTAGAAGAAAGCAGCAATCAGTGACACATTCACAAGGAGGTGAAGATGAGAATTTTGAACTCCTGATCATTATTTATCAGTAAAAAGTGAGAATCTACTTCTATAACGTGAAATAAATCTAGTGACAATCACTGATAAAGCAGGAAAATAATGATGAGAACGGGAGAAACTGAGCTGAAATGGGAGCCCTTTGGCCTTTTTGTTGATGGTAGTTATTTCTTGGGCAATTGTGATTGTCAGAAATGTTTGGCTTTATAAGAGGAAGTAGTACATGGGTGGGAGTATCATGAAGAAAACAAAGAGAGATCACCTGAACTTAGGTAAAAGGTTTTCATCAGGCCTAGTACTAGAAGTTACTTTATCTGAAGGGGGAGAAAAAAGCTACATGTCTCCTCCATCACGTAATTTAACTTCAGAGAGAGATTGGTCTGGGTTCATGGAGGAACAGTAACAAACACATCAACAGAATCTTAGTTCCCAATGAAGAACTATGCGAGCTCGAAAAAAAACTTGTCACAGGAACTACAACGTGGGGCATCAAGTCAAAGTGATGAAGGCTACACAGCTTTTGTAGCCAAAGATTGGGTTATGACTTGACTATAGCCATCTCTAGACATTAGTACTTAGGTGAGAGTAATATGTCGCCGATGCCTTTGCCTTGAAGAAGCTGCTGTGGCAGGTTGAACAAGTATTAGCACTGAGTGAGTGGAAAGATATCAAATGCTCTGCTATAGTAATACTAATGAATCAGGATGGCTTATACTGCACCCACTGAAGTTACTTCTACTTGGCTTATGATCTGTTATTCTAATAACATCTATGTGTTTCTCTAACCCCAATATCTTTTAGGTACAACTGAAAAATAAGCTGTACTCAATGGGATGGGGAAACATCTACAAAAGGCGCATGAAAGTTTTTGCATTAGCTGTTGTCATCTACCTGGACTACAAGGTGCATTATGTTTCTCAGGATTTGATATTATGTGATGATTGGCTCTTATATTTGGGCAACTTCACCATTCTGTGTTCTTTTCTTTTCCGATGCCTTATAACTTTGAAAGCATCTTCTCTCTCCCTTTAATATTTTTTTAATTGTATGTCTGTAGGCCCTACAGCAAAGAGAGAAATGGACAAGCAAGACAAAGAAGGCTGGTTTGTGGGAGAAAGCTCACGAACGCAACGCCAAGCGTGTTCTTAGTTTGGTAGTAGAGCTGGAAGGCTTGTGGGTAAAACTAGGACAGTACCTCTCTACACGTGCTGATGTGCTGCCCCCAGCTTATATACACCTTTTAAAGAAGCTACAGGACTCTCTTCCCCCTCGACCTTTAGAAGAGGTAATATCTTTCGTCGCGAGAATGTAAGGATTATAAGAAAGTGGAAAATAGAAGAGTGACATGGTTCTTCTAAATGTGAAATATTTTGACGCTATTAGGCTAGACAAGCTAATAATTAGTTTTATTACTATGATGTGTTGTTTAAAGAATGGGGATAGGCTGAACCCCGGCGACATGCCAAGCAAAGAAACTATTTGGTTGGTGACCAGTATACCATGTTAACTTAAAAAGATGGGAGAGATAAACCACTGTGAGTTTGACAGGCATTAATCAGTTTTACCTATGTTTGAACTCTTCCATATCTATTATTTTAATATTTTGTTCATATAGATGTACATCACATCTGTTTTCATGTTTTTGTACTTGTGTTGTGTTCCTAGATACTTATTTAGGCCCCGTTTGATACACATTAAAATTTTCATTTCATTCTTCTACTCATTTTCAACCACACATTTTCAATAAAATAATATTTTCCATCACATCAATAACTTTTCCTTTTTTTTCAACCACACATTTTCCATCAATCTACTATTTCAGAATACATTTTTCCAAAATAATGTGACTCAAACACACCCTTAATATGAAAGGGCAATATTAATCTATGAGAAGTTTGATTTCCGCAGGTTCGTCGGACTATCGAAGAGGAGTTGGGGAAATCCATGCATGATCTCTTCTTGAATTTTGAGGATATAGCTCTAGCAACAGCATCGGTAAGACCCTACCCTCAGGAAAACCTTAATTCAGAAGAGAGACGGGAACTCTGGACTGGAATGCTATTTGTTGATATTACTATGGGAACAAGCATTAGCACAGATTTGCATTGCAGACAATTTTATTATGAATTGTTAGAGTGATGCTAGAGTAGAATGTCAGATTGCATTTCATAAATTGATCTTTTAACCAAAAGGTCTATTTATAAGTGATAGGGGCTATTTCTGTCTCTGTCTTAAAATGATTGGACATCAAATGTTGCAGCTAGTACACTTCAGTAAAATTATACTCGATACACCGAGTAGAAAGAATAGCTGATGATCAATTCAATCTGCTGGGGTAATTTTTAATAAAATTATTTAAAAAGATAAAATGAAATCTCATTCTTGCTCGATGTTGACCTTTGCTTATTCTGACATTGTTTTTTCAATTATTCTTTGTCAAGGATATTGAATAAGATTCCAGAGATCGTCAAAGATTGCGATTATAATATTTCCTTTTAGTGTAGGATTACTTTCCTTAGTAGTAGGTTGCATAATATTTCTTTTAATGTTTATTTCCTTTTACAGTTATTTGTAACCCTATAAACAGGGTCTTTTACTTTGTAATAGAAATAAGTTTATTATATACAATTTATAATATTCTTCACATGGTATCAGAGCAGTTTCGATCCTAAACAAATTAACCTTTGAATTTCGTTTCCGACGGCCGCTCGTCCGGCTACCAATGTTGTTTTTTCTTTTTTTATTTTCTTTTCGGATGTATCCCTACAAAGTCGCATCACATTCCGGTGGCCACAACTCAGTTTCTGCAGTTTGTTTAGAATTTCTTCAGCTTTTGGTAATCTGGAACTTGGTCCAGTTTATTTGAAATTTGGTTAAGTATGTCCGTTCATCTGGAATTTGGTTCAGTTTATTTGGAATTTGGTTTAGTATATGTCCAGTTCATCTGAAATTTGGTTCAGTTTATTTGGAATTTGGTTTAGTATATGTTCAGTTCATCTGGAATTTGGTTCAGTTCATTTGGAATTTGGTTTAGTATATGTCCAGTTCATCTGGAATTTGGTTCACTTCAATTGGAAATTTGGTTTGCAGTTTGTAGGTAATCTAGAATTTGTTTTGCATATTTGGCCCAGTTGATGGGATTGGAAATTTAGTTTGGAGTTTGGCCCAATTCGTGGGATTGGAAATTTGGTTTGCAGTTTGACCCAGTTGATGGGATTGAAAATTTGGTTTGTTTTTGGTTCGGTATATTTGGATTTGAAATTTGCATCCGTTTGGATTTGTTGAGATTGTGTGGTTGTGTTGGCTACTTGCAGACATGGGTGTTCATTCAGTTCAGTTCATCGTTTTTGGTTTCTTGCAAACTCAGGATGCTAAGCATCGTGAGTTTGAGGGGGGATGTTAACAAATATAATTTTATTTTGTTTTATCGTCGTCAATTCATGATTACAAATTGATGATTTTACCAGCATCAATTTGAGGGGGATGTCAAGGATATTGAATAAGATTCCAGAGATCGTCAAAGATTGCGATTATAATATTTCCTTTTAGTGTAGGATTACTTTCCTTAGTAGTAGATTGCATAATATTTCCTTTTATGTTTATTTCCTTTTACAGTTATTTGTAACCCTATAAATAGGGTCTTTTACTTTGTAATAGAAACAAGTTTATTATATACAATTTATAATATTCTTCACATTTTTCAATGAACACAAGCAACACTGTAGGCACTGTAATTGGTTGTACTTTCTCCTGCCATGACTGTCAATTGTAATTTTGGATGGCCTTACTATTTGTTATACCTTAATGCAGATAGCACAAGTTCATCGGGCAACTCTGAGAGATGGGCAGGAGGTTGTTGTCAAAGTTCAACATGATGGAATAAAGGAAGTTATATTACAGGTGATTATGCTTGGGCCTTTGTATTTGAGGTGCTGGGATATGGTTTTTAGCGTAAAATATTCAATTATATGATTGTGGTGAGTTTTACTTCTTTTGCAGGATCTGAAAAATGCCAAGTCAATAGTTGATTGGATTGCTTGGGCAGAACCACAGTATGACTTCAATCCTGTCATGGACGAATGGTGCAAAGAAGCACCAAAGGAGCTGGATTTTAACCATGAGGCTGGTATGCTTCAGATAGTCCATTAAGTTTGATTTCTGTCATCATCTTTAGCATCCTTTTACAATTAAGATGCTTCTCTTGGTTTCTTTAGAAAATACTCGGAAAGTCTCCAGGAATCTTGGCTGCAAAAAAGATTTTCAAGATACCAAAATGCCATCCAATCCTGTGGATGTGTTGATTCCAGAAATAATTTTGGTATCATCCTTCCCTGATCCTTCTATTTAAGATTTGGTCTGCACAAATTCTTTTCTAGAGGGTCTCATACAATGATTGTCAAATGATGTTAAAGTGTTCCTTTCGTCAGTCTTTGTTAATTGTACTTTAATGTAATTTTTCACGGGAAACATGCTCTCACCACTCTTTTACGAGGCATGGAAACTTGAGACTCTAAGTGAGCTGAGGCACTTTAGTGACATAAAAATATTAATTCTTAATTAGGATAAAATACATTCTTTTCTTCTTGTTCCCTGCTCCACCCCCACCCTCCAACACTTCTACCCACACCATAAGAAAAACACGAAAAGATAATTCTTTTAAGAAATGGAAGAGATATTGTAAGAAGAAAGCAAGATAAAGTATGGCTAGCCATTGATTTAGTTGGTTGAGGTGGCATGGACATGGTGTTTTCTTCCAGTCTACGGGCTGAACCACTGAGTTATTTGTGTACTCCGTTCTTGCATTTCCTTTTCTGGCTATACAAGATGGGGTGTTAGGTTTTAACTTTTTATTTTTGCTTCATTTGTGACAAATGCCTCTAAACTAGCATAAAAACTCTGCACGTATCTCCTTACTAATTTTGATTTCCGTGCTTTAATGGAGGGAAGGCAGACATAATGACGGGTTTAATCTCTCTATCTGGCTGGAAATTATGACCTTTCGAGAATGCAATGTATACTTTTAGATATGGAGATCCACTGATAAGCCAAGATTGTTCTAGATGTTTGAGTAAATTTTAATTCATGTTGAAACAACTTGCTCTATAAGAGATTCTTATAGGATGTGCGAAATTCTATAAATTCAGTTTGACCATTTCCAGCTTCTATTTTAACTCTCTCTCTATTTCTAGATAGATTTCTTTGGTACTCTTCTAAGTTGTTTTTCACTGTGATTCATTTATTCTTTTTGCAGTCAACTGAAAAAGTCCTAATTTTAGAGTATATGGATGGTGTACGTTTGAATGACTCTGAATCACTACAAGAATTGGGGGTTGATAAACAAAATCTTGTGGAGCAAATTACACGTGCATATGCCCACCAAATTTACGTTGATGGATTTTTCAATGGAGACCCTCATCCTGGTACACACACACTCTCTCTCTCTCTCATGCTCACCAAATGTTTGTAGCATATGCAATCTGATTCCTTCTTGACTTTTGCAGTTACCATGCTACAAACATTTATGGTTCTTTGCCCGTTAAAATATTACATTGTGCCCATTACACTATTTGCTTACATTATCCCATGAGTTGTTTTAATCTAGGAAATTTTCTTGTGAGCAAGAAACCTCCCTATCGTCCAATTTTGCTTGATTTTGGGCTCACAAAGATGCTATCAAGTTCAATGAAACAAGCTCTGGCTAAAATGTTTCTGTCGTCTGCTGAGGTTTGTACTTCTCCTTTTGAGACTTGAACGGTTATCATTTTTTATGAGATTATAAATGAAAAGAAAATCTACAACTCAATGATTTCAGTGGAAAGCTTTATTATTCCCATTATCTGAAACTTCAATTGCTATGGTCCAGTAAAATACTTTCCATGTTTTTCTTTTTTTGCATAATCTTTTGGCTAGATACTGATTATTTCTTTTTATTTTTGTTTCTTGTGTTTAAACATCTTTATACCAGTTCAATTTTTGTTCTTATGGTACTTAGTGGTACTGCTTCTTGCAGGGCGATTACGTGGCACTTCTTTCTTCCTTTGCTGAAATGGGACTACGTCTGCGCTTGGACATGCCGGAGCAAGCGATGGAGATGGCTACTGTATTCTTTCGTTCTTCAACTCCAGCAAGTGAAGCTCTTGTAAGCAGATACATCTTGTTTTTCAGTGTTCTTCTCTTTGCTTTATATTATACTGACTTTAGTCTTTGGTCTAGGAAAACGTGAAGTCTTTGGTTGAGCAAAGGAATAAAAACCTGAAGATCTTGCAACAAAAGATGAAGCTTACTGAAAAAGAAGCGAAACGTTTTAATCCTGTAAGTTCATGCTGTGTCCTCTATTCCAATGTTATCAGCATGTCATTGGACTGTTTTCGTAATTTAATTGAAGCTGAACTATAGGTTGATGCTTTTCCGGGTGATACCATTATATTTTCAAGAGTGGTTAATCTCCTTCGAGGTATCTAATAAATGCTCTACATTCATTTCTCATTGTGGTATGTAGTTTTACCAATCTGAAAATTGACGTGAATTTCACATGGATTTCAGGGCTTTCATCGACGATGAATGTTCGTGTAGCTTATGTAGATATCATGAGGCCATTTGCCGAATCTGTTTTGCAATGGTAAACTTTCTTTTACGATTCCTAGAGTTCTTTGGACTGCTTGACTTTGTTTTACTCTTTGTATAACTTGTTTCAGCAACATTAACAAGGGGCCATCTTATAATGCTCACTGGGTTCATGATACCCCCATCCTTTCTAATGTTGAAGCCAAGCTGAGGCAGCTCCTAATTGATCTTGGAAATGATGATAAAATACTTGGAATCCAGGTGAAAACCGCTGCTTCATGCTTGAAAACCTTCAAAATTTTGTTTACCATATGCAGCATTTATCAACGGACACATATAAATTATCTTTTTAGAAACGCATCATTTTTGTTTTTTAGTCTCCATTTCTTTCATCTATTTCGCATTTGAGAAGTAGAGAAGAGAGAGTAAAGCAAAGATGTCTATCTTTCTGGTAGTTTACTATTATTACTCAAATGAAGCCCTTGGAAAGTTCTGAAATTTGTTCTTTTTGGTTCATTAGTTTATCTTGAACCAAAGACAAATTTATTCCTTTAAGTTTTGTAATTGCCGTGCTGCCTCTCGGGGTCTGGGTTTATATTTGTCATCAAAGGTCTGACATGTGCACAATTTTTTATAAATGGGTGGCAGAAAGACTAGAACCTGGACTTTTGCCTAGCCTACTAGGATGTTATGTTGAATCTCCTTGTTTAAAAGCAATAAACCTTTAGATGAGATGGTATTACCAGTTTCTTGAATCTTTTACTTGGTCATTTTTATTTAGTTTTTAAATAATTGAGGATTATTGAAGATTAAGAGAAGAAAATAAATTGTGTCAAGTAGTGCTAACTGGTTGTACATAAAGAAGACTCACGAGTAGAAAGACAACTCTACGTGAAGAGTTCCATAAAAGAGTACTTCACCTCAACAATGCTTCATTTAGGGGAAGCTAAAAGTACTTTGACCCTTTATGTATTCTTGCTAACATCTTCGCTCTCACCTATACCACTGTAAAATTTGAAGCTTACTAATATTCTCAATTCCAACTCGTTCTTCCGGGCTGTTTTCTTTTTCCTTATCCATTATTTTAATATTGCTGATTGCCTCTTCTGCAAGTTTTTAGAAGAACCTCACTTTATGTTCTTACCATTTCTAGCCAAAGAGTGGGAGCTCTAACCAATGATTTAGCCTGTCATGTTCGGTTTCTGAGCCCTAGAAGCTGTTCCATATTTTCTTCTAGCAACTCAAGGTTTCTCATCACACTGTCATTAGGCTTTGCTTTGGTTAAGGATCATTGCTTATCAGGCTCGTTCATGTTCCAAAAGTTATAATTGAACACTCCTGGCATTTTCTTCGGAAATTAATGGACCATTGGGTTCATCTGAAAAGCATAACCCCAGTTGACGTATCCTACAATCATGGACTAGAATATGTGCCTGTACTATCTTCTTATTATCAGTCTTTTCTTCATCATTTTCATTTCTTTTCATTAATCAAATAACTGCCTCTGATTTACGCAAGGCGGAAAATTGCACCTGACCTTGCAGGTATGTGCCTATAAAGATGGAGAAGTAATAATTGATACTGCTGCTGGGACGCTTGGAAGATATGACCCTCGACCAGTTCAGCCTGATAGTTTATTCCCCGTTTTTTCTGTATCGAAGGGAATCACAGCAGGAATGGTACATTGGCTGGTTGATAAAGGGTATGCAACATCTTTTAATGTTTACACAGTTCATCAGCATGCAGATGTTTGGTAACTGGTGCTGTTGACTTCTTCTATCATCTAGCACCCTCATTGAAAGTATTACCTTATTGTTAACATATAGATGCCCAGAGGACTAATGTAATGATTTGGTAGTAGCAATTATTAGCGAATCAAATTGGTTTCATGAATTAAAAAAGTATTTGAATGTTTAACTGTATGACGGGCAGAGTTACCAATTAGATCTTAAATAGATGTGCAAGTGCAACCCTTTCTTAAATTTTTCTCAATTGGAATTGGTTATGACGAGCGTTTTGTCATTGGAAAGCATATCTCTATAAGTTCTGAGTAATATTCATTTGCTTTTTTTTCCCATCTATTTCTCATGGTAGCACGTAAACATTCTTCTTAGTAATGGTATCCATGGTGCTGGTTTTCTCACTTTATCATCATATGTATTCAATTATCAAGCACATTTTCTAGTCATCCATTTGCTTTAGATTTCATCTGATTTAATCAGACAAATTGATTAAATTTCTTTGGAAATTCAACGGAATTACTCTGTGAAAATAATTTTAATCAGCTTATATAAATATAAACCCAAGGGGGCTATGTCTATGTGCTCTCATATTTAGAAACCCATATATCTCTATTATTTTCCCATGGTACAGCACTTAGAAATTAATTTTGGTTCTTATACTTTATTCAGTTAGTTCAGCAATGAACATTGTATTAACTGCTTGATGTTGGTTTGACAGGAAGCTGAAGCTTGAGGATAAAGTTGCTAATATTTGGCAAGAATTTGGTACCAATGGAAAAGATCAAATAAAAGTAATATTCCAATCTTCGACTCCCAGAGTAGTTTCTTGCTGTCATTTAATTTCCTTACCTGTTTCTTGGACCCATCTATATTATTGGGGAATTATAACATTAATGGTAATAATGAATTGTAAATTTTAAATGGTAACATGGATGAAAATTGCTAATTTTTGTAAAACCCACTGATTGTAGTATAATCATGTAGTTATTTACTTTCCCCAACTTGGGAAATGAGAATTCCCATGCTTTTAGTTTCTTTACCTGTTTAATCTGTATCTTATAGTTATTACATATGCATATGTTATATTACGGGAGTTCCTCTGCTGTAGGTTCACCATGTGCTTAATCACACAGCTGGTCTGCACAATGCCTTGGCCAGTCTTACACGAGAAAATCCTTTACTGATGACTGATTGGGATGAATGCTTAAATTGTATTGCTAAGGTGGAGCCAGAGACTGAACCTGGCCAAAAGCAACTGTACCATTATTTGTCTTTCGGCTGGTTATGTGGTGGAATTATTGAGGTACTATTAAACATGACTCTTTCTGGTGACGATTGTGCAAGCTTTGGTTTCACATTTTGATCTTTTATATGCTTCAGAAATGGTTTAGATTTATGCTTCAAACTGAGAATTATCTGATACAATTACACTACATGATAGGACTGCATAGCTTGCATTTTCATATTATTCTTTATCCTGGAAAAGGTCTACTCATCTAACTTGATTAATATTGTGTAAGGACTGGAATTCAGGAAAGAAATAGTTAGGATTATTATGCCTTAGCCCTTGTTTGAGCCCCATCATTTGGCTAATAATGCATTTTGGAAAAATAGATTAATGGAGATTGTGTGGTTAAAAAATAAGGAAAAATTTTGGATTTGCGGGTCATATTATTATATTGAAGAATGTGTAGTTGAAAAGAAGAGAGAAAAATGTATTTTGGAAATAATGGGGATCAAACAAGGGCTTAATGTTCACTTAAAAATGAAGGCGCAAATTCAAATCATGCTCGTACATTTTCTTCAGATAGAGTTTCCTCTATTTCAAGGAATGTTTTGCTTGAAATGAAAGACCATGCCTGCCCTTTCCATTTTTCAGGGGAAGACAAAGATTATGTAAAAGAGATCAATTAAAAAGAGTACATCAATTACTTTCTATACTCCAAAGCACTCAAGGAATCCTACATATTTTGAACCATGATATTGGCCTCAACACTAATCTAATTATTTTCCATTGTACAGCGCGCATCAGGGAAGAAGTTTCAGGAGATTCTTGAAGAAGCATTTATTCACCCTCTTGATTTAGCAGGCGAGCTATACATTGGAATTCCTCCAGGCATGTTCTATCCATTCATCAATTGTGTCATTTTCTCGTTGTGACTTCTCCTCATGATCTCATATATGCTTTTGTTGACTGAAGATGTTGAAGTGTTTTATACTAGGCATTTTATTTGTTGGCAATTTACAGTTAATGCTTACTTTGAAAAAAGAAGTATTTATTTTCTGATGGTTGTTACTGTAATTTGATTGTTTGAGAACAACTTCTTCGTCTTAAAATCAAGAATGAGAATGAAAGTAACACTTGTAACTGATGCTTAATTGAATCATGCCATCTTCTACTAGATGCTCAAGTCACTGAACAAAGGATTGAGATATATATTGCTGGTTTTATCAACTTCTACAATGAGTACGAAATTATATGAGAGTTCATGAGTCTGTTGGTTTGCATAGATACTGGGAATTGCAGAAGGATTTGTAGTTTGAGGGCACTATTTTTCCTCTTTTTAACTTACCTATGAACTAATTTACAATTTACTTGTATTTAATAAAATATTAATGTGTTTCTGATATTGCAACCGAAAACTAAAGCCCACGAGATGGTGGG
Organism: Fraxinus excelsior; assembly: GCA_019097785.1. Classification (NCBI taxonomy): domain Eukaryota; kingdom Viridiplantae; phylum Streptophyta; class Magnoliopsida; order Lamiales; family Oleaceae; genus Fraxinus; species Fraxinus excelsior. The sequence continues at coordinate 22,674,912 of CM032640.1, read as the reverse complement.
GTTTAGTGGCACCCCTACTGATTTCATAGAGAAAATATCAGCAATGATGGATAATCGAACAACCGTGGAAGATAACTACTACTAAAATTTTAACTTATAAGAAAATTCATAAAAATATTGTAACAATAACTGCATACGAAAAAGGTTTTAAAAAGTTAAATGGCGTTCTGATTCACCAAACTGAATTCTCATATAGCAAGTTTAGAGCAATTAACAAGTTTAGTAATTTTACTGGTAATTTTCTTCTACCTTTACCAAGTTTAGTAATTTTACTGGTAATTTTCTTCGACCTTTTCAGCTTTTTTTTCTTTTCTTTTCTTTTCTTTTGTTTCATTTTCATTTATTATTATTATTATTATTATTATTATTTGTGGTGGTGGGGAGGGTGAGGTGTTGAGGAAAACCTCAACCTTTTCATCGTGTTCTTGATATTTGATCATTAATAGAACCATTCATGGTTTAACCAAATAAATATTGTGTCACAGGTGTGGAATCTCGACTTGCTAGCCTCACAGTCGATATGGAAGATATGAAGAAAATATCTGGAATCGCCGCACGTTCAGACCTATTGTTTGAGGAGAAAAACAATACAAAAAATGAGAATTTTTGTAATCTCGTTATATGGATTTGTTGTTGAATAAAAAAAAAAAAAAAATTATTTGTATTTTCAAGTGGAAATATTGGTGCATATTAATTTGCTTTTTGTTGGTTTACCCAAAAAGAAAGAGTTATGGATTGGGTAACTGATTTTCTAAATTTGTAATTGTTTTTCGCCAATGTTACTATTTAATAGAGCAACATATAACCGAAAACAATTGATATATGGATTCCTCTTTTTACTTTAACTTTAAAGCTCAGTTAAAGTGCTTGTTCCGAATATGAACATCGCATATCAAAAGAATTGATCTTCAAATGGATATCGAACTTGCAGTGAAAATGGCAATTAATGGGATTTATTTTTTAAGGAAATGAGGTAATAATCAAAAGGATCCTAGAAATCAAAGATGAAGAGGATGTCTGGAGGACTTATATAAATCTAAAAATTGTGCATGTAATACTTTCTGTTACCTCTTCTTAAAAGGGTCATATATTCTTTTTGAGCGACCAAGTTCTGAATCAAGTAAAAGTTGTTTAATTTGATTTGCGGATATTTTCTTGTATGTTCCTCGTCAGGAAACAATCGGCAAGCGTGAAATGGATGCTGCAAATTGTCAGACAGTTTTTCTTTCACAGTATGTTACTTCATTCTGTCATAATTCTGACATTAAGAAGTCAAATAACTCTTTTATATTATATAGGAGTAGAGAATCAAACCTTTCAGTATTTTCAGCTCGGCCGATAATCTGATTTTTGGAAGATTAATATCTTTAAAATATTTATATTTGATAACTTGGTATCACCAAATTTTGGAATAGTCCATTATTAGAATAAAACTCAAAATAGAAAACATCACTGAATATGGTAGACGGTGATGTTCATTTAGCTGGTATACATTAGATATGAAGAATAAGCACTTTTGGCTCACATTTTCTGAATAACATACTAGTTCTCATGATTTTACCAGAAATAATATTTTTAACTCTGGTAGTAAAAGTAAGCGATAGCAGACAATAGTATGCTCGCAATCTTTTGAGCTTTAGGGCAAAATAGCGATGGGCAGCCTAGGTAATTTTTATAAGAGCCCTGTTTGGTAGTGCTACTAATCGGATTAAAATTGAAAATCCTGACCGTTGTTGGGTGCCACTCGTCTAATAGAAGTCAACAATAACGGCTAGTTTTTCAATTTTAATCCGAATTTAATCCATAATAAACACCCTATAAAGGTCAATCTAAGCAGTTTCGATCAACGACGTAGCAAAATATGAGTGGGATGGTGATCGACACTGTAACATTTTGACTTTTTCTTTAAATATGCATAGATTTTTTGAGATTTTTTTTAATATATACGTAATTCATGTATATTTTGTTCTTTCAAAATTCTTACATCCTTGTGAGAATTTTGGCTCATCCACTAAGTTTGACCGTGTTTCTATGAATGTTTATTTACTTGTAGTATTTGTATATAGCCATTTAACAATTTTTGAGTTGTGATTGTTAATTTTGACTCTTTGATCTTATTGGATTTAAGTATATTGCAACGTGTTTTTTTAAATTAGATACATTCAACTGGTGACACGGAGAGTTAATGAAATGATTTGTGAATTCTGTTATTTTTTAATATTTCAACGAAATGAATAAGAAAGAAAGAATAAGGGTCCGTTTGACATGATTTTTAAAAATCAAAAGCTAATTAAGAGAAATTACTTTTAAGTATATTTGAATAATTTTTTAAAAGTATTTTATCCGACTAAAATAGCTTTTAGAGGAAGCTAATCAATATGAATTCATCAAAAACTTCTTTTATAAGAAAAAAAAAATCGTCTAAACATACCCCACATTTATTCTTCGTTTACTTCTTCATCAAGGAAAAAGGAGGAAACAGTAACTTAAAAAAAAAAAAAAACAGTTGTAGATGAAAAATATAAGAAAATTTAGAGTGTGTTCTGCTGTACTTAAAATCCAATTAAAATTGAAAATATAACTGTTATTGGATCTCACTCGTCTAATAAAAGTCAACAAAATAACGGCTAATTTTTCAATTCTAATCCAATTTTAATCTCTGCCGAATTTGGCACCCAGTTCACTTTCAATGATTTTTTGTTTATTTTTTTGTTAAGGTTATTTGTGTTCATTTGACAATTCAAGGTTAATTTCTAATTACAACAATCTTAGCTCTTGATTAAAATTTGTTATTGAAAACAATAAACCAAATCGACGACTTTTAAATTGATGCAAAAAGAAAATATTTGAATTTTTTTACAGAAAATATATTGTTTGATTACGCTAGTGAATTAATGAAAATTATAATAATTTAGCTATTCGTATATAAACAATATTGTTGAAATTTTAGAAGAAATTCGTATTAATTCAAAATGAAGTAATTTATAGCCTTGTATAGTGTAACCTTGATAAATTAATAATCTAAATATTGAAGGAAGAAAATATATTGAGAGAGAAATATTATTCAACTTAATTGAAGAATGAAAAGAGTCCAACCTTATAAATACAAACTGGAAAATGGAAAAGGCGGGAAAGTAAATGGAGGGAAAATTAGTTACAACTAAAATATCTAACTAAACTAGCTAAACCCCAAACTGATGAAACACACGTGAATTAGACAGCTAAGTTGAGGTGTTCTCCAGCTGGACGATCCATTGGCTTCTACACTCCCCCTCAAGATGGACTATGAAGATTAACAATAGCCATCTTGGATAGTAAATGAAGCAATGCGTTCATAGGCAAAGGTTTTGTGAAAATATCTGCAAGTTGGTGATTGGAACGAACTGGCAAAGTTTGATGACTCCTTCACTGATTTTATCTCTTATAAAATAGCAATCTATTTCTATATGTTTAGTGCGTTCGTGAAAGATAGGATTGGTGGCTATATGCACTGCAGCCTGGTTATCACAAAATATTAAGGCACACTAGTTGACATCCACTTGAAAATCACAGAGCAATTGTTGTATCCACACAAGTTCACTGGCAGTAGCTGCTAAGGCACGATACTTAGCTTCTGCAGATGATCTGGAAATGATGGTCTGTTTCTTTGCTTTCCAAGATACCATTGAATCCCCAAGGAAAATACAGAAGCCAATTACTGATTTTCTTGAATCTAGGCAAGAACCCCAGTCAGCATCAGCATAAGCCTGCAATTACATCGATGAACCAGCAGGAAATAAAAGACCCTAGCCTGCGGTAGCTTTAATGTATTGCAGTAAATGGTGTACAACATTTAAATGTGGCTTTCGAGGCTGCGAAACGAACTTACTGAGTTTGTGAACCGCGAAGGTGATGTATGACCTTGATACTGTTAAGTAGAACATACGCCCAATTAATCTTCTATACATGGAACCATCTTCCAACAACTCTCCCTCAAAGGAGTTCAAACAAACTTTGGGATCCATGGGTACCACAGCAAGTTTACAACCAAGGAATCTAGTGTCCTCTAATAGTTGAAGAGCATAATGCCTTTGAGATAACATAAGGCCAGTTTGTGATCTTACAATCTCTAGGCCAAGAAAAAATTTAAGCTTTCCCAAATCTTTAAGCTTAAAATTACTGTGAAGAAATGATTTTAAATCATGGATAATGCTGGAATCTGACCTTGTGATGACTATGTCATCGACATATACTAGTAAGGCGACAAATGAAGTGCCAAAACCTTTTGTAAAGAGTGAATAATCAGATTTTGACTCATGAAAACCATGTAGTAAAAGAGCATGAGAGAATTTAGAAAACTACTATCTCAAAGTCTGTTTTAAACCATAAATTGATTTATGTAATCTACAGACCGAATGCTCCCCTTTACTGCCAGAGGATAATGAAGGTTTATAACCTAAGGGCAAATCCATATAAATCTCTTCAAAGAGGTCACCATGTAGAAAAGCGTTATTAATATCCAATTGGATGATGTGCCAGTTCTTTATTGTTGCTATGGCTAGTAGAAGTTTCATAGTTACCATTTTAGCAACTGGAGAGAATGTTTTCGGAAAATCCAGCCCTTCTTGTTGAGTGAAACCCTTTGCAACTAAGTGTGTTTTGTGTCGTTCAATACTCCCATCAGATTTATACTTGGTTTTATATTCCCATTTGCAACTTATGGTATGTTTCCCTTTAGGCAGAACAGTCACAGACCAAGTGTTGTTCAATTCCATAGCATTGAGCTCAGCAGTCATGACATCTCTCGAATGAGCTTCTTTCACAGCTTGATGGTAAAACTGTGGTTCTAAGTTCGAAGATATGTTTAAGATAAGGTTTTTATGAGATGAAGATAATTTGGAATAGGAAAGATAGTAGCTTAGTGGATAATGATGAGGTGAGGGAATGCTAGATGATGAAGAACTGGATAGTAAATTGCAGTGAAATTCCTGCAAGTAGGAGAAGGTTTTGCTAGTTCTGAGAGATCTTCTAAGAATAGGAACAAAAGACCTATTAGGACCATCAGTGTCAGGAACATCGTTTAAATGATGTCTTAAAGATGGCCTATTATTGGAATCAATACTGGAGAAGGGATATCGTCATGAATGGAAACGCCATTATTTGGAATAGAGGAAGACACGTCAGTGGGATGATGTCTATCTGTAGGTAAAGTATTGACAGGAATTGGTAGAACAAGGTTAGAGAAAGAGTCAATGATCTCAGATGTTTGTGAGGCAGATGGAAAGGAAAGAGGTGTTCGTGGAAAATCACATCTCTAGATATTACTCCAAACTGATGAAACACACATGAATTAGACAGCTAAGTTGAGGTGTTCTCCAGCTGGACGATCCATTGCCTTCAACACTAAATTAAAAAATATTTTTGACCAGTCCCGAATTGAGACCAATGTGGTAAATTAATAATTCACTAAGTTTATAAGATAATACATTAATAATTTCACCCAAAAAAATCCCTTTTTCAAGGAGTTTCTGATTCATTAACCATTTTCCATAGCAGATTTCTTCACTAACTAACTGGAAATGGCCATTTTTTATGGCAAATTTTTCAACCCAAGTTTATTCAACACTTAACACGTAATGACCATTTTTTTTCTTTGGTGACTGACTGTGATTTTTGGTAGAGGACAATGCTCGGAAAAAATCGTTCTTACATGATGCTGCCACCAAAGAAAAAAAAATGAGCCAACGGAATCCCTTCCACCTCCCCCTCGTAACATCACATGCACACTGAAACACTCCGTTAGGAGGCAAAGGTCACCGGTTGAGAGGCGACCGTTTGTACTTCGACGGTCAAATCAATGACAGGAAGAGAAAAAAAAGTGTTAGAGATGGAAAGGAAATTTGGATAGAGTTAAAGAACATAATTTATTGGGAATGAAACACACACACACACACACACATATATATAATTGTTTAATTTAATAAGTCAAGTCCAATAAATAGTTGATGTCACGTAATTTATAAATGTAACAAATCCCATAAGAGTATTTTTCAATATAGAGAATTTATATTCTGTTGTATAGTATATATGAATGTGTATATGTATATCAATGCACCTTGAATATCAATGTTATAGCTAAACATTAGACCTCCAAATGATGAAAGGATCTAACACGTAAACTGAAATTTTAGACCTGAAAACTTTATCGTTGCTCACCATTTTATTTCTCCAAAAGGTTAAAAAAGAATTTAGAAATTGCAAAACTTCTTCTATGTTTAAATCCATATTTGAAGGAACTTCTAAAGCCGAAAAATAATTCATTTCGCTAACAAAAGGGACTTTCAATTGAGCGTAAACTTACGCCCCACCTGGTTGCAGCAACATATCCAGGTTGCGGCTAGGAAATTCAGGTGTACATGTAGGCACTGTAATGCAGGCAGCACACATGACGCAGTTAGGGCATGGCTGGACATAGACTGTAGTCATGGTAGGACGCAGACATCACAGCAAGCACACAGGTTGCATGCCGCATGACATTGGTAGTTTTTCCAGCACATCAAACTGGTTTTCTAGGTAGAAATACCATGGGTTACAACTGGATATTTTGGGGACACAAGTGGACATCTTATTCCAATTGGCCACTTGTGTCATTTGCAAGAGATAAATGTCAAGGAGGAAGCAAAGACAAATTTGGCCACTATGAAAGGAACATGTTTACTTGCATGTCAATTGTAGAGACATGATACTTGCAATGACACAAATACCAACTTTGCTTTCTCATGGTCTAAGGAGATTTAAGGCAACTTGTATACAATGAGGACCATTGGGTGAATATTTATCTTGGCCATTAAATCCAAGATAACTTGTAAGGTTTTTGCCTATGAATAGAGATGTAGTCTCATTTGTAAAAACATTCATGATATTAAAGTTATTTCTATACAAAGAGAGTTTTCTCCAATCTTAATTGTTTCCATTTTTTCCTTACTTCAAATCATCTACTCAAAGTTATAGTAATTTAGTCTAGGTGGTTAAATTATTTGAGAGCGTTGAAAGGCTGACTTAAAGTTTTCTCGTAAGGGACAGGAATTGTGCACGTTGAAGCCTTACGGTTTCTAGTTGTTCGAGTGTAACAAAACTACACCTGTGACAGGTGATATCAGAGCTTCGTTTGTAGGCCGTTATAATGACGAATTCTCAACAAACCGTTGATATTGGGATCAAGAAAAGGGGTCGTGGTGCTGCCCCAATTGAAGTGAAGAAAATAAGAAGCAAAAGTAAAACTTGGGAAGCCATTGCCATGGAGGGTAAGCTTGACCAAATCATCGCAAATATGGGCGATCAGGTTGAATCCCTAGAAAACTCCTTGGAGGCATTGGATGTAACGCCCCAAATTTTAGGAATTCGAAGCGTTAAAAGTCTTATTAATTTGAGCTCTTTAATGTCAATCGAAATAAATTTGAAATAAGGAAGATTTTGGAGTTCGAAATATATTATAAAAATATGATGGGGGATAATTTTCTTTATAAACTTAGACAATTATGGTAAAATTTGATTTTTGAAAAACACTCGAAAGAAAAATCAGGAATACCAATTGCACAACAGCGGAAATGAAGATATGTTTGGCCTAGCAAACGTTGACAAAAATTTGTGAAATTTTAATAGAGACTATAACATTCATATAACATATAAAAAGTTGGGGTCATGAAGATAACGTTTGAAGCACGAAAATACTGCACGACTATGCTAGACAGAAAATGCGAAACATACCCAATGCAGTTTACTAAAACGGACATAACTTTCTCTCTAGATACTATTTTAAGGAAATTACAAAGATCACTATTAGGAGACTCATAGGCCTTTCAAACCTCACTAATTTCACTCTAAAACATGCACTGTATCCCAAGTTATACTATTTTCAAATTGAAGGGCATAATCTAAAATTCAATTCAGTAATAAATAAATTTCATGCGTTGTCAATTCAACATTTGTAAATTATAGTTGACATGCAAAGTACATAAAATTAGATGAGATAAACATTAAAAACATTGTTAAGAGTGTCATATAAGCATTCATAAAAGGTTTTTACAACTGGAATTTTTTACTAAAAAGTTGAAAGCATTTCAAACTGTCGAGCACTTACCACTATACCAAACCATTGTCATGCCTCGATTTAACCTGTGAAATTTTAATAGGGGTGAGTATCATAACAAATACTTGGTAGGAATATAGTTAAGTAATTGGTAAAATTATATATTTTAAAAAATGCAAACTTTGATTATTTGTGTTACCGTCAATTTTTCAAGGCAAACCGATGATCAGTTAGTCCGCTCACTCTTAGGTTTTTAATAACCTATCATAAATCATCTCTTCATATTTTATTTAAACCACCAAACGGTGATTCATTCATGACAGCAAACGGTGCTTCCATCATAAGTAACACAATAACATATAAAATGCAAATTGAAAACGAATAATTCTTACATCACTTACAAAAGTGCCGAAAATCACCCTACCTTAAATGCTTGGAGTTTGAATACCCTTTTCTGTTCAATTTGTAAATGTGAAGAATATTATAAATTGTATATAATAAACTTGTTTCTATTACAAAGTAAAATACCCTATTTATAGAGTTACAAATAACTGTAAAAGGAAATAAATATAAAAGGAAATATCATGCAATCTACTACTAAGGAAAGTAATCCTACACTAAAAGGAAATATTATAATTGCAATCTTTGATGATCTTTGGAATCTTATTCAATATCCTTGACATCACCCCTCAAATTGATGCTGGTAAAATCATCAATTTGTAATCATGAATTGACGACGAGAAACCAGGAACAACAAAGAACCACTCCAAAACCACTTTAAGAACACTCCAAAGAAACAACGAGAACCAAAAACAAACCAAATTTTCAAATGAACTAAACCAAATTCCAGATGAACTGGACATATACTAAACCAAATTCCAGATGAACTGGACCAAATTCCAGATGAACTGGATCAAGTTCCAGATTACCAAAAGCTGAAGAAACTTCAAACAAACTACAGATTACCAAAAGTCGAAGAAACTCCAAACAAACTGCAAAAACTGAGTTGTGGCCACCGGAATGTGATGCGACTTTGTAGTGATACATCCGAAAAGAAAATAAAAAAGAAAAACAACATTGGTAGCCGGACGAGCGACTCAAGGCCGCTCGCCGGAAACGAAATTCAAAGGTTAATTTGTTTAGGATCGAAACTGCTCTGATACCATGTGAAGAATATTATAAATTGTATATAATAAACTTATTTATATTACAAAGTAAAAGACCCTATTTATAGGGTTACAAATAACTGTAAAAGGAAATAAATATAAAAGGAAATATCATGCAATCTACTACTAAGGAAAGTAATCCTACACTAAAAGGAAATATTATAATTGCAATCTTTGACGATCTTTGGAATCTTATTCAATATCCTTGACAGTAACAAAATGCAACGTGATGCTAATGTCCTTCAATAAATTTTCAGATTTCAATGTGTTGGATAATTGGTGAGTGACGTTTATGTATTTGGAATTGTGGTTTGAGAGATGTTTGCTACAGATTTTTGAAAGAGATAATGTCTTCAATTGAATGATAATGGACGGTTTCTAGTAGTTGAATGGATATGAGTTAAAGTGTAAGTAGGGGTGGGGAGTACACTTAATGGGTAGTATAACTAAATAAGATGCTTATAATGGAGAAAAGAATCACGTTTGAGGGTTTTAAAATGCTAAGAATTGGAGCCAAACATAGGGAAAAAAATATTTTAAGGGTTGTTTGGCATTCACAATAAATGTATCAAATCTTGATTTTAAGGACTTGACATAGATGGTAATTAATATAGAATGAGTCATCTAAAAAAGAATTTTGACACCTTACAAAATTTTAAGATAAGTGTACACAACTTTATTGTCGTGGCCAAAACTTTAATCTAACTCTTAGGAATGGTCGTAGTGATGTCATAATATAATTCAAATTTTTTTCGAGTTATACAAGAAAATTTTATTTGAAAATGACATAACTTTTTTTTCGGTCATTACATTGGAGACACGTTCCATTGGAAAGTTAGAAACTCTCCAAACTAATGCCCAAGAGGTGGTGGACGTGCAAACATCGTTGGAGAATGATGTCCAAATAATGAAAGATGATGTACATGCTGTGGTAGCTTGACAAGCCACGATGACGAAAGATTTTGGTTGACTCCAATCCAAAGTCTTAGATGTTGTTTCCACCGTACAAGGCCAAGTAAACCATTCGACCGTGATGATGGAAAAATTGAGCAAATAGCTAAAGCAACATAAACAAACTACCACTAGTACAAGGGGAGGTGCCGCTACTAGTGTTACTGGCCCAAGGATCGAGTACCTGAAGCCTAAATATTATGATGGGCGACGTGATGCCAAAGATGTGGAGAACTTCCTAAGTCAAATGGAAGTTTATTTTGAGGGTGTAAGTTTTATTAATGAAGCCATGAAAGTCTGGACCGCTACCATGTACCTTTTCAACACCGCATCACTTTGGTGGTGTCTAAAACATGCCAAAATTAAGAGGGGAGCTTGCAAGATCGATACTTGGGAAGAGTTCAAAAAGGAGTTTGAAAAGACAATTCTACCCGGAGAATGTCATGTATGAGGCCCGAAAGAAACTAAGGGAGTTGAAACATAGAAGGACAATTCGTGACTACGTTAAGGAGTTCACGACCCTTATGCTTCAAATCCCAAGCATGCTGAATGATGTCTTACTATTATACTTCTTGGATGGATGTGCCCCTTGGGTATGTAGACGAGGCAACTGCAGTTGTCGAATCTTTGACAGAGTACCAAAGGAGCCCGGAGATGTAAGCAATGACCTTCAAACCAACTAAAAGAAATTTTGGCAAAAGCGTAGGTAATATGAGGAAAGACAAACCATGTGGTAAGCCGGATTGGAGGCCAAATCCCAAGGTTGATTACAAGTCTAGTGGTAACAAACAAAACACATGGCAAAAGGAGTATGACGACAAGAATAAATGTAATTTTACTCCTCGTAGTTACTTTGTATGCAAAAGGTCGCATTTCATACGAGATTGCCCTAAGCTTAGATCTTTGACATCTATTAATGTAACACAACCAGAGACTTCCCATGACAAAGAGGTAGGTGCAAGCCACATGGGTTTATTGTAACTTTTCAATGTTTTGAATGCTAAAACCGTTCCGAGGGTGAGCGGAGAAAAATGGTTAATGTTTGTTGCTGCCAAAATTAATGGATGACCAACACGAACATAACTTAATACCGGAGCCACACATAATTTCATCATGAAGGATGAAGCACGGAGGCTAGAGTTGAACATTTACCATGGAGGTGGAAGGTTGAAAATGGTGAATGTAATCGCAAAGCGGTTGAATGGCGTAGTTCGAGGGGCTGAACTACGATTGGGTTCGTAGCATGGACCCGTTGATATCTCAGTTGTACAGATGGATAATTTCAAGCTCGTGTTGGGCTTGGATTTATTAAGGAAGGTAGATGTTATTCCCATGCCTTCATTTGGTTCCGTGTGCATTTTGGAAAAGGGGTTATCTTGTATGGATCTTACCATTTCCATGGGGATGGAAGCGGGACAACTGTTGGCTATGCAATTAGCCAAAGGATGGGAGAGAGGTGAGCCGACATTCATTGCTTAATTGTCAGTTGAATCTGAAGTCACTATGAATGAATGTCTTGCCGACTGCAACGGTAAAAGTACTTAAGGAAAATAGTGAAGTGATGCCCACGACATTACCAAAGAAAATTTCGCCTAGGAGGGAAGTGGACCATCGCATTGAATTGGAACCTGGTGCCAAACCACCCGCCATAGCACTCCCGGAGTTGGAAGAGTTTCGAAAACAACTAACGGAGCTTGTTGGCATGGGAAGGATTAGACCATCTAAAGCACCATATGCGCCCTAGTGTTGTTCTAAAAGAAGTCGGATGGAACGTTGCGGATGTGCGTGGATTACCGGGCATTAAACAAAGTGACGGTAAAGAACAAATATCCTATTCGATTGATTGCGAATTTATTTGATCGGCTCGGTAGTGCCAAGATCTATACGAAGGTTGATTTGCAAAAAAGGCTACTATCAAGTCCACATTGCGGAGAGAGATGAGCCTAAACCACATGCATTACTCGGTATGATTCCTATGAATAGCTTGTTATGCCATTTGGGTTGACCCATACTCCAGCTACCTTTTGCACTTTGATAAACAAGATATTTTATTTATACTTGGATAAGTTCATGGTGGTTTATCTTGATGACATTGTTATCTACAGTAACACCTTGGAGGAACATGTAGAACATTTGAAAGCTATCTTCCAAGTGTTGCGAGAAAATGAATTGTTCATAAAAATGGAAAAGTGTTCATTTGCAAAAGAAGAAGTGAACTTCTTGGGACACATTATTGGACATGGTCGCTTGAAGATGGATGGAGCCAAAGTAAAAGCAATCAATGAGTGGGAACCCCCCACTAAAGTGACGAAATTGCAGTCTTTCCTTGGGTTGGTAAACTATTACCGATATTTCATTAAAGGCTATTCGGCTAGAGCAGCCCCATTGATGAATTTGCTAAAAAACTCCCATGGGTGGGATTGGTCTGTAAAAGTGAAAGAACCTTTGATGATTTAAAAGCAAAGGTCATGGACGAGCCGGTGTTAGCATTACCGGATTTTAACCAAAGTTTTGAAGTACAAATGGATGCATCAAATTTTTCCATTGCAGGAGTTCTTATGCAAACAGGTCATCCAATTGTCTTCGAAAGCTGCAAGTTGAATGTTACGGAGCGGCGCTACATAGTGCAAGAAAAAGAAGTGACGGTCATTGTACATTGCTTACGGATATAACGTCATTATCTTTTGGGTTCCTATTTTGTGAGTAAAACGGATAATGTGGCTACAAGTTACTTCCAATCGCAAAAGAAGTTAATCCCGAAGCAATCTCGTTGGCAAGACTTCTTAGCAAAGTTTGATTATGTGATGGAGTATAAACCCGGGAAAGCAAACGTAGTAGTCGATGCCCTTAGTCGGAAGGCAGAACTTGCAACCATAAGCCAAGCCACAAGCACTTTGTTGGAAGAAATTAGACGAGGAATGGAACACGATCCCGTGGCAAAGATGTTGATACAATCCATACAAGAAGGCAAGACAAGGGAATTTTGGGTGGAAGATAGGTTATTATAAACCACTGGGCAACGGGTATTTGTGCCTAAGTGGAATAACTTACAGCGTGACGTGATTTGGGAATGTCATGACACCAAATGGGCTACACATCTGGGAATAGACCGAACATTAGCTTTGACTAAATGAACATATTATTGGCCGCAAATGCGAGATCAAGTGGAGACATATGTCCGAACTTGTCTTGTGCCAACAAGACAAGATAGAACAAAGGTTACCAGTGGGACTTCTTGATCCTCTCCTTGTTTCGGATAAACCATGGGATGTGATTACCATGGACTACATAACTACCTTGCCAAAGTCCGAAAGGTTTAGATCAATTATTGTTATTGTTGATCGATTTTCAAAATATGCAACTTTTGTTCCAGCACCTAAGGACTGCACTACAGAAGAAACGGCTAGGTTACTATTCAAACATGTTGTGAAGTATTGGGGATTGCCCAAAAATATTATAAGTGATCGAGATCCCCGCTTTACGGGAAAATTATGGACAGAGTTGTTTAAACTCCTTGGAACGGACTTACCCTTTTCTAGTAGTTTCCACCCGCAAACGGATGGGCAGACATAGCGGGTGGTAAATGCGTTGTTGGAATGTTATCTTAGGCACTTTGTGATTGCTAATCAATGGAATTCGGCAAAGTTGATGGACATGGTTCAATTTTCCTACAAAAAATGAATCCATGGGACACAGTCCGTTTGAGGTTGCAACGGGACAACAACCTACAACACCCCACACCTTGCCTGTGGTTGATAATTTATGGTGGAGTCTTGAGCAATACAAATGGCTAAGTCATGGGGAGATCATATGACTTAGCTAGGTCATGCTTGGAGAAAGCCTAAAATCACATGAAGAAATGGGCCGATGTGAAACGGGGACCATTGGAATTCAACGTTTGAGATCAAGTACTTGTAAAAGTGCAGTCTCGACAATTCAAAGCGTATGGTACAATTCACAAAGGCTTGGTTAGAAAGTATGAAAGCCCATTTCTTGTTATAGCTAAAAGTAGGAAGGGTTTCCTATCGGCTAGATCTCCAAACACTTTGAAAATCCACCCGATTTTTCACTTGAGCATGTTGAAACCCTATAAACCGATGTGGAAGATCCGGAGAGAAATAAATCACAAAAGGCGCCTTCCATTGTTACAAAATCTTTCGAGAAAGATGTTGAATCCATTTTGCCGGATCGAGTGGTAAGACGGAGGGATATCCAACCTTGCACCCAATACTTAGTCAAATGGAAGAGGCAGCCCAAATTCGAAGCTACTTGAGAAAATGAGGGGGACTTATAGTAGTTTGAGCCTGACTTTCAACATTTCACGGTGATGAAGACGTCGCTAGATTCGGTGGGGGAGTGACTTATGCCCCACTTGGTCGTAGCAACATGTCAGGTTGCGGCTAGGAAATTCAAGTGTGCATGCAAGCACTACGATGTAGGCAGATATCGCAGGATTGCAGGTAGCACACAGGATGCAGTCAAAGCATGGCTGGACACAGACTGCAATCATGGTAGGACGCATGCAGCACAGCAAGCACAAAGGTTGCATGCTGTATGGCAGGGGCCATTTTTCTAGCACATCAAAGTGATTTTTTAGGATGAAATACCATGGACTACAATTGTATATTTTGGGGGCACAAGTGGACATCTTGTTTAAATTGGCCACTTATGTTACTTGCAAGAGATAAATGTCAAGGAGGAAGCAAAGACAAATTTGGCCACTATGAAAGGGACATGTCTACTTGTATGTCAATTGTAGAGACATGCCACTTGCAATGAAGTAAATACCAACTTTGCTTTCTCATGGTTTAAGGAGGTTTAAGGCAACTTGCATCCAATGAGGACTCTTGGATGAAGATTGATCTTGACCATTAAATCCAGGACAACTTGCAATGTTTTTGTCTATAAATAGAGATTTAGTCTCATTTGTAAAAACATTCATAAGATTAGAGTTATTCCTATACAAAGAGAGTTTTCTTCAATCTTGTTTCCATTTTTTCCTTTCTTCAAATCCTCTACTCAAAGTTATAGTAATTTAGCCTAGTTAGTTAAATTATTTGTGAGTATTGAAAGGCTGACTTAACATTTTCTTGTAAGGGACGAGAATTGTGCACGTTAAGGCCGCACAGTTTCTAGTTGTAAGTTGTAACAAAACTAGGCATGTGACAGTAAGCAAGAAACCTACACTTGTCTATGATAGACATGTACATCCAATTAGTTGAAGCTCGGCCACAAATTCTGATAGTTTAATTCAGATGTCCTGGTATTTCAGCAAGAAATTGGGCAATGGATAAATATAGAAATTTTCTAAATCATGCTGCTTAACTTTGTACAGTTTTCAAGGTAATATCCATTTTTTTCAGAAGACATTCTTGTGGTCCAATTTCTTATTTCTTTGAATCATCCTGTGGACCATGTTATGGCAGGAAGTATTACCTCTTTATGAAAAGCTTGATTTGTATGCAAAAATTGGAAGTTTAGTTGTAGGGTCTTCTAACTTTTGAGTTCTAGGAACCATTCTGTTTTTGTTCTTCTTCACATCTCTTCAAACCTTTTTGGCCAAAATATCCAAATAATGGTTGAAAAATCATAGGCACATTCGTGTTGGTTTGTTAAAATTTGCACGTAGATGAGTTATGTTCACATCCGAGTCTATCTGAGACATCTAATCATGTTTCTAGGTCTAAGTGTTAAAATTCTACAAATTCCTTTGTTTAGGCAATCCATGGAGATCAAAGAGTTCTTTCATTCTACCGACATTGACGATCAAGGCACGAATTTTCATTCCATAACACGTGGGCACAAAATGAATTCCTTTTTTGTGGCTTGGATCATAATAATTTTTGTACGTAACCCATCAAGTTCTAAACTATACTACTTTTAATACAACATTATGTAGTCAAAGATGGAGGCCATGAATTATCTAACTGCTAAATTGAATTATTTAGCTATGACTAATAATAAATATGGGTCGATGCCTTTTGGCTTAAATATTTTTCAGTTCGAAGTCTTACTTTAGGCTAGGCTAGGATCTATCGGTTAGCTTGGCTAGTTTTATGTTTTAGCTTAACTCTATTTTCTGTAATCATATGATCAAGAAGACGAGAGGTATTGTGGACGGTGTTGGGGAGATAAAGGGGAGAAATTTGAATCATATTATTTGTACAATTTTAATTGACAATTTCATATTTGACAACATCACAGTCATCCATTTTAAAAATTGTTTTTTAAATCGACGAGCTGAATTTTGAAAACACTAAGGTTGTCAACAAGGATCGTACAAATAGCTTAATTGGAGATTTTTTTATTATTATTATTTTTTTCTTAGGGTGTCCAACGTAATATTATTCATCTTGAATTTTCTCCAGTAGAGCATACTTTTATAATATGAAAAAATTGACTTTAGAGCTCCAGAGCTTACCAAACACGTGACTATGATGAGAGATTTCGAGTCAAAGGTTTTAAAATTTTAGATTCAAGAAAGTTTAGAAACTTAAACTTTGCTTATTATTAATGACGCTTCGAATGTCTTGAAACGAAACCTAGTGAAAAAAATAAACATTTTTGTTCAAATTTGATAAAACAGGTTCGAGTAATAAATTGTGATATAGTAATCATGACATCACACACACAACAGAAAGAAAAAAATAAAGAGAACAAAAATAATAATCAACATTCTCATTTATATATTTATCTAAAAATAAAGTTGTTTGAACAATGACACCGAGTGACGTCACTATAGGTGGGGGCTTGGATAGAGGGTGTCCGACCCCCAGATGAGCCTATGTGGCCTTGTTCAAGTAGCACGCCACTTTTATCTAAATGATATATTCAACTGAAAATAATATAAAATTTTCAATGGTCAGAATTGCCTACATAAGCACTACCTCTAACTTTTCTAAGATCTATTTTTGGGAGAAAATGCATCATTAATCTCAACCTATTCACTTAATAGAAAATTGGTCCTCAATATATATTTTGGATCTTATGTCTCAAACATATCATTTTAATTGTGCCATGATCCTTGATGGACTCAAAATGTCCAAATGACCATTACAAAGTTGATTCTTTAATGAAATAGTACAATTCTACCCTTTTTTTTTTTTTTTTTTCTCAAAAATCCATGATAGAGTTTGGCCACTACGTTTGAATATATTATCTTCATGTATAAGCATAATCACAATTGTCTAATCTCGTGCTTGAAGGGGTTCGCAAATACTTTCTTTAAGTATAGATAAAATATGGTATCACAAAGCTAGGGGACTACAATTGAGTATGTTTATTTCATTTTTTCTATGAAAAGCTTCAAAGTTGTCTGAATCAAGCCACGAATCGCCAAGCCGACGGGCTTGTTTGCCACCTCCATCTCTACATATCCAAATTTAAGTGAAAAGAATAAACCACACCCATTTTTGTGCGGCGCAACTTCCGCATCCCCCCACCCCCAAATCCCTCCATTTTTGTTAAATCTCCTCTCAACACTAAGTTCTCGAGCACCAATTTATGCTGCCACCATCGAGGTGGGATCATGGGCTTGTAAAGCATTATAGCCCTTCCTCCGTCATTGCTTCTTGGATACGCTAGATATTTCTTTAATCACCAAACAATTATGCTGCTTCCAAAACTCTATTCCGACACAAATTGCTCGAACGTCAATGAATCTCGAATTTTGACACTAATAGTTAGCATTTCACCCATTTACTGAATCCGACCCTCTCCACTCCCAGAACGAATCCAACACCCTCCTCAAATATTTTCAATTTCAAAAATGATATGAAGGTTGTTGGATTAGGCTTTTAACTATTTTATCTAAAAGCAAAAATGGCGTCAAATGAAAAAATGCTAAACATTTTATGCCATTCGACTATCGACATTTGATTGACCTAAACTCATGGACTTACTATTGGCATTGTTGCTCTAATAACGGTAGTTTGGGAAGTAAATATCACAAAAAATGGAACAGATCCGATTTGCAAAAAGTTAATAGATTGGAGACTAATGCTGCAATTTTCCATTTTCATTTTTCCCAATATTTCAGTTTCACCTCATAAATATAGGCCTTGTTTCATATAGATTAAAATCAGATTTTTAGTAGATTTTGATAAAAGTTGATAAAATGTATGGTTGAAAAGTTGTGGACTCATGAAATATGTGTTTAAAATTATTTGTTAACTTTGATTAGAAATTTTAATTAGATTTTAATCTAAATCAAACAAGGGCATGAATCATTTGATGAAAATAACTACCAATAAATAAATAAAATAGGAAAGTTCAAAAAGCCGTTAAGTCAAAACGAATCACTATCAGAGGGATAGACCGAAAAAACGCGTCGACCGCAAGCAATATCCACGCCCCATTTAATATGACACCGTTCAACCACCACCGATCATTTCGAGGACTCTCTTTCGATTCTTTTGCTTCTGTGTAGAACGGGCTAACGTGTTCTATTGTTCTCCACTCTGTCTGTCGTCTTCTCTATTTTCCAGGTGATTTTCTGATTTTATTTTGATTTGTGTTTTTATTAATTAATTATTTCAGCATGTTCAGATTGTAGCTTGTTTCTGATCGTTTTCTTTTCTTCTTCTTCTTTTTTTTTTTTTTTTTTTTTGTTTTGGGTTCAAAGGTCGTATATGATTGTTCAATTTGTTATTGTTGGCTCATATTCATTGAATTCTGCAACTTTTGTTGATGTGTAATGAACAATAGGAGCCCTTGAGTAAGAAGTGCAATATATGTCATATTTTGTGCTTTTAAAGGTTAATTCTCTATTTGACCTTGTTTGGACGAATATGATTGTGGCTGGAGTTCAAAATTGTACAGTTTAATAGGCGTTTAGAAGTATGATATATTTAGTGTTTGAATGTTGATAAATATGGGAAGCAACCTTTTCCCAAGTGAGACCCTTTTACAGCTTGGACCGAGTCAAAATTAAACCAATCAGATCGTGTTTATCTGCTTGTTAACGACTTGGTTGGAAGGTTGTATGGCGAACCTCGACAAATATAGCACATATTTTCCTGAACTAATACAGGGAATTTCTCAATCAGTTTCTCACATTCTACTATCTTAAACAAATCAAATAAAACGGTGTACAATTTGTCACCACATCCTTCAATAATGCTAAGACTACCTGCTAGAATCTTGGTCATAAATTCAAGATCTTCAGCATGCATTCTAAAAACTGTGATAGGATTAAAGTTAAAAAATGCTTACAGCTTTGATTGGATTCTGGAGTACAGTAAAAAGTGGAAGAAGAAAGCAGCAATCAGTGGAGTACATACTTTTTATAATTCTAAGCTCTTTCTCGTGACGACTTTGTTCTTCAATGGTCTTTTTCTTAGAGTATGTTTGGGAAGTGTTTATAAATGTATAAATAAATATAAATGATTGGTAGATAAGTGGATAGTACTTGTGAGTCCTTGAAATGTGTGGATAGGAAACGACTCGAGTTTTTATAAACAGATTATTAACATGAGCTGAAAATAGGCTTAGTAAACACATTCACAAGGAGGTGAAGATGAGAATTTAGAACTCCTGATGATTATTTATCAGTAAAAAGTGAGAATCTACTTCTATAACGTGAAATAAATCTAGTGACAATCACTGATAAAGCAGGAAAATAATGATGAGAACAGGAGAAACTGAGCTGAAATGGGAGCCCTTTGGCCTTTTTGTTGATGGTAGTTATTTCTTGGGCAATTGTGATTGTCAGAAATGTTTGGCTTTATAAGAGGAAGTAGTACATGGGTGGGAGTATCATGAAGAAAACAAAGAGAGATCACCTGAACTTAGGTAAAAGGTTTTCATCAAGCCTAGTACTAGAAGTTACTTAATATGAAGGAGGAGATAAAGCTACATGTCTCCTCCATCACGTAATTTAACTTCAGAGAGAGATTGGTCTGGGTTCATTGAGGAACAGTAACCAAACACATCAACAGAATCTTAGTTCCCAATGAAGAACTATGCGAGCTCGAAAAAAAACTTCTCACAGGAACTACAACGTGGGGCATCAAGTCAAAGTGATGAAGGCTACACAGCTTTTGTAGCCAAAGATTGGGTTATGACTTGACTATAGCCATCTCTAGACATTAGTACTTAGGTGAGAGTAATATGTCGCTGATGCCTTTGCCTTGAAGAAGCTGCTGTGGCAGGTTGAACAAGTATTAACACTGAGTGAGTATTAGCACTGAGTGAGTGGAAAGATATCAAATGCTTTGCTATAGTAATACTAATGAATCAGGATGGCTTATACTGCACCCACTGAAGTTACTTCTACTTGGCTTATGATCTGTTATTCTAATAACATCTATGTGTTTCTCTAACCCCAATATCTTTTAGGTACAACTGAAAAATAAGCTGTACTCAATGGGATGGGGAAACATCTACAAAAGGCGCATGAAAGTTTTTGCATTAGCTGTTGTCATCTACCTGGACTACAAGGTGCATTATGTTTCTCAGGATTTGATATTATGTGATGATTGGCTCTTATATTTGGGCAACTTCACCATTCTGTGTTCTTTTCTTTTCCGATGCCTTATAACTTTGAAAGCATCTTCTCTCTCCCTTTAATATTTTTTTTTTTTTTATTGTATGTCTATAGGCCCTACAGCAAAGAGAGAAATGGACAAGCAAGACAAAGAAGGCTGGTTTGTGGGAGAAAGCTCACGAACGCAACGCCAAGCGTGTTCTTAGTTTGGTAGTAGAGCTGGAAGGCTTGTGGGTAAAACTAGGACAGTACCTCTCTACACGTGCTGATGTGCTGCCCCCAGCTTATATACACCTTTTAAAGAAGCTACAAGACTCTCTTCCCCCTCGACCTTTAGAAGAGGTAATATCTTTCGTCGCGAGAATGTAAGGATTATAAGAAAGTGGAAAATAGAAGAGTGACATGGTTCTTCTAAATGTGAAATATTTTGACACTATTAGGCTAGTCAAGCTAATAATTAGTTTTATTACTATGACGTGTTGTTTAAAGAATGGGGATAGGCTGAACCCCGGTGAGCTGCCAAGCAAAGAAACTATTTGGTTGGTGTCCAGTATACCCTGTTAACTTAAAAAGATGGGAGAGATAAACCACTGTGAGTTTGACAGGCATTAATCAGTTTTACCTATGTTTGTACTCTTCCATATCTATTATTTTAATATTTTGTTCATATAGATGTACATCACATCTGTTTTCATGTTTTTGTACTTGTGTTGTGTTCCTAGATACTTATTTAGGTCCCATTTGATACACATTAAAATTTTCATTTTCATTCTTCTACTCATTTTCAACCAAACATTTTCAATAAAATAATATTTTCCATCACATCAATAACTTTTCCTTTTTTTTTCAACCACACATTTTCATCAATCTACTATTTTAGAATACATTCTTCCAAAATAATGTGGCTCAAACACACCCTTAATATGAAAGGGCAATATTAATCTATGAGAAATTTGATTTCCGCAGGTTCGTCGGACTATCGAAGAGGAGTTGGGGAAATCCATGCATGATCTCTTCTTGAATTTTGAGGATATAGCTCTAGCAACAGCATCGGTAAGACCCTACCCTCAGGAAAACCTTAATTCAGAAGAGAGACGGGAACTCTGGGACTGGAATGCTATTTGTTGATATTACTATGGGAATAAGCATTAGCACAGATTTGCATTGCAGACAATTTTATTATGAATTGTTAGAGTGATGCTAGAGTAGAATGTCAGATTGCATTTCATAAATTGATCTTTTAACCAAAAGGTCTATTTCTAAGTGATAGGGGCTATTTCTGTCTCTGTCTTAAAATGATTGGACATCAAATGTTGCAGGTAGTACACTTCAGTAAAATTATACTCGATACACCGAGTAGAAAGAATAGCTGATGATCAATTCAATCTGCTTTGGTAATTTTTAATAAAATTATTTAAAAAGATAAAATGAAATCTCATTCTTGCTAGATGTTGACCTTTGCTTATTCTGACATTGTTTTTTCAATTATTCTTCAATGAACACAAGCAACACTGTAGGCACTGTAATTGGTTGTACTTTCTCCTGCCATGACTGTCAATTGTAATTTGGATGGCCTTACTATATGTTATACCTCAATGCAGATAGCACAAGTTCATCGGGCAACTCTGAGAGATGGGCAGGAGGTTGTTGTCAAAGTTCAACATGATGGAATAAAGGAAGTGATATTACAGGTGATTATGCTTGGGCCTTTGTATTTGAGGTGCTGGGATATGGTTTTTAGCGTAAAATATTTAATTATATGATTGTGGTGAGTTTTACTTCTTTTGCAGGATCTGAAAAATGCCAAGTCAATAGTTGATTGGATTGCTTGGGCAGAACCACAGTATGACTTCAATCCTGTTATGGACGAATGGTGCAAAGAAGCACCAAAGGAGCTGGATTTTAACCATGAGGCTGGTATGCTTCAGATAATCCATTAAGTTTGATTTCTGTCATCATCTTTAGCATCCTTTTACAATTAAGATGCTTCTCTTGGTTTCTCTAGAAAATACTCGGAAAGTCTCCAGGAATCTTGGCTGCAAAAAAGATTTTCAAGATACCAACACGCCTTCCAATCCTGTGGATGTGTTGATTCCAGAAATAATTTTGGTATCATCCTTCCCTGATCCTTCTATTTAAGATTTGGTCTGCACAAATTCTTTTCTAGAGGGTCTCATACAATGATTGTCAAGTGATGTTAAAGTGTTCCTTTCGTCAGTCTTTGTTAATTGTACGGGAAACATGCTCTCACCACTCTTTTACAAGGCATGGAAACATGAGACTCTAAGTGAGCTGAGGCACTTTAGTGACATAAAAATATTAATTCTTAATTAGGATAAAATACATTCTTTTCTTCTTGTTCCCTGCTCCACCCCCACCCTCCAACACTTCTACCCACACCATAAGAAAAACACGAAAAGATAATTCTTTTAAGAAATGGAAGAGAGATTGTAAGAAGAAAGCAAAATAAAGTATGGCTAGCCATTGATTTAGTTGGTTGAGGTGGCATGGACATGGTGTTTTCTTCCAGTATACGGGCTGAACCGCTGAGTTATTTGTGTACTCCGTTCTTGCATTTCCTTTTCTGGCTATACAAGATGGGGTGTTAGGTTTTAACTTTTTATTTTTGCTTCATTTGTGACAAATGCCTCTAAACTAGCATAAAAACTCTGCAGGTATCTCCTTACTAATTTTGATTTCCGTGCTTTAATGGAGGGAAGGCAGACATAATGACGGGTTTAATCTCTCTATCTGGCTGGAAATTATGACCTTTCGAGAATGCAATGTATACTTTTAGATATGGAGATCCACTGATAAGCCAAGATTGTTCTAGATGTTTGAGTAAATTTTAATTCATGTTGAAACAACTTGCTCTATAAGAGATTCTTATAGGATGTGCGAAATTCTATAAATTCAGTTTGACCATTTCCAGCTTCTATTTTAACTCTCTCTCTATTTCTAGATAGATTTCTTTGGTACTCTTCTAAGTTGTTTTTCACTGTGATTCATTTATTCTTTTTGCAGTCAACTGAAAAAGTCCTAATTTTAGAGTATATGGATGGTGTACGTTTGAATGACTCTGAATCACTACAAGAATTGGGGGTTGATAAACAAAATCTTGTGGAGCAAATTACACGAGCATATGCCCACCAAATTTACGTTGATGGATTTTTCAATGGAGACCCTCATCCTGGTACACACACTCTCTCTCTCTCATGCTTACCAAATGTTTGTAGCATATGCAATCTGATTCCTTCTTGAATTCTGCAGTTACTATGCTACAAACATTTATGGTTCTTTGCCCGTTAAAATATTACATTGTGCCCATTACACTATTTGCTTACATTATCCCATGAGTTGTTTTATTCGTTTTAATCTAGGAAATTTTCTTGTGAGCAAGAAACCTCCCTATCGTCCAATTTTGCTTGATTTTGGGCTCACAAAGATGCTATCAAGTTCAATGAAACAAGCTCTGGCTAAAATGTTTCTGTCGTCTGCTGAGGTTTGTACTTCTCCTTTTGAGACTTGAACGGTTATCATTTTTTATAAGATTATAAATGAAAAGAAATCTACAACTCAATGATTTCAGTGGAAAGCTTTATTATTCCCATTATCTGAAACTTCAATTGCTATGGTCCAGTAAAATACTTTCCATGGTTTTCTTTTTTTGCATAATCTTTTGGCTAGATACTGATTATTTCTTTTTATTTTTGTTTCTTGTGTTTAACATCTTTATACCAGTTCAATTTTTGTTCTTATGGTACTTAGTGGTACTGCTTCTTGCAGGGCGATTACGTGGCACTTCTTTCTTCCTTTGCTGAAATGGGACTACGTCTACGCTTGGACATGCCGGAGCAAGCGATGGAGATGGCTACTGTATTCTTTCGTTCTTCAACTCCAGCAAGTGAAGCTCTTGTAAGCAGATACATCTTGTTTTTCAGTGTTCTTCTCTTTGCTTTATATTATACTGACTTTAGTCTTTGGTCTAGGAAAACGTGAAGTCTTTGGTTGAGCAAAGGAATAAAAACCTGAAGATCTTGCAAGAAAAGATGAAGCTTACTGAAAAAGAAGCGAAACGTTTTAATCCTGTAAGTTCATGCCGTGTCCTCTATTCCAATGTTATCAGCATGTCATTGGACTGTTTTCGTAATTTAATTGAAGCTGAACTATAGGTTGATGCTTTTCCGGGTGATACCATTATATTTTCAAGAGTGGTTAATCTCCTTCGAGGTATCTAATAAATGCTCTACATTCATTTCCTCATTGTGGTATGTAGTTTTACCAATCTGAAAAATGACGTGAATTTCAAATGGATTTCAGGGCTTTCATCGACGATGAATGTTCGTGTAGCTTATGTAGATATCATGAGGCCATTTGCCGAATCTGTTTTGCAATGGTAAACTTTCTTTTACGATTCCTAGAGTTCTTTGGACTGCTTGACTTTGTTTCACTCTTTGTATAACTTGTTTCAGCAACATTAACAAGGGGCCATCTTATAATGCTCACTGGGTTCATGATACCCCCATCCTTTCTAATGTTGAAGCCAAGCTGAGGCAGCTCCTAATTGATCTTGGAAATGATGATAAAATACTTGGAATCCAGGTGAAAACCGCTGCTTCATGCTTGAAAACCTTTAAAATTTTGTTTACCATATGCAGCATTTATCAACGGACACATATAAATTATCTTTTTAGAAACGCATCATTTTTGTTTTTTAGTCTCCATTTCTTTCATCTATTTCGCATTTGAGAAGTAGAGAAGAGAGAGTAAAGCAAAGATGTCTATCTTTCTGGTAGTTTACTATTATTACTCAAATGAAGCCCTTGGAAAGTTCTGAAATTTGTTCTTTTTGGTTCATTAGTTTATCTTGAACCAAAGATAAATTTATTCCTTTAAGTTTTGTAATTGCCGTGCTGCCTCTCGGGGTCTGGGTTTATATTTGTCATCAAAGGTCTCACATGTGCACAATTTTTTATAAATGGGTGGCAGAAAGACTAGAACCTGGACTTTTGCCTAGCCTACTAGGATGTTGTCAAGGAAATTGAATAAGATTTCAGAGATCGTCAAAGATTACGATTATAATATTTCCTTTTAGTATAGGATTACTTTCCTTAGTAGTAGATTGCATAATATTTCCTTTTATGTTTATTTCCTTTTACAGTTATTTGTAACCCTATAAATAGGGTTTTTTACTTTATAATAGAAACAAGTTTATTATACACAATTTATAATATTCTTCACATGGTATCAGAGCAGTTTCGATCATAAACAAATTAATCTTTGAATTTCGTTTCCGGCGAGCGGCCTTGAGCCGCTCGTCCGGCTACCAATGTTGTTTTTTTTTTTTTTTATATTATTTTCGGATGTATCCCTACAAAGTCACATCACATTCCGGTGGCCACAACTCAGTTTCTGCAGTTTGTTTGGAGTTTTTTCAACTTTTGGTAATCTGAATTTGGTCTAGTTTATTTGAAATTTGGTTTAGTATATGTCCAGTTCATCTGGAATTTGGTTCAGTTCATTTTGGAATTTGGTTTAGTATGTCCAATTCATCTGGAATTTGGTCCAGTTCATTTGGAATGTGGTTAAGTATATGTCCAGTTCATCTGGAATTTTGGCCGGTGTTTTTGCGTTAGAGTTTTTGTTGGAACATGAATTATATGTTCAACTAAGTTTTCCCGACAGATAGAGTTCGCTGTGTGTGTCGGCACACTTCGTCAATTTCCTTTGGAAATCTTACTGGTGAGTGAGCTCTCTGGAGTATCTTTGGAGTGGTTGAATCTTCGATTCTCTTGGGTCACAACTCAGCCTTTCGGGTGTGGGTTTCTTCTGATCGTCCACGGTTGACTGAATTTTTGTCAACGTGTGACTCTTCTTTGGTGTTTCTCGTTGGTTCTCGTCGTTTCTTTGGAGTGTTCTTGAAGTGGTTTTGGAGTAGTTCTTTGTTGTTCTTGGTCTCTCGTCGTCAGTACTTTTCGTCGTTGGTTGCTTTGATTTGGATTTCTTCTTCGTGGGCATAAGTATTGTCATCGTCGTCAATTCATGATTGCAAATTGATGATTTTACCAGCATCAATTTGAGGGGGGATGTCAAGGATATTGAATAAGATTTCAGAGATTGTCAAAGATTGCGATTATAATATTTCCTTTCAGTGTTGGATTACTTTCCTTAGTAGTAGATTGCATAATATTTCCTTTTATGTTTATTTCCTTTTACAGTTATTTGTAACCCTATAAATAGGGTCTTTTACTTTGTAATAGAAACAAGTTTATTATATACAATTTATAATATTCTTCACAGATGTCATGTTGAATCTCCTTGTTTAAAAGCAATAAACCTTTAATGAGATGGTATTACCAGTTTCTTGAATCTTTTACTTGGTCATTTTTATGTAGTTTTTAAATAATTGAGGATTATTGAGGATTAAGAGAAGAAAATAAATTGTCAAAAGGTAGTGCTAACTGGTTGTACATATAGAAACAATTCTTTCCATCCATGTCACCCAATATAATTAGATAAAGAAGACTCACGAGTAGAAAGACAACTCTACGTGAAGAGTTCCATAAAAGAGTACTTCACCTCAACAATGCTTCATTCAGGGGAAGCTAAAAGTCCTTTGACCCTTAACGTATTCTTGCTAACATCTTCGCTCTCACCTATACCGCTGTAAAATTTGAAGCTTACTAATATTCTCAATTCCAACTCATTCTTCCGGGTTGTTTTCTTTTTCCTTATCCATTATTTTAATATTGTTGATTGCCTCTTCTGCAAGTTTTTAGAAGAACCTCACTTTATGTTCTTACCATTTCTAGCCAAAGAGTGGGAGCTCTAACCAATGATTTAGCCTGTCATGTTCGGTTTCTGAGCCCTAGAAGCTGTTCCATATTTTCTTCTAGCAACTCAAGGTTTCTCATCGCACTGTCATTAGGCTTTGCTTTGGTTAAGGATCATTGCTTATCAGGCTCGTTCATGTTCCAAAAGTTATAATTGAACACTCCTGGCATTTTCTTCGGAAATTAATGGACCATTGGGTTCATCTGAAAAGCATAACCCCAGTTGACGTATCCTACAATCATGGACTAGAATATGTGCCTGTACTATCTTCTTATTATCAGTCTTTTCTTCATCATTTTCATTTCTTTTCATTAATCAAATAGCTGCCTCTGATTTACGCAAGGCGGAAAATTGCACCTGACCTTGCAGGTATGTGCCTATAAAGATGGAGAAGTAATAATTGATACTGCTGCTGGGACGCTTGGAAGATATGACCCTCGACCAGTTCAGCCTGATAGTTTATTCCCCGTTTTTTCTGTATCGAAGGGAATCACAGCAGGAATGGTACATTGGCTGGTTGATAAAGGGTATGCAACATCTTTTAATGTTTACACAGTTCATCAGCATGCAGATGTTTGGTAACTGGTGCTGTTGACTTCTTCTATCATCTAGCACCCTCATTGAAAGTATTACCTTAATGTTAACATATATATGCCCAGAGGACTAAAGTAATGATTTGGTAGTAGCAATTATTAGCGAATCAAATTGGTTTCATGAATTAAAAAAGTGTTTGAATGTTTAACTGTATGACGGGCAGAGTTACCAATTAGATCTTAAATAGATGTGCAACCCTTTCTTATAATTTTTCTCAATTGGAATTGGTTATGATGAGCGTTTTGTCAATGGAAAGCATATCTCTATAAGTTCTGAGTAATATTCATTTGCTTTTTTTTCCCATCTATTTCTTATGGTAGCACGTAAACATTCTTCTTAGTAATGGTATCCATGGTGCTGGTTTTCTCACTTTATCATCATATGTATTCAATTATCAAGCACAGTTTCTAGTCATCCATTTGCTTTAGATTTCATCTGATTTAATCAGACAAATTGATTAAATTTCTTTGGAAATTCAATGGAATTACTCTGAAAATAATTTTAATCAGCTTATATAAATTTAAACCCAAGGGGGCTATGTCTATGTGCTCTCATATTTAGAAACCCATATATCTCTATTATTTTCCCATGGTACAGCACTTAGAAATTAATTTTGGTTCTTATACTTTGTTCAGTTAGTTCAGCAATGAACATTGTATTAACTGCTTGATGTTGGTTTGACAGGAAGCTGAAGCTTGAGGATAAAGTTGCTAATATTTGGCAAGAATTTGGTACCAATGGAAAAGATCAAATAAAAGTAATATTCCAATCTTCGACTTCCAGAGTAGTTTCTTGCTGTCATTTAATTTCCTTACCTGTTTCTTGGACCCATCTATATTATTGGGGAATTATAACATTAATGGTAATAATGAATTGTAAATTTTAAATGGTAACATGGATGGAAATTGCTAATTTTTGTAAAACCCACTGATTGTAGTATAATCATGTAGTTATTTACTTTCCCCAACTTGGGAAATGAGAATTCCCATGCTTTTAGTTTCTTTACCTGTTTAATCTGTATCTTATAGTTATTACATATGCATATGTTATATTACGGGAGGGTTCTCTGCTGTAGGTTCACCATGTGCTTAATCACACAGCTGGTCTGCACAATGCCTTGGCCAGTCTTACACGAGAAAATCCTTTACTGATGACTGATTGGGATGAATGCTTAAATTGTATTGCTAAGGTGGAGCCAGAGACTGAACCTGGCCAAAAGCAACTGTACCATTATTTGTCTTTCGGCTGGTTATGTGGTGGAATTATTGAGGTACTATTAAACATGACTCTTTCTGGTGACGATTGTGCAAGCTTTGGTTTCACATTTTGATCTTTTATATGCTTCAGAAATGGTTTAGATTTATGCTTCAAACTGAGAATTCTCTGATACAATTACACTACATGATAGGACTGCATAGCTTGCATTTTCATATTATTCTTTATCCTGGAAAAGGTCTACTCGTCTAACTTGATTAATATTGTGTAAGGGCTGGAATTCAGGAAAGAAATAGTTAGGATTATTATGCCTTAGCCCTTGTTTGAGCCCCATTATTTGGCTAATAATGCATTTTGGAAAAATAGATTGTTGGAGATTGTGTGGTTAAAAAATAAGGAAAAATTTTGGATTTGCGGGTCATATTATTATATTGAAGAATGTGTAGTTGAAAAAAAGAGAGAAAAATGTATTTTGGAAATAATGGGGATCAAACAAGGGCTTAATGTTCACTTAAAAATGAAGGCGCAAATTCAAATCATGCTCATACATTTTCTTCAGATAGAGTTTCCTCTATTTCAAGGAATGTTTTGCTTGAAATGAAAGACCATGCCTGCCCTTTCCATTTTTTAGGGGAAGACAAAGATTATGTAAAAGAGATCGATTAAAAAGAGTACATCAATTACTTCTATACTCCAAAGCACTCAAGGAATCCTACATATTTAACCATGATATTGGCCTCAACACTAATCTAATTATTTTCCATTGTACAGCGCGCATCAGGGAAGAAGTTTCAGGAGATTCTTGAAGAAGCATTTATTCACCCTCTTGATTTAGCAGGCGAGCTATACATTGGAATTCCTCCAGGCATGTTCTATCCATTCATCAATTGTGTCATTTTCTCGTTGTGACTTCTCCTCATGATCTCATATATGCTTTTGTTGACTGAAGATGTCTAAGTGTTTTATACTAGGCATTTTATTTGTTGGCAATTTACAGTTAATGCTTACTTTGAAAAAAGAAGTATTTATTTTCTGATGGTTGTTACTGTAATTTGATTGTTTGAGAACAACTTCTTCGTCTTAAAATCAAGAATGAGAATGAAAGTAACACTTGTAACTGATGCTTAATTGAATCATGCCATCTTCTACTAGATGCTCAAGTCACTGAACAAAGGATTGAGATATATATTGCTGGTTTTATCAACTTCTACAATGAGTACGAAATTATATGAGAGTTCATGAGTCTGTTGGTTTGCATAGATACCGGGAATTGCAGAAGGATTTGTAGTTTGAGGGCACTATTTTTCCTCTTTTTAACTCACCTGAACTAATTTACAATTTACTTGTATTTAATCAAATATTAATGTGTTTCTGATATTGCAACCGAAAACTAAAGCCCACGAGATGGTGGGGTTTAGTGGCACCCCTACTGATTTCATAGAGAAAATATCAGCAATGATGGATAATCGAACAACTGTGGAAGATAACTACTACTAAAATTTTAACTTATAAGAAAATTCATAAAAATATTGTAACAATAACTGCATACGAAAAAGGTTTTAAAAAGTTAAATGGCGTTCTGATTCACCAAACTGAATTCTCATATAGCAAGTTTAGAGCAATTAACAAGTTTAGTAATTTTACTGGTAATTTTCTTCTACCTTTACCAAGTTTAGTAATTTACTGGTAATTTTCTTCGACCTTTTCAGCTTTTTTTTTTTCTTTTGTTTCATTTTCATTTATTATTATTATTATTATTATTATTATTTGTGGTGGTGGGGAGGGTGAGGTGTTGAGGAAAACCTCAACCTTTTCATCGTGTTCTTGATATTTGATCATTAATAGAACCATTCATGGTTTAACCAAATAAATATTGTGTCACAGGTGTGGAATCTCGACTTGCTAGCCTCACAGTCGATATGGAAGATATGAAGAAAATATCTGGAATCGCCACACGTTCAGACCTACCTTCTTCCTTCCAAGCACAAGAAATTTCTCAGATGGTGACTACTCTTCCTGCCATATTTAACTCACTTCAAGCTCGACGTGCCATCGTTCCTGCTGCTAACGGACATTGTTCAGCTCGAGCCCTTGCACGCTACTATGCAGCACTTGTCGATGGAGGTTCAATTCCCCCTCCACATTCTTCTTCTTCTTCCAATCCCCCATTGGGAAGCCATCAACACATCCCCAAATTTCAGTCCCATAAATCCCCCAAGAAGCAAAAACGGTCAATGCGCGTACAAAAGACTGATATTTCTACTGGTGTCGACTACATTAGAGTTCCCAGTGACATTAGTTACAGCAGTAGCAAAGCCTCGACTAGAGGAGGTTATGGGAATGGCCCAAATTCTGGTAAACTATTTAGCAATCCTAGAATTCATGATGAATTCATGGGTGTTGGAGAATACGATAACCTGACACTTCCAAGTGGAGAATTTGGGCTCGGGTTTAAGAAATCTTACTCAAATGATGGTGACTTAATCGGCTTCGGGCATTCAGGCATGGGTGGATCGACAGGGTATTGTAACATAGAGCACAGATTTGCTATTGCTGTGACTTTGAATAAAATGAATTTTGGCGGCGTGACTGCAAAGATACTTCATTTAGTATGCTCAGAACTTGGTATTCCATTGCCTGCAGATCTTAACAGACATGCAGAGAGTCTGACCAACGATGGATCGAATGTCGTTCGACCTATGATTAATTGAGAAGAACCAGAAGATAATCAAGGACAATCTATTCATTTTACCTTTTTCTTTTTTGTGGGTTTGCTATGTATACCGGTACTATATGTATAGTTTTACCAATTATCCAAGAACTTGAAAAATTCTAATTGCAGGTGCTCATTGACTTGCATATTAAGACCAAATAAAGGCTGTTTTGGTTATTGTTCATTCATTTTCTCGTTCTTTTTTCAGGTATTTTGTTCTGTCTTACCGTTCTTTCTCTATCTGTAACATATACACAATATACACAGACAGAGATGGTGAGAGGTTCTTTAAGAACCTTGACTTAAAGGTAGAAATTTTAGATCAAGTTTCAAATTTCCTGTAGTTTTTTTTTTTTTAGATAAAATATATGAATGGTTGGGTAATTCATTATAAACAATTACATGCATTATAGTTAAAACATATGTTCATGCTAATATACTTAGTCCCTGTTTGGTGAACATTAAAATTAGATTTTAAATATATTTTGGTAGAAGCTCATGAAATGTCTGAAAAGTTGTAGAATCCATACAATATATGATTCAATAAATTATCAACTTTGACTTAAATTAAAATTAGTAAAGTTTTTTCTTTTGTCAAACTGCATGAAGACGAGAAAGTGAAATGCGACGCATCATGCATGAGGCCTAAAATAAAATAAAATAAAAACTTTCATTTAGGTCTAGGTTTCAATTACAAATTATGGGGAATGATCAATTCAAAAGAAAAATAATAAATACAAAAATCACCGGATTTCTACCTCTAAATTTGACCATGGCATACAACGAAATATACTAAAATCTCTATAAAGCAATATTGTTGGGACATAGTAAAAAATATTACATTATAGGGATTATTAGTTTATCGATAAATAAATAATTTATTAATTTTTCAATAGACAAATTAAATTTATTTTTAGTGAACTCTACAAAAATTGATGAATGTCGATAACTTCTTGTATTATCTTGTAAAAATAATACAGTGAAGGAATCGCGTACGGATGAAGAAATTACTCAAGCAGTCAAGCTACTAAAAACGCCTACATAGAATGATCATGATTTAAATAATATATGTGCTTTATGACCGTTTCTCCAAAATAAGCCTTTCAAGCATTGAGGCCTTGAGTAAGGTGTTTGAGAGATACAAGTTCAAAATTAAGAAATTTATTTTAAAATTTCAAAAATCAGGTCATAATAAAA
This sequence comes from Fraxinus excelsior, assembly GCA_019097785.1. NCBI lineage: Eukaryota > Viridiplantae > Streptophyta > Magnoliopsida > Lamiales > Oleaceae > Fraxinus > Fraxinus excelsior. The sequence continues at coordinate 22,641,688 of CM032640.1, read as the reverse complement.
CTTTATTAATTAAATAGATAATTAAATTTTTTATTTATTAATTAATGCCCTGTTTGAATCCCATTTTGGGTAAAATGTATTATGGAATAGTGATTTTTTGGAGAATGTGCGGTTAAAAAGTAAGAAAGTTTTTTTGAAATACTTGTATAATTATTTTATGGTAGAATGTGTTTAAAAATGAATTTTTAAACAAATGTATTCATGAAAAAACGAGGCTCGAATAGGGGCTAAATATATTAAGGTCACAATATTACAACTTATGGTCATAATTACGTACAAGTCACAACCACATAACGTGACAGTCATGAATTACAAATTTTATAGATTTCAATTTATTTATTGATCACAAATTATCAAATTAATTATTCACAACTTAACATATTGTGAGTCATGATTACGAATTTAGTCGTAATATTGCATTTTTAGATCACAAATTATTTATTGACTACAAATCAACTATTTATCATTCACATTATTTATTGGTCACGATCACCCAAATAATTAATCACGAACACTCGACCAAACCCCCAACTCAACCCAACCCAACTCCAATTCACCATCAACCCCAACTAAATGTTGTACCACCTCACCACTGTCGTTATAATCGCCACCTGAACCACCACCACAACTGCCAGCACCACAACCACCTAACCATCACCATCACTACCAACACCATTTGCAAACCACCCAAAACCCCATCGTCGTTGCACGCAGAGCTTACAATTGGAATGAGGTAGAGAAGGAATAAAAGAGAAATATGAGAATAAATAGAGAGAAAAGTAAAGAGTCAAAATTCAAGTGTGTATTTTATTGAGAATCAAAATTCGTATTTATAGGGTTCGAAATGAGAGTTACAATTGGAATGGAAATTCTCTAAACTAAATAAGACTTATCTATGCTTGATGATAATACTACATAATCATCAATATTTATTTTATAGTTTTACAACACTCCCATTTGATGATTGTTTGCACAATAACTATTTCATTAAAACATTGTTTGGCAAAAACCTAATGGGACAAAACTGCTAACAAATAAAAAGAATACAAATAACTTGAAATAATAAATCGATGCCTCGCAGGGGCGGACGCAGAAGAAAAAAGTTAGGGGGGCACACTCGAACTTGTAAAGAAGTTTGGATAAATTTTACACTCGAAAATTTACGTAAAAAAATCATATCCCATGTAATTTTGCATCCGAAAATTTACATGGGATATGACTTTTTTGGATATAAAATTTCGAAAATTTTTGATATCATATTCCATATAAAGTTTCCTAATAAAATGATAAAAATTACATTGAGGTGTATCGCAAAAATAGTAAATGTTACTGAAATAATTGATTTTTTTTGAAAAAATGCGAGTTAGACGTTTTTCTTTAAGACTCACGTTTAACGTATTTTTAACTATTTTCGATGTCTATTTGGATTATTCGATATTCCCATAATGTAGTTATCGAAATAAGCTTTGAGATTACATAAGCAATTTGTAGATTTGATTAGCGTACAATTGTCGGTGAATTTTTAAAATTAGCATGTTATCGAAATTCAAATTTATTGTGATTTTGCCCCTGTTTGGTGGAAATTAAAATCAAATTTGTAGTAAATTTTGATAAAAGTTAAAACATTTATGGATTTTATGAAATATATTATTAAAATTTATTGTTAACTTTGATTTATATTAAAATTTAGATTTCAATCGATACCAAAAACGAAAAAAATAAAAATAAAAGTTAGGGGGGCACGTGCCCCCCTAGGACCCCCCTTGTGTCCGCCCCTGATGCCTCGTTAAAATCTTGTCAACAAAATTCAATGAGACAAATCTTGATTGAAGGAAAAATATTACAGTGACTCTCATTGGTTTCAATTCTTGTATCAAGTGATTCGTGTCTTGTATGTTAATATCTTCAATATTGATGTCTTGTACATCGTCTTTAAGAAAATCCAATGGAACATAATTTGATGATCGATAATTCAAAAAATAGCTCTTGTTGATCTTTTCTAGAGTTTCATACATATTAGAGTATTATTTTGAGAACAAATTTATTTAGATTATGGACATTTATTACATCAAGAATATGTCTTGTTAAAACTTTATAAGGAGCGTGTTCGGTCGAGATTAAAATCATATCAAAATTGAAAAATTAGTTGTTATTGTTAACTTTTACTAGACGAGTGAAACCCAATAATGACTATATTTTCAATTTTAATCGGATTTTAAGTCTGCCCGTACCGAACAGGCCCTAGGAAAAATCCCATGAAAAAACCCTATTGAAGGAAAGAGTACATTATTTTTTCAAGTACGCTACAAAAATTGTCTCATTAAAGATCTTGCTAGAAAAACGCTATGGAGCAAAACCTTGGTCAAAGAAAAAAAAAGTACAACGCGTATTTGCCCCTCTTCGTGATAATATTGCTTAAATTATATGCTTCAAGGCATATTAAATTTTTCAAGGTAACATTAATATCCATGCCAGATAAATTGACTATAGTCAAATTTATTATATGCAGATCAAATTCCATTCATTGTCAGACAAATAAAATAGAGATTTGTGATTATATGCATTATATGATAATTTATCTATTTATACTAGCTTTCACGAAATTCATTATATAAAGAATCATACATTTCATATTACGACTTTACTTTTTCTATATTCATTTTGTATAAGTATACATTTTTAAGTGTTCAGATTGCAAATCCAAAAATCTCATGTTACTATAGTAAATTCAATTTGTTGGGATTGCATCTATTTATTTGGCCAATCATTTCTTCGAGCGATATATTTTAATAAATTTATTTCGATATCATCACCATTCATCATATGAAGCAATACATTATGTACAAAAATATTGTCGAAAACTTTTTATTTTTCGATTCTATTTCTTTTCTCATGAAGACATAACTTATTGATATATCTCAATTTTCAATATTTTAGGTATCATAACCTCTTCTTGGGTTTTATAATATGTTATATTTAAATACTCATCAAGAGTATATAGGCCCTTAATGAAACCGTCTTTATTAATTGCTCCATTTTCATTTGGAAGTTTTATATGAGAATCAAATATCATCACACATCAAGCGTGTCATAAATTTATCGAATATAATATTAACTAATTGTCTTCGGGACATTAATTCGAGTTGGAGCATTGAAAGTTGGCGTGAGATATTGTTAATCTCTTTGCTTAGTAAATGCATCAAAAAAATTATCTTTCGAACTTCTTGTTCGAGTTGTGTTTTGCCAAAATTTAGATAATAATAAATTTGTACATTATTTTTACTTTCTTAATTCCTCCCCTAATGTTGAGAGAATTATCCAATCAAATTGATAATTTTCAAACCACTTTATAAATCTTCACCCGTTAGGGCTTGAGATATTGTAAAAATGTTCAAATTACTCATTTATCCTCATCATTCTTTACTTTACATCTCAGTGTATTGTTGTGAATTAAATTTGTATGTATTGCACTATCAAAATAATTAAATGGGAAAATCATGCTTTGATCATAAGTCAATTATAACATGGAAAACTATGACGTTGACATGATGTATAAGAGTTTTTCCTAAACAGGAATGGGAAATACTTTATTCTTAATTAAATTAATTGGAGGCGTTTAACAAGTAATAATATTAAACCATTTATCGACATTTCAACTAACACTTATCAAAAAGTTGAGATTTAATATCAATAGTATTAACAAGACACCATTTTAATTGTATAATCTAAAAATTATGCTCATAATTTAAAATTTTGAATAATAATTTCACAAACTTCAGGTTGCGAACACCATACAATCATTTAGTATATATCTATCAAATTTATTAGATAAAACTAATATTTAGATGGTCAATGTGGAGGATGATGAGGTCCCATTTATCGCCTTAATTAATTTTTAGAAATATGGAGAATTCAATCCCCATTTTAGCTAGTAATAATTGATTTTCAATAAAGAATACCATTCCGATCTTTTAAAATGAAATATGTACAGACAAAGAATTGAGGAAAGCATTATTCATACTATTGACGGCAAAATTTGAATCTTGGAGAATCTTCATTACAGATGCATTAAAAAAAGGTCAATATAATCATCACTACAATATAAAGAGGCAAAAACTTGGCGTCACATGTCGCGATTTCTCATCGTCGTCAAAAATGTTTTTTTTTTCCTCACGCATCTCCTCCTCTTCACGCAACCCATCCCATTTTCCATTTTCACACGCATTTTCCCCCTTGTTTTAACTCCATTTACCTTCCACCTAGAGAATTCCAATTTCAATTTTGATTCCAAATCCGATTTCAAAATCCCACAAAAAATCGATTCTTCGTCTCCGTTCCTTCACATTTTACCGTAAAATTTGGGGAGTACAATTCCAATTTCTTTGGAAACTTCGATTTCATTCCAATTTTATTCTTCTTTTTGTTAATTTTACTATTGTGTTTTTTTCTTTTTATGTAATAATTTAAAATCGTTCCAAGAATACAGAGTTGCAATAGGTGTAGGAGCCTTCTTATGTACTCGAGTGGAGCAACAAATGTGTGTTGCGCTATGTGTAATATCATCACTTCTTTCCCCAGGTAAATTTGAATTCGAAATTTCAGCAAAGCTATAATTTGTTTGGGTGTTCCTTGGAAAATGTTGAATTTTTTTTTTTTTTTTTTAAATCAAATATCATATAATTTGTTTGAGTTTGATCGCTTAATCAGAATGAGCATTGGATGTTCCAATGTTTTATATGTGACTTAAATCTCCTTCCTCTCAGTAATGGAAATGTCCCAACTGATATGTGGAGATTGTTGTACATTGTACACCCATGGTGCTACAAGTGTGAGCTGCTATTGTTGTCATATGGTAATCTTGCACGAGGTAAACTTAATTGATGTCTATCATTGATTCTTAAAACTCACAATTATGTTTGTAATAAATATGTTGAGCTTTGGTAACCATGTACACTTAATTGATGACTATCGTCGATTCTTAAAATCAGTGTTCTAAAAGGCGCGCCTAGGCGGCAGCCAAAGAGCGCCTTAGCGTGAGGCTTGGCCAAAACGCCAAGTGAAGTGGGTTAGCTTCTTATTTAGTGGTTAACAACAATTGTTGACCGCTAAAGCGCGTCTAGGCGCAATTATGCGCGCCAAGGCACGTTTTTTTTTTTTTTTTTTTTTTTTACAATTCTTTGAAGTTAAAAATTATTAAATGTCAATTTCTTCAATTTGCCCTAATTTAAAATCAAAACAACCATTTGAACCCAAAAGTCAAGTGACCAATGTGAAGTATTAAATTATTAATTGGGTTGTTACATTTTATCTACTAATGAGTGATGAATAATTACTTGAATATGCTTTGCTATAAATTATTTAAATTTGAAACTTATATTTTTGTTGGAAACTTTGAAAAAAGATGTATAAAGTTCCTATAAAGTTGTTCTAAGTGTTTAGTAAATATTATTTTTAATTGATTAAAAATTAAAATAATACTAAAATAAGAAAACACCTTTTGACGCTTTTTTACGCACATTCATCGCCTAAACTCGCCTAGCCCATAGCTCGGCCTCCACGCATCGCCACGCATTACGCCTTTTAGAACCTTGCTTAAAACTCACCATTGTAAACGATAAAATGCTGGGAAGGGGAAAAAAATTGTCTCCGTGCAATTTTTTTTTTTTTAACAGTGAGATATATTTTCTTTTATTAGCTTAAAATTGTCCCGAAACAATTAGAAAGGTTGTGGAGAGAGAAATGAAATAAGATGAGTAAATTGAAGTGGAGTGTGTACACTTTTTTTTTCTTTCTTTTTTTAATTGGATTAAGTTATAACTATAAATTTGTTGTAATGTGCTAATTGAAAACTATATTGTAATAAGATGTATGTAAATTTCTTTCCCTATATTTCAATATGTAAAAACGATAAAGCATCTTATCACATTTTCTAACCCTACTAAAAAACACAATTTCATTCCATACATGAAAATCAGGTCGATTATTGTCGGGAGGCATTGCCCAAAACCCCCATGAGGGGCGTTGGCCCCTCGACCCCAGCAACCTAACCGGTCTGGTCGCTCTCGTCGGAGGCATTGCCCTCGAACCCCACGAGAGCGCTGCCCATGTGTGCTTTAATGTTATTGTACTAATAATAATTAATGTCATCCTTTTTATTAACATATTCACTGGTGAGCTAATATTTACCTGTTTTGATATTTTACTCAATCTGTAAAAGTTCCTCTAACATCTCATGATTGAAATATTAGAACTATGTCAAAATGTTATTTTCCTTTTTGAGTTAGTAAATAATTTTGTCAGATTAAATTAATGTTGCATGTGATGTATTGAAAGTTCTCAAATACAATTTTTCTTAATTCTCAAAGTTGAATCAAGATACTATATATATTTTTAAACATAAACTCATATTGTGAATGTATTACATCTGATAAGAGTCCTCAAATTGGTTTCTATATGTTGGTTTGTAAATATAATTTGTATATCGAGGCTTATTCTTTATTTTGTTAAACACTTATTTTTAACATTATCTAATTAACGTGCAACGCACGTTTACCCCACTAGTTATGAAAAAAACATAATTTGTTGCAAGTTGGATTTCGTTATTAAAAAATAGAATGAGCTCTTCAATGATGTGCATCACATCAATTTTTACATGATATGCACACAACAATTTTTACGTAATATGAACATGATATAAAAAAAAAAAATCATGAAATCAGCAAAAAAAATAAAATAAAATGATTTTGATAAGTGATAGATGACTGCAAAAATATTATCATCTTTTAACTAATTTACTTTGATTTTGAGATAATCATGCTTATAATAAAAGGATAAAAAGGAAACATAGAAAATATATAGATAGAAAAGTAAAAGTCAAAATTCAAGTGTGTATTTTATTGAGAATCAAAACCCGTATTTATGGAGTTCAAAATGAGGGTTATAATAGGAATGAAATAAACTCTCTAAATTAGATAAGAATTATCTATACATGATGATAATACTACATATCATCAATATATATATCTTATAATTTCACAACAATTATTAATATTCAAAAGTTGAATTATCACTTGATTTTTGAATAAAAAACTTTTAAACCATTTTTGAATTGAAAAAGTTAAAAATCATGTGTGGAGGTAATTCACACATTATTTTTTACATAATGTTATAAATATGCAAGATGTCTATATTTTTATAAAATCAAGTATGGTGTTGAGTTTGATTTGAGTACCACTAAAAAAAATTATGCATTTGATTATGTATTATGTACATCATCTGATAATGAAGAGTGGTTGCATATGTAATAGAAGATGGTAGAACTCCAACAATTTGAACTCTGATCCAAATAGGGACCAGACATTTATTATTTAATTAAGACCATTAATTTATCGAGCGTTTACTATACAATTTCATTCCCATCATATCTAATACCGAAATACGAATTTATTTTTATGAAAAAAGATCTATAAATCCTCATTTGTTGTTATTTCTAGACCACGTTTCAATGGTGAGAATCGAGATGGTAAGTTATCAATTATAATGTATTAAATCATCAACCTTGCTTGGATTGAAGCCGGCGACGAATTTTAAGGTGGCCAAATTTTCCGGCACCTGGGGACGACCCCTCAAAAAGAATGGGTAAGTAACCGGTGGCAGCTTTGTATCTCTGCTGAATCTGCACATTCAAAATCAGAAACACGAAAGAATTCAGAAAAAAAAAAATTACGTTCGAATATTTTCGGCATTGGTAATAAGAAAGGAGCGTAATTCCAAGAACAACCGCGGTCAACACTGCAGATAGCTGTAGTGTTTTTTTTTTTTTTTTTTTGGGAAAAATAAGTGCTGATTCTTGTGATAATATCTTTAGCATCAAGAAGCTAATTACCTCAAGAATTTGCTGGCTGCTTCGTAAACAATTTTTACCAATGACACAAACTGTTCCACCCGATCCTCCACCAGTAATTTTTGCACCATATAAAGTTCCTTCGGCAGATCTCGAAATTTTACTGTGCTGCATTTCTTGCACGAGCTGAACGAGCCTGTCTGTCCCGTCTGAGCCAAGTCCGCATGCACTGTAGCTGTAGTGGCACTGTAGAGAATAATAGAACGTTAGAAAAACACCGGGTTTTTTAACATTGCTACCGAATGACGTAGGCGTACAAGAGATTTTGAGATGCATACAGGAAAGAGAAAACAGGAACACTCGATTATATGAACATTCGAATACCTGATAAATCAATTCGCCTAAAGCATTGAGTTGGTCATCCGAAGTTGCAGATGTTAGCAGTGCTTTGAAAGCCTGTATATCAGATAAAACTATTAAGTTATACATAAATGTGAAAAATTAAAATTATAAGCATTATGACCAGACATTTTTTATGTATTCTAAAGTACGATATGTTCTAGTTTAAGAGAACCAAAATGTGGATATCGATACAAATATAAACGTCTACTACTGCCTATGAATAGGGTTTTCTTCATTTTGCCACTTTTCTTTCGGTTTTGGTTAGTAACAAATTAATGGAATTGGATTACATTCCTCGACAGACAAGTTTCCATCGTCTGTATATGTAAGACAAAGGCAGATGCTCTACCTTCCACTGGATTGTAGACATAGAACATACACTAGGAGTTATGCATATACCATAATGATTAGTTGCAAAGCCACGAATTTATGTATTCAACCCACTCTAACAGACTTTACCTGGACGCGGAAATTCTCATATATAGGATGTCTGGCGGCTGCTTTCACTCCGTAATTTCGTTTTTTATCTATTACAGTGACTGGATCATTGTGGTCAGCATATTTCTCCAAGAATGTCTCACCAAGCATCGTTTTAGGAAGCTGCTTTCCATAAAGAGCTTCATATCTGAAATAAAAGACCCTCGACATTTAAAACCAGCCTAACTACAAAATTATTAACAGCTGTTTGATTCAGATGCTAAAAACCGGCTTCATGCATTTGAACTTGCAGCTTCTTCATCCAAGATGAGAAATAGGAAACAAGACACTGACATCAATGGGCTCATTTGGCAAAGCTAAAAAAACTTTTACTTATAAGTAAATGATTAAATTCTAAAATAAATGTTCTTTTAAAGATCAAATTGCATATAACATAGTCACTTATTTTCACTCTTAAGGTAAGAGTTACTTTTAAATAAAGTTTATTTTCACTCTAAGGTAAGAGTCACTTTTAAATAAAAAACTTTATAAGTAATAAAAAAGTAAATTCTCCAAACATGTTTGGAAACTAAAAGTAACTTTTATTTATTTTTAACCATAGTAAAACATGCTCTAAGTCATGGACAGCACAAAATTAAACACCAAAGTGGCACCTCAGAACCTCAGAACTTGCAAGAATGCATAATAGAATGTGGTTTCAAAGATATCAAGCTATTGCAGAAAACTCCAACCAAGATAAGTAGGGTAGCAGGATGCCAAGACACGGGGAAGGGATACACTTATTTATTTCACCTGTGGGGTGACAAGTTGCACAAGTAATCCAAGGAAGCTTCAGTTTCAAGTAGTTCAACAGCATCCTCTTCCAACTCATCAGCAATCATCCCATTAGTGGACAAGGAGTGGGATAACTGTTCAGATGCCATGGACTTAACAATCTTCCGACCCATAAAGGCTCCAATCCTCACAGACCCATAATCTCCACCACCAACACTGCAAATGATCCATTATTCCAAAGAGAGAGAGAAACACTGACCACACCAAAAAATATGCTAAAAAGTTTGTGGCATGAAAAATGGCATGGTAAACAATATAACTCTATTGAAGAAACATTGGCAGGCTTGCAGCCATATCAGTTTTATGGATATTAAAAACAATAACAAAAATCTGCATGCCAATGTAACTAAATCTTGCATCCATGAATCCAAGCAAATACATAACTTTCAGATACATAATTTCCAGACATTGAAAGGGAAGATAGAGAACGTGTATTTCCCATTACCTGTGTCGGATCCCTGAATCAATTCCCCAAAACCTTATATGATTAGGAATGTCCACAAGACCCAATACTTCAGCAGGCTGCAGTGTAGTTATGGACGTTAATATAAAAATTTCCCTAATTCTAATTAGAAAAGTACATTTCTCAATGAACTGTGTCAAATACCTGGCAAACCATTGCAAGAAGTTTATTAGCTTCACCACACGCAGAAGTCATCTGGTCCATCACGCCACATGGAGCTCCAACTATATGATTCTCCACCTTTCCATATGCAAATATTGTTATGATAGTGGTTAGATGTTATGCATAAACCTCTCTAGCATAATGACATATGTGAGTGTATTCATGCATCAAAAAGTAAACCTTTTGACATAGCAAAGCAAGCTCTCTTGGGCTGACATTCAGTCCTGAAATGCACAGACGAAGGCATGAATAAGATCATTTTTCCACTGAAGATGTGAATAAACCAAATTATAGGCTGAACCACGATAAGATAATTAGTTAAATACAAAAAAGGACGTGGGGTCATTTATCCAAAGTGAATGGTCCCAGTTTTTCCTTAGGCTGTCATTTCCTGAAACAAGGAATTGAAAATTTCCAACCAACCAAAATTAATTTCTCAATATGATCCAGTTTTTTCGACATGCTATTAGAAGTGGTCAAATCATTGATAAGAGTTAATCCTTTCTGCTGGCTGGTCAATTAGAGTTCTTAAACCTATCAGAACTACTTGAACTTGTAAGTTTTATAAGTAAATCAAATTCCTATAATCTCGGTACCAAGTAAACTATGTAGAAATATAATATCCATGCTATAGCTCGCTCAGGGTCATATGAAATGACATGAAGTGACTGCCACTGTGGCTTGTGAAATCACTATTGCATCATATTTCGGTCTGCTGACCTATAGTTTCTGTTTTGGTAAATGTCAATGCAGGAGAAAAACCCAAAACAAACAAGTTGGTATTAGCATGTAGGTCTCAAACTTCGATCCATAACATCAGTGCTGACCATGGATAATTGGAATTTAATCCAGTATCAAACCCATGATATCAGAATGAATATTATCTAAAGTTTCAAGAGTAAAGCATGGGTGCATATTCAATCATTATTAATCTTCTCGTCGTTACGAGGTAAAAGCAAAGTTACAAGGAGAAAATATTCCAATTCATGTCTCATAATAACATATAGTTCATAGAATTGAGTTCTTCAGGAATCAATAGCAAATGCTCAATAGGTATAACAAAACATATGCATATACATATCGCGCAAGTACCATGAGCAGCAGCTATCGCAGACATGGTGGCTACTTCCACGGCTGCTGAAGAAGAGACACCCTTTCCTTCTGGTACAGCAGAAGAAACCTACAAGTTCACGGGCATTATGTCATAAAATGTTCATTTGTTCTAGTCATAAGTATCAATGGGTGTGCTGTACGGAAGGGGTACAACCAAAATAAGAAAAAAAAAGGAAAAAATAACAGATACCAAATGACTATTCATATTTGTTCTCTCATATCAACAATAAACCAATATTTTTGACACTCATTTTGACCCAATATTGCCAGGTTGTACGCATATTGAAAAAAGTGTCTAAATTGTTTACCTTCATGTTGGAAGAATGAGCATAAGCCATAAGCAGCTTACTTGACATGTTCTAATTGTGGTAACAAAACAATGCATAATCTAGAAGTTCTCAAATACTACGCAGCCTGGCGCCATCTTCTATATTTGATTATTAATCGGAAAAAAAGAGCACGAGAAATTCAAGATTCACATCAAAGTCATCAAAGACATGCCTGGTTGGTCAATTTTCGAGGGAAAATGAACATAATATTGCAAGTTAACACACCTCATGAATGAATAAACTTAAAATGGACCATTTTTGAGCAATCTGAATAATGTCAAAAGTTAACACTTCAAAAATTGCGAAGTTCATCAATATAATTGATGCCAAGTGGTAAAAACCTAACATGATAATGAATTTTGGCCAATATGAACGATGGAAATCATCAGACAAGCTGATTGCTGGCTATATGCAATAGAATCAAATGTTAACTATCTGTTAATAAAGTGAAATGATGATAAATGGTGTATGTAGGTATATCAAAATGGTTAATTTGTAGAGTGATGCATACCAGAACGCTAATACTATCCTCAAAGCGGATGCCCAGTTCTTTCATCAGAACCAGAATTGTTCCTGCAACATAAGCAGCCCATCTAGAATGGGAATTTTGTTAGTATAAAATGTAAAAGCACATTCATTATTAGACACAGAGAACACAAAGTAAATATAACCTTTGGGATGGATCTCGGTCAAAGTAATTTCTGGCCTTTTCATATGACAATGGTTGCTCACCATCCATGAAATCTGATAGATCCATATCAAAGGTTGGCCCACGATTACTCAACTCTGACCCGTATGATACCTGACACATTAATATACAATAACAAAAGGCACTCAAACTTGTCTTCAGAGACATGAAGAGTTCAAGTAGAAGCTGAAATCAGAAGAATATTAAATCAGAATATTATGCCCTCGTCTCCCTCGAAGATGAGTGGTAAAAAGATCCCATTTTATGAGCCAAGGTGTGTTTTAATTCACAATAAAAACAGCTAAAAGTTATTTTATTACATACTATGTGACATAATTGTCGGTTGCAAGTTAACTCATAATGGCAGGGTTATCAGTTAAAACAACTTAACCACCAAATACATACAATTTGAAGAACGGGGGTTTGCTCTGGTCCTTTAGAACTTTGTCGAGCCTGAGCATGCTTCCACAGTCTTTGTTTAGTTGGATTAATCTTTTGCACAGCAACATGGCAAGCTTCTCTAATTGGCATCTGTAGATATCTTAAATATTATTATTGAGAATATCATCAGAGAAATGAGATATAAGAACCTCCAAAGTGAAGACACTAAATGTATGCATAGCATATTGATCATGAGAAAGGGGGAAAAAATTCTGATGCCAATGGATAGGTTCAAGAGTTTTGCATGTTTTTTTGTCATAAAGCGGTTCCCATCTTAAAATCTACTTAATATCTAAATTCTACCTTAATATTACATCTATGGTTGAAAAAAAATACTAATATATGAATCTTTCATCACAAGATATCTTACTGGAACTTCTGTCCACCAAAAACAATAAATCTGGAAGACCAAACCAATTCACCTTGTCCCAGTTGATTAAAGATAGTTATTTCCACAATAGAGGTCAAAGGGTTCGAGGATTGATACCTCCACAAACACCCCCCACCCCCAAAAATAAATAAATAAATAATCCAGAAGACCAAACATTGCTCTTTTTCTATTCTTATTCAAATATGATGTTGGGTAGGGTAATATACCTGCAATACAAGACTTCCAGAGTAGTCTGCAATTCCCCCCATGACATCTAACCTTCCAGGTGCTCTTGCCACAAAAATGTCTTCCTACATCAGTCAATGTTTATGGCAAAAATAAAATTTACTTATAAATCAGTATCTATAAAGGAAAGATGATTCCTTAATGTCCAGAGGGGTAGCAAACAACTTGGATAATTATCAATACAAACATACATGTAGACAACCAACATAATAGTCACCCAAGTTTCATTACCGTGATATTACTTCCTTTTAGTGCTTTGAGATTTTGAAGATTATCAATTATTTGTTTCCTAATTGTTCCAATGATGGTAACTTAAGAGAAAAAATTGAAGATAAAAGATTATCCTCCTAGAGAATAGTCAGACAAGTCAAACATCTTGAATGTCTAGCATTGTACCATAGATGAAGAGGACAGAATGATACCTGCAACAGAGCAACAGGGTTGTCAATTACCAAAAAATTTCAGTATAAATAAATAACATTAAAATCACATCTTACTACTCATTTCAGAGTCCCGTGATTGAATAAATGATAAAAAGATGACATTGCGTTAAATTTGCAGAAAGTACATCTATGAAACCAAGTGTAAATATGAAGCAAATGTTGGGCCAACTGAACTGAATAAAACAAGATACCTCCCAATTAAAGAGATTAGCAGCAGCTTTTCGCTCCCTCATCTGGCGCTTCTCAGTATTCTTTCCACAATCGAAAACAACCTCGAATTCTGACAAGCACTTCAAGAAATTTGCAGTATCAGGTAGACCCAGAAGTTCTCCATGAAGAATCTCAAAGTCTTCAGGATATCTAGCAAAAGAAGTGTGAAAATGTTGACATATGAAAGAAAGCATTCAGCGGTTCAATTTACAAAGACCAGTAAGAAGCATGGAGAAAAATGAAGAAACTCACGAAGGCATGGCAAAACTATCATCACTCATTTCAGCAGTAGGTGATCCTGTACGAAGACCAAGTTCATTTTCCGCATTTGCGTACCATTCTGGAATGCAGAGATCTTTTCCAGGAACTCTTTGCAATTCATACCCAAGAATGATGGCATCACGCAATCTCCTTGCACCGCTAAGCTACAAATAACGAGGAAATTCAATCTACTTAGTAGTTTAAAAAAATCGGTATTTGTTTCTAGAATCATCTCAATTTTCACTTTAAACACCTCCGGTGATGTGTCTCTGCTTTTAAGTTTCAAATTTCTCACACATTTTCAGCAATACCAGAAGTTACATGTCTTGGTCTTACCTTATCTGACGTATAGTTTTTTCCAGAGCCTGTATCCATCAATATATGCGCTGCAACCTAAAAAATTACCAATTATAAAAATGCATAAATTTCCAATAAAACTCTGAAACAATAAAGCAGCAATACCACGCCTATTAAAAAACCTAAAAGAAAAGAGCGGCAACAAATACCACTAAAATAAAGAATGAAATGGAAATGGAAATGGAAATGGAAATGGAAATGTAAATAATTGCTAAAGTTATACCCTCATCAGATTCTGTCCATTTCCTAGAATTGTGCTGGCATATCTAAAAACATGTGTAACCATGAAGATATCTTTGACAGAAATATTTTGCTTTCGATTTTGTCTGGATTTAAAGCATAACCAGAATACTAAATTTGACACTCTCTCATGCTCACTCTGTTAATTTGCATCATTTTTTGCATTTTCCTTGTATAGGATGGTAGGATACTTGCTGAGGAAAAATAATATAATAGAATTTCAACATAATTGAAATACCTTCAAATTCATGTCATCTATTCCAAAACTACAAATGCAAAAGGAAAAAAAAAAGATATTCCACACAAAGAAATGCAAAAATACCTCTCCACCATTAGTGCCCCCTTCATAGCATGGTTTCAGACTAACTGCACGTTCAAGATATGGACTCCAATGTCCAGTGAGTAAATCCCGCCTAATCATCTCAACACCACCCTGATAGAACTAATAAGGACCAAGCATTCATTAATCCAGAGTGATAATATATTTTCTCAAAACAAGAAGAAAAGAGAATAGTATATTTAACAAGATGTTGGACATATCAAAGAGAGGGAAAAGAACAATCATCAACAAGAAGCAAGAGCGGCAATGAGATCTCACCTCAAGCATGTTTCTCAGAAATGGTTCTTCATTGAAGTAGTCCCTACGCACAAAGACAAATGGTACCTTGTATGCCAAGGCCTCACTAACTGTTCCATATCCAATTTTTCCTGAGATATTATATGGCTGCTATAATTAATAAAAATATGTTTTTCTATCCAAAATTTAAAAAAAAAAAAAAAAAAAAGGAACAAAAATACTACAATGATGCTATGATAACTATTTGATGTCAAAAAATACATTTCAGCTATGCATAAAGATTTATTGACTAACCAAGCATGCAATCAGATGCAGCAATCAGATCAGGAGTATACGCATCTTTTGCTAGCTTTACAAAATTTGGAGGAAGGTTCTGACTATCGGAAGAACCACAAACCTAATCCAAGAAGAAAACAACATTTAACCTTGATGGTAGAACATTTCGGTACACTTCACCAAGCACCCAACAGGTGCCAAGACTGGAAAGCAAAAGATACCAGGCAAAGCCAACCAGGAGGCAGGTACTCTTCCTTTAATGTCCAGCCGGACGGCTGCAAATAGAGACCATCTTATAATGTATTCACAATGAAAGCTAAACCAGAACCAGCCAGCACAAAAAACTCCTAAAAATCATCCAATAAAATCTTTGCAAAATGACTATGCAGTTACCTGTCCGCCAAAGTTGAGAATAACAACATTCACATCCTCTCCAATTCCAAGTTCTTTCCTCACCTGGACATGATAAAGAAAATGAATGATTTACATTTTACACAATAAGTACATCTACCAACAATGCCATCAATAAAATTCTATAGAAAAATTTATATTGCATACCTCCTCACGGGACTTGTGCAATCTCCTCACTACTAGAGGCACATCAATTGAATCCCGGAATGCAGGCACTGTAGTGTTTACCATCCATCTTTAGATTTGATAAGGCAAAAACTAAGAGCAGAATAACAAAAAGATCATTGGTAATGAGACGTGTTGGCATACTTGGGCAGTATCCAGGGAGGCGGATAAGAAATTCACAATGAGAGTAATCCTCTGCAATCTGCATCAACAATAAAATGACTCCACAATGAATAAAATGAGCACCTAAAGCCAAAATATTTTATTAATAGAAAAGCAAGGGTAGAAAAATTCGAAATGATTTCCAACAAAGTGAACAGATGCAGAAAGATAGTGTAACTCATGACAAATCGGGAACAATCATTATCTAACCAAGAAAATATCAAAGTATTTAGGAAGCTTCCTATGAGAGAAGATGAAGTGCTAAAAGAGAGGTTGATTTGACTACTGCAGACAGTTGTTCCACTTATAAGATATATTTACCCCAAGCATGAAATTCAATAAAGACAGAAAGCTGCTTTATAACTGCAGGACCCTTCCTTTCCTTCCGAAGGAGCCAGATTAAGCTACAATATGTTTCTCTTTTCGTTATGTTACAGATTCTAGTTATGAAAGAGAGTGTTGTAGAATTTTGTTAGGTAATGGAAAGGATGATGGACAGTTTTAAACACTTTTGCAAGTATTAGATTTCAATGGTAACAGACCCCCACCCACCCAGGGATCACTAGCACCAATTTAATAGTGACATTTAATTTTCGATGAATACTCGAAACCACCTTTACTCATTGTTATTATTACTTTTTCTTTGGTGCGGAAGAGAAATTGGAATTCTTGAAACAAGAATAAAGTAAAAAGTAAAAATTTGTAGAGAATAATTTTATTGTGTTGAATTGATTTCATCGATAATTGAAAAGTAAACAAAGTCTTTGTTTAAATAGGCAATATATTTCCATTATCTTATTAATATAAAGAAACTAAAAAAAAAAACCTAAAATCCTAAAAGGAAACAAAATCCTCATCTAAAGAAAAAAAAATGAAGAAATCATATTTCCTTATCAAAAAAGAAATCATATTCTAAATAAGAAAAAAATCTTATTCTAGGCCCCTATTTGACACACATTCTTTTAAAAACTTATTTTCAACCACACATTTTTCAATAAAATAATATTTTCCAACATATCAATAACTTTTCTTTACTTTTTAAATACGTATTTCTCATCATATCACTATTTAAAATACATTCTTTCCTCAATAATATCCATCAAATACACCCTAAATGAAAAAGAAAACGAGAGAGTTAAAACAAATCCCATTTGGAAAATGTTTTGAAAAAAAAAATGGTTTTTAAGTTTGGTTAAAGAAAAGAGAAATATCAATTTTTTGATGTGCTCGATAAACAGTCTAATATTGAAGAAAATATTCAAAACTTTATCAATTCTAATATTGAAGAAATATCAATTTTTTGATGTGCTCGATAAACAGTCTTCAATTATATTGTTTGAAGTCATCTTTGCTCCTACCTTGTCCATTATATTTTTCTCACGGACAATTCCTACGTCACCTACTCGTGCTATTTTCAATTTTTCATGCTTTCCATCTTTTGCTATAATATCAAATGATGCTTTCTTCAATACAAAAGAACTAGTATGAGGACTCAAACCCACGCTGTCCATATTGCGCTTATGCAATTCATCGACACTGAAATCGTAAAGGTCAACAAAATATTTATCCTCAATTTGATAAGTCTCACTTTGGATTCCTTCACGACTGAAAGTTTAATTCCTTTTTTCTTCTATTGGACATTTCTAACTTCAACTTATTCATCACGGAATGCGGCTCAATTTTAGGATATTTAATTGCAATTTGACCAGTGTTTTTTATCCTTATATTCATTGTCAATTTCCATGTATAAGAAATCAACATATATCGAATTTTCAACTTGCACATGCTTTTCTACCTCCATTGTGATATCACGGTCGACAGCATCCTGATCGTTTGGAATGATATTTTTTTTAACCTCATAAGCTATCTTAGCTCTTTGTTTACACTAGTATTTGCAAATACCTGCTATCTCAATCCATGCAAGTGGCAACTACATTATAGTACCATAATTGTCCTAAAGTACATGACCATCATCCATTTCTACCACGTTAAATACATCTCATTTTTGTAGTACTTTTTAATAGAAAGTAGAATTTTGCATACCACCATGTTCGAAATTTCTTGCCCCCAGCTAGTGAAATTTGATAGCAAGATAAGTATTTTTCGATCTTCAAATTTAAAGTTTTCGCAAATGATTTAGATTCAATGTTGTCACTACTTCCATGGTCCATTATATCTCTTATATTACTTCAAATTTCCTTTATATCTCCCTAGTACACCTTTACTGAATTCTTAATAGCTTGTGAGTGTTGTCATATCTGGGCTTGTTGAAGCAACCAATATTCATAGCAGTCAAAATATGCAAATTCTTATCAATTGCATCTTCGAATATATCCATCATTTGTTCCAGATTTTGGACCAAGATTGGTGATTTTGCAATTTTTCTATTATCGTCACGAGGATGCGTACCACTACCACCATAGGTAACCACCAAGCAAGGGCAAAGCTTTCCTCATATACCAATTTTTGGCGTGGAAGAGGAATTGAAATTTTTGAACAAGAATAAAGTTGAAAATTAGAAATTTGCAAAAAACAATTTTATTGTATTGAACTAATTAAATTGATAATGGAAAAGTGTACAAAGCCTTTGTTTATATGCGTAAAATAAATCCCCGATCTTACAAATATAAGGAAACTAAACTAAAATCCTAAAAGAAAAGAAAATTAAAATTCTTCCTAAGAGGAAACAAAATCCTGATCTAAAAGAAAGAAGAAATCCTACTCTAATCAAGAAAGAAAATGAAATCATATTATGAAGAAGAAAGAAGAAAGAAATCATATTCTATATAAGAAAGAAGGAGAGAGAGTAAAAACCAATCCTATTTGGAATAGGATTGTCCTACATTATTCTTTCTCAAGTAAATTACATTTTTAAATAATAATATACTACTAGCATCTTCTACACTTTCTTCCACCCATTTTGTATTACTTTGTTACGACTCTCAATAAATCAGCATAAGCATGAAGAACATTCCTCTTGAGGGAGCTATATAGAGTGCTAGAGCAAATGTACTTTGTTGATCATCTCTTGGAGGAGTGGATATAGTAATGGCCTCCGGATAGAACAAATCATTAAACTTGAACCAGTGCTAGCTTATTAGTTTAAAAGGTGATAATATCAAGAACTTATTCTTCTGTTCACTAAAACAAATAGACTGTAATCAGGTTCAGATACCCAAAACTTGGTTGACTATATTCTACTGAGCTATGCACCTCTTTCCGTCTAAATTCTACCGAGTTATGCACTTCTTTCCGTCCATGTTTACTGATGGACAAAGATGGAATATAAGTTTCATGGTGTTGGCATCAAAATTTAAATGTCGAAGAGTAGTCTTCCCATGTGCACTTACCAAATGTCTCTTTGCAGTTTCAAGAGAAAAAAATGGCAAACATCAAGAGCAAAATCTCACTAACGTCAGTATTCCACATACATTTGATAACGCAGATATAATACAAATTGAGAACCATGAAGCAGGGGAAATATTAGGTGTATAGTTGAAGAATTAAGAGAGTCCAGGAAAGACTTGCTGCAAGAAAATATCAACAATATATATATATATATATATATATACACACACACACACACAGAGTTTGCCATAGGATTTCACGCTTGCATGTTTGTCTTATAAATCCATAATCCAAAGTTGTAGGTTTAACCTACGTCAGGTCGTCCTACTAATGCATCTTGAATTGAAATTATATGGAAGCTACCTTAAACTACTATATTGAGGCAGATCAATAATAGCAAAAGAACACACAAACATTTATGATAATAGACAGCTTTGCTATAGTCACCTGCCACACTATTGAACGCTTATGATATCCAGCTACCATTACATATTCTGCGTAGATGAAGTCCCAACTGCCAACGGAAATAAAAAATTTCTACTACTCAGGGAACTCTTGTATGGAAAACAAGACAAATTTGTTGATACAGAACAAATTCATATAGATAATAATTCAGGCGTCAACCATTTTCCACTCTTACAATCTTTCATTTTTCTTGGACTGTATTTAAGGAAATGAAGAAAAGGAGAGGAGATCACCTGAAATTGGTGACACAAACAGAGCGAATTCCAGCATCAGCTGCTGCTCGACAAGCAACTGGAACAACATCTGAGACCTGAATGCATAAAAATGAAAATAAAAAACCCATGCAGAAGGTCATTTTGAAAAACAAAATCATGTCAGTGTCACGGCATTTGGAAGCACAAAAGCTGACAATTCTTTTCTTAGGTTGGGAACTCAAGAAAGCAATGGGAAAAACAAAATATTTAGTTTTTGAAATACCTTTTTCATTAAATTTTGTTTTATTGATTCAGACTATAACTAAACAAAAGGTGCATTACCAATGAAGCTATGGTTTTGTTTATTAAATTTCTCGATTTCATGCTGGCTGAACAATCCACTCTAAAACGTAAAATAAAAGCTCCATGAGTTCACTTTTACCTCTTTTTTGGTCTTGTATCTCCTATGCTCCACACACAAATTATAAACAACTACATGTCTATAATCACAACTGAATTATCAAATTAAGGCCTGGAGCTCTAAGTGAGGGCCAAACTACAAAAACTTCAACTTTTAAGTTTGTGAAATAATTAAAACGATATTGTTTACCACTAAATCCGCCTTGATGGATTTCAGCCACTCCACTTCCATTGCCAGAATAGAATCACGAGGAACTACAGCTGTCTCGGAATACTAAATCAACCAGTAAAAATGTAAGTTAAATAAAGAGAATTAATTTCATGATATTATTTAAAGCATTACTTATTTGTTTGATTACAGTCAGTCAGACCTTCTCCAGAGAAGCAAGGCGATCAACTGTCAATGCATCTGCTTGAATTGCGCCACAGTCTAAGAGTACCTAGAATTGTAGAAAAATTGTATTTAAACTGAACGACACAACAAAAAAGGAACATGTCTGAAGCAAAAATCTTTTGTCACGAAGCATTTTCCAAAAATAGAGAAACCTTGCGGATGAAAAGACGAGGAGACTGTATTTCAGTTGTGAAAACGTAATATGGTGCACCAGTGACCACATGAACATCGTGTCCGGCCAGGATGAGATGTCGAGCAACCTAAGTGCACACAGGAAACTCAAATTGATTACCAAATGGCATAGGCAAGGTAGTTAGTATACATTCACCATATTCCCAGTTTATTGCTTGAAGAAAGAGATAGATTGGTTAGATACAGAAAATACAACAATTTGACTAATTACCAATATACTGCATCTGTCTTAGAACCAGGCTAATGAGGACTAAATAGGTTTGTAAGGATAATAAAATCAAAGCTATTTGACAAATTTCTAAACTAATACACCCCTTTAGAAGCCAACTAACGACGATGAAACCAAATAAGAAGAATTAACAAATATACAGCCACATAATATTCTTACCATGGTAATGAAAGGAACAAAGTACAGCTGAAATCATTTTAACATAATTTAACAAAATTCCATATTCTAAATTAAGTAGCACCATATGAAATTGAGATCATGAACTCAAAAAGAAGTTTCTACTGTGATTTTTTGCAATTTCAAAAACACGTTTTAAATTTTGAATGAATTGAAGATTAATCAAATAAATGATCGTCAATCTATTTTTCACAGCTTTTTGTTAAACATGAATGAAAGAATACCCAAAGTTATTTTCAGGTTAATGGCCAGGTATAATTTTATTTCTTAAACCCTAAAACTTTATAAAATATTTTCAAGGAAGCTCTTAGCAACAGCCACTGAAGGGCAATTCAATTAGATTTTGTTTCAGAATAACGACAGTCCAATGTTATACCACAGTGATCCAGAAATGATATGGTAAAGACTACAATAAAAAATTAAAACAGCCAAGTAGTTTACATCCAACCAAAGCATTGGTACAGGAGACGAAGCTGAATATACAACATACAACTCTCGTATGTTCAGCATCAATGTTTCTTGTTCAATTTTTTCTTTTTGATCAAAAGCTTTTGTCACTCGTCCTCCACTTAAAACTTAGCTCCATGGGTTGGGTGTAAAGATAGAAATTTTCATTATCCAATCCGTTTCTCCCCATTAATTTCCACCATTTATCAACTTTTTACTGATTGCAGCAAGCTTGCATCGCAATCAAAACAGAAAACATCATCTAACTACTTAAAAGTAGTCTCGGCAAACTATATTTTTTTAGAAACAATTAAATTGACATTTTCAATTATACTCAAAATCATACAGATGCATACTCTAAATTTTTACATACAAGTGATATAAAACAACCAAGCACGCACACACTGAATCAAATCAAAATCAGACCTTTACATCAAAATCATAAAATGGGCCTCTCCAAGTTCTATAAAACAAGCACGTTCGATCACACAGTCACACACTGAATTATACCAAAGCACATTAAACAACACTCTTTCACAAAAAACCGAAGCTAAAATCATCAACAACCCAAAAATTAGACCATTATGTCAGATGGGTTATCTGTATAAATACAAAAAAATTGCAAAAAAAAAAAAAAAAAACCAGAGACAGACAATTAGAGAAATAGGGAGTTTGATGAACCTCAACAACACGGGTGGCATGGCCAAAACCATGGCCAGTCACATAATAAGCGAAGACAAGAGGATGCTTTGTTGACTCTTCAGAAACCATAATTCTTGGGATTCTACAACTTTGGAATGAAGAAGAATACGTGCTGATAATTGTTATATATTTGACATCAAGGTGACGCGTCTCTCTTATCTTGTTTTTTAATTTACTATTTTGTTTCTTCGCATTAATCAGCGTAGTTAAACACGGCAGTCAGCACAAGAGAATAAACCTTTTTTCTGTTCTAATTACGTGATAATTATTTAGGCATTTATTTGATTCAGGGACAGCATCAACTAAGGAATTTCAACGGTTCTCGCAACTTTATAGGTCCCAATTAAGATTTTCATTAAAATTTAGATATCTCTAATTAGGTGTCATCGATAACTTTTAGATTTACAAGAATTTCATTAGTAAAATAATTTTAAAAGATTTGGATGAATTTTAAACCTAAAATTATACATAACAAAAACTCTTACTGTTGAAATCTATTTAAATTCACAAAAATCATTAAGTCCTTGAGACCCTTTTTCGGGTCGAAATGTATTTTTTAGTAAGAAAGTAGACATAACAATGAGAAACTAAAAAAAAAGTTCTATAAGATTGTCTCGTCTCATACCCAGAAAATCCGTAGGAATTGTTAGAAGCTGAAAACCTTCCACCATAAATAGCTCATAGCAAAGCAGCACACAATACACTGACAAGTCCCATCATGTGAAATGGGTTTAGCGTCCAATTACAAAATCCTTGAAAAAAGAGGATGAATCGAAATATAGCTGCAATACCAAAATTAGGTGTAAAGAACCAATTATACTAGCCTAATGGGTATAAGATCGCAATTGAACATATCGATGTTTGCGCATACATCTTCTGGTTGATCCACACCATACTCTATTCTCGAAGATGATACACAATAGCTAACAGACTGCATCATGAGCACATTGGGAGCATATATAATTGTAACCATATACATATAAAATGATAGCAATAAAATACCAATCCTTAGGCTTATTATCTTTCATGAGTCAAGTGGGTATTCTTTCACACTTAGTAGCGTTGACAAAGAGGAGCTGATTAAAGTCCTCAAAGAATCAATATCATTTCACTGTCCCACCCCACGCGAATAAGGTCACGTGATTCCCCTTACTCAGTGGAATCGACTAGGGGTATTTGTCAAATCTTTTTTTTTTCTTTCTTTGTATACTTTCCTCGAATCCGTTGCGTTCGTGGGCATTACGCAATCAATCGGATTAGATAGATATTCGTTCAAGATAAGATAGGTCATCGTGTTTTTGACATATATGAGATAACCAAATGTTCGAGGGTTGAACTATCTGTTCAATATAGTTCTATATTGTATTCATTTAGAGTTGGACTAAAATGATTATCCTAAAGTTTCTCTCTCCCACATTGCAACTAAATAATGTTCCCGTGACTATGACTAGTCGATGTGTGAAGTTGATATATTCCTCCCAACACTTTTATTTTGGATTCTTTGATGGAATCTCACTTAATTTCAGCCCAGTTCAATGGCAGCTTTATTCCTAGATATGAGAGTTCGAAGGCCTTTCTCTACTTATTCATCCTAAGATAAGGAAGAGTTTAACTTTTTGGAGTTTATGAGTAAAATTATTATACGAGAAAATGTGTGGTTGAAAATGAGTTTTTAAAAAAATGAAGATTAAACTAGGCTAATTTTGAAAGGAAAAATTTCATATCTAAGAGATCAAGTATAACTAATTTCAAAACTAAGAAACATGGTTTATTATTTCAAAAATCGGATATTAATTAAATTTTATTTATAAAATAATTAATTAAAAATAAATTTCATTAATTAAATATATTATAGTCACAATTACTTATTTATAGATCACAATTTATTTTCGATCACATATTATCAAATTAATTGGTCAAAAATGATCTTTCGTTTCGGTCACGACTTATTTCTCAGTCACAAAGAACAAATTTTATAGATCACAATTTATTTCACAATAACAAAAGAACAAATTTTATAGATCACTATTTATTTCACAATCACAAATTATCAAATTAATTTGTCATAATTACAAATTTAGTTATAATCGCAAATTTTTTCATGTCACAATCACACATTCTTCTAGATTACTGTTCACAAATTAACAATTTATAGGCACGACACCCAAATAATTGGTCACAAATACTTTTTATTTGATGGTTGAAGAGTTGATTTGTATTATCATGTTGAAGTCTTAGAAATTTTACAGTTCTATTAACACAGGACTTGATTGATGACTTCCAGTCTTCCACTCACAAGAGAAAAAAAGGTTGCCTTCAACCATGGATCCGTAATGTTTACATACCATAGACCCCAAAGAAAAAAAAAATTAAAAAAAAAATTTTGAAAGTCAGATGATTTGCTCTCAGCTACAGAAGCTTTGTTCACAGTCTCAAAAAAGAGATATTTTTTCAAAGAAAATATATGAAAAAACGCAGCCCCCTCTAACTTTACTTTAAACCCTTGTTTGTGGCCGAAAATTCCATGACATTTGATTACAATCACCTTATCTCCTTTGGCATTGGCAATTTGCACCTTAACTGTCAAATTAGGGGCGTGAAATTGAATTAGAACAGCTCCATAATAATATGTAGTCTGATAAGTAATCCCCATTCGAGCCTCATTTTTGTAATGAAAATTTATTTTGGAATAGAGTTTTTTTTGGAGAATGTGTGGATATTGGTTAGAAAATAAGGAAAATGTTTGGTCTTATGTGTAAAATTGTTTTATGGGAGAATGTGTAGTTGAAAATGAGTTTTTAAAAAAATAGAGGATAAACATAGGCATAATACTAATATATTATCTTATATCTAACTTCGTGCCAATGAATATATGCAGGACTAGAGTCTCTTTCCCCCCAGAAGGTTTTCTTTTTCCAATCAATGTACAGTAAGCTATTACAACTCTTAATTTACCCAACGATCGCGCTACTTGTACAGAAATTTTTGACACCTTCGTTGACAGAATGCCACATGACGGCTCCATCCTGTTCACAAGTCTCGCTACTTAGTAGGTTTGGTTTCTAATTTTGTTTCTCCCCCCTATAGAACACTTGAAAGCAATGGCTTTCCTTCGAATTCCATCGTCACAAAGCTTTCTTGGCATTGAAGGTCGGGAACTTTCGACTCTTGAGATCAGGGAAGCTCTCATTCCGTACCTCGAGACACTATTTGAGGAGTACGGAGGCATTTTGGTAGATGCTGTCGAAATTTTTTCAAATCCACCTGTTGAGGAAAAATCAGAAGAAAATGTTCAAAAACAAACTGTAATAGAAACTTCAACGGCATCAGTTTCTACTTCCGTTGCTTCCTCTGACTCGAGGAAGCTAAGAGCCTTGGCTCGAGTTAGTGACATTTGCCCAACTGGGAAGCTTCCTTCACACATTGTCTACCTTGTAGATCTTGGCATGGGACTTGAGTTGAGGCA
Organism: Fraxinus excelsior; assembly: GCA_019097785.1. Classification (NCBI taxonomy): domain Eukaryota; kingdom Viridiplantae; phylum Streptophyta; class Magnoliopsida; order Lamiales; family Oleaceae; genus Fraxinus; species Fraxinus excelsior. The sequence goes on along the minus strand of CM032640.1, from coordinate 22,615,223 downwards.
ATCAGGGAAGTGATACGCAAGTTCCCAGCTTTTGCCTACTATATTTTGGAGGGGAAAATCAAGCCAGTTGTTGAATTTCTTCTTGATCTAGGTGTGCTGAAATCACACATTCCCACCATCCTAACTAAAAGGCCTCAGCTTTGTGGAATTAGTCTAACTGAAAATCTGATCCCCACCATGGAATTTCTTGAGGATTTAGGTGTGGATAAAAGACAATGGGCAAAAGTCATCTATCGCTTCCCACCGCTTCTCACTTACAGCAGACAAAAACTAAAGGCAACTGTGGATTTTCTCTACGAGATGGGACTCTCAGCCGAGAATGTGGGTAAGGTTCTTACACGCTGCCCAAATATTATAAGTTACAGTGTGGAGGATAAGTTACGACCAACTGCTGAGTATTTCCGTTCATTAGAGGTTGATGTTGCTGTTCTTCTTCATCGATCTCCTCAAACTTTTGGCCTTAGCACTGAGGCTAATTTGAAGCCCATGACAGAATTTTTCCTCGAAAGGGGGTATAGTTTGAGGGATGTTGCAACTACGATCTCAAGATACGGAGCATTGTATACTTTTAGCTTGCCAGATAACTTGATATCGAAATGGGTGTTTTTCTTGGCCATCCAAGATCTGAGTTAGTTAAGTTTCCACAATATTTTGGTTACAGTTTAGAAGACAGGATCAAACCTCGATATGAAATTATTAGAAAATGTGGAGTCAAATTACTATTGAATCCGATGTTGTCTCTCTCAGAAGAAGACTTCCATAAACTTCTGAAGAAAAAAATGGAGAAAATGCTTGATGACCAACATCTATGAATTGTATGTGGTAGATACAGTTCAATAATAAAGAGTGTAGTATGTGTTAGTGGAAGATGAGAACTTGAACCGCTTTCAGTTTGATATCATGTTCCCTCTTGTAATGAATATTAGCTGGTTTTAAGACAGCCAAGTATTTGGATGATTTCTGTTATGTATAGGCTGCAGAACGATATGGATATTCAATTGCTGAAGGATTTTGGTCTAAATACTTTCTGTAATTAAGATTTGTGATATTTTATCTTGTATATATAGGTACAAGAATAGGGATAAGTTGAAGCGTTCGTTCATACAAAATGACTATGAAGAAACTTATCCTGCTTCTATTACATAGTGACAATGGTTTGATTGTCTAATTTATTTTTATGAATTTATAGATTAAAACGTTTTTAAGTTCTTCCCAAATGGAGGCTTTAATTTATTCATGAAATTAATCCGACAAACTAAATTCTCATAAAAAAAACTTCACAGAGAACATTTTCAAAGTTTGAATTACATAAATTATGTATTTCTAGCCACACACATCTGAAGCCTACTGAATTTTTGTTGTAGGAGGGGGAGATGCAAATGCTCTTGCTCAGCCTCGTTCACATCATGCACAAATTTGATTGAACCAAATTAAACATATTTATTCAACCACAAAGGATTTAAAGATGTACTTGCTAGAGATCTAATGAGTTCTCTTTTTCTCAGAAAATTTCTAATATCAATTCACATAATAACACAGTAATAAACATGTCACAGACATCTGATCAGAAAAGAGGGAAACAGCTCACTCACACTACAAAGCACAAAAATCCCCTTCCCAAAAAAAGGGAAAAGGAAAAGGAAAAAAAAAACATAATAGAAAACTTGAATTAATCACTTGAAGATCCATCATCATCTTCGTGCTCTCTCACGACGCTCTCAACAAACTTCTTCCTGATTCCATCAAGAACAGCTTGTCGGGATTGCTCTCCTCCACACTGGCCATCACTGAGAACGGGATCTGACTGGCAGAGAACTAGAGCAACACCTGAAAGATTAAAATATGCAATTCCATCACATTTCAAGAGAAATTGAGCAGCCTGAAATTGTTGAAAGACCTAAGAATACTAAGCCCCTGTTTTGTGTGGATTAAAAGTAGCTAAAAATCTCAAGTCAAAAAGTAGCTAAAAATCTCAAGTCAAAATCAACAACTAATTTTAATTACTCATTTTATGGGATACCCAACTTTTCAATCACACACTTCATCAACTTTAATCAAAATCTACTAAAACTAATTTTAATTTGCACCAAAAAGGGGGCTAAATACTTATTCAACTATGTAGGGCAAACAATTTGAACCTCATTAAAGGCGTATTAACGAGTCGGGGGAATTTGATGACCTATAATATGGTGAGCTTGAAGTTATCTTTGGGACTCGTTCTTCTTTTCCTTTTTTAAGAATTTTAATAATTTAAAAGAATCGAATATATAACACGACGTGAACTCTGTTCAACCATTACCTTAGAATTTGATAAATGTTCACTTTATGCACTTTCTCCTTTATATCTATTCTTCGATGGCCAGGGGAGGAGGTTGATGAGGTATTATGCCTTAGAGAAGGACTCTTAGAAACGTATACAGTGTTGTTTTATTGATCTCAACGTATGATAAGCAATACACTAAAACCACTTCTAAGACAATCCTATTCCTATCTTTGTCCTATCTTTATTAGCAACACATTTAGCAGTCCTACAAATAAAAGTCATCTTTCTACTTGTGATTCCACTACTCAGATTTAATTTCTCCCAAACTTGTCCATGTTTTGAAATTCAACTAACATATTACTTAAACACCATTTCAAACATGCAAGATATTGGTAGTCCCATAGACACGGCTAGCAGTAATGTCAGAATAACCTAAAGGGTAACTAATCATTTTAACTCTAAGGAATACCCATATAGATTAAAAATAAAAATAAAAAATTTAAGGGCAAGAATAGAAAGATATGTACTTTCGGGAGTGCATCTCCGACCAAAATTATGGAGCCCCACGTGAGTTGCCTTAACAGCACTATTGTTATAAACCAGTAGCGTAGGAAGATTACGATCTGGATAGTTAGGAATGCACTCTGTGGATATAATTTTGACAAATTTTGTTGCAGTATATCTTGTTGCCAATGCTTCTATACATTCCAAAAGCAGCCGGCACTCTGGAAATCTATCAAAAAGAAAAACAGTCAATAATAGTACTCTTGATGTTGCCAATATTAAATTCGACGGTAACTCAAATAAGAACCCAATCATTAGTGTGCTTGATAAGTACTGTACCCATCCTTGTACAACATCACAACTACCCAGACATCTGGAGGAGCTTGTGAAACTTCACGTACAAAATCTGATCCAGAAATTGGAACCACTGAACCAAACCGAGCAATCTTGACCGCTTCTCTCATCTCCATCAATCTCTTCTTCCTACAACAATTAGCATAAAACAAGACATAAGAACTAGAAGTGTTACTTTCTCATCTCGGGTTTTGAAATCGTTATTGTCCTTTTCTTTTCCTTTCCCTTTCACAAAAACAGTGGTATTTTATAGATCTCAAATATAGTAACCAAAACAGCAAGAGAGATGCCAAAAGATAATATCTACAACTTTTCACCCCTGAGAATTCTGTCTTGTGCTTCACAAAATGAAATTCTGATGAACATTAAATCATCTTCACATCTTTTTAAGCCATTGATCACTCCTCCAAAGTTAACTTTGAATTCAACTTCCCATAAAATATCCTAAAACAAAAAATGGTCAATTGATTCGCCCTCTGTATTTCTAGGTCCAGTGAATAAGAGACTAATTTTGTTACACCACCACCAAGTCCAAAGAAATTAAATACAATAAAAACAGAATCAAAAAGGAAATCCTCAATGGCCTCTGTTACACCACATTGTCCGTTCCTTCTTATCAAAGATAAAGCACCATGAAAGTTGATTTTGAGCCAATATTCACTGTACGAGTTCCTTTCACTATTATTCGTAATGAAGAGGAGCAGAGATCAAGTAGCTTCAGTAACTGGGGAAGGAAGAAAAGCAGAAATCCACGAAATTACCAGAAATTCAAATGAGGAGACGACACTGTCTCAGCAAGCAGAGGACGACACCGTTTCATTCTATTAAATTGTAAAAGTGCAAACACAAACACACAACCAAAACACGTTTTCTCTCTTTCTGTTATAAATGTCATATGGAGGGAAGAGGGGTGATTTTTGGCATTAACAGATTTCCAATTCTTTCTTCTCTTCTAGATTCTCGTCTTCTCTCCCTTTCTTCTTCTCAACCCATTTCTTATTCTGTATCATCAATTGGTTCATATGTTAACAATCAATTCATTTCATTAATAAAATATCAGTTGGATTGTTGAATCAGAGCTGAACTTTACTTTTGTGCAACTTGTGAAATTTGATTACAGATTTTGGTTGGAAGTTTTACAACCATTACATTATTATTATTATTACAACATTAACAATGCTGATAAAATGAGTATATCTGTAATTTACCTCTGGAATTAGGTTCGTGCTCAATCACCAATTCATGCGCCAGCAAAGTTAACAGAAGTCCCATTTACAACAAAAACCAAGTTTAGTTCTACTAAAATTAAATACTAACATAGAATTCCTACTTTCTTTATGTATCACGGCAAAAAAAAAAAATCCATCTTTCCTCAGCTGTTAAAGCAAAATCAACCAAATAAAATGAATTAGACACCAGGAAAATATTCACGAGGGGCATTGCTAAATATTCGCCATTAAAAAGGTGTTACTGGAAAAAAAAAATTCAAATAATGAAAAAGGAAGCAATACCTGTACTCTTGGAGGAAGCGATCGTCGTCGAGATCATCCTCCAGATCTTCTAACTCTTCCTCTGTTTTATCATCTATCCATGCCTTGTCTTTAGCCTTGGAATCCTTGTCATCGGCGGGGGTGAAAGCCGGAGGCTTGAAAGGCGCCGGCTTGGGCGGGAGGTTCCCTAATTTTCTCTGAATGTCATCCCACTGAGTTGACGCTCCTTCCACGTCCTTGTACACGAAGTGGTAATCTCCCATCGCCTTTTGCTATGCGGTGGTGTTTTCTCTGAATTGGATCGATCGGTTGGTTAGTTCTGGAAAGCAAAAGATAAAAGACAAGGCAAAATGCTAATTGCTGAATAAAGAGCGCGTTTGGCTAAGTACAAGTAAAAACTTACAAGGGAAAAGTACACTATTGGTCCCCAGACTATTAGGGTCCGTTTGATTGCACCATGAAAAATAGGGTGAAAAGAAAACGAATTTCAAGGAAAATATTTGCCTAGGGAATTGTAATTAAGTGTGTTTGATTAGTATAATTTTTTATGGAAAATGTTGAAAGTTTGAAATCCGTTTGACTTCCTTTTTTATGGAAATTGTCCATTAAAGTGATAATATTTTCTACTATTGGGTTTAGAATTTGTTCCAATTACCAAAAAGTAAAAAAAAAAAAATTTAAACAATTAGAAAAAATCACCATATTCGTTTCACTTTGTTTTGCATAGAAATTGTCAATAAAAATGAAATTTTTTTTATAATGGTTGATTTCTTTGGTTGCCATTACTAAAAAAAAAAAAGTTGGGAAATGTTTTCCTACCTAATATGTGGGAAAACATTTTCCACCATTTGTGCATCAAAGTGTTGTACCTAGAAAAAGGGAGGAAAACATTTTCTGTGGAAAATTTAGCATATCAAACAGTCAAAAAGTGGAAGTAGGAAAATATTTTCCTACTTCTAAGGAAAATATCGCCAATCAAACAGAGCCTTAGTGAGTAAAAGGTTTCAACACTCACTCAACTTTGCTTACTATCATGTTATAGTCACTGAACTTTGTTTTTATCATGAATGGTCACTCAACTTGCTAGAAATCCACTCCATCCATCACTATGCACACGCCTGTTTCATATGCGTCCTATGTGGCTAGACGGACTCCTAGCGACGGACCCAGCCTCGAAGCTCAGCTCGGGAGGACCGCGGACATTGACCGATCAACGTCGACAATTAGTGATCGTAAGAGCGATTTTAATTATTAATATTTAATTATATGATATTAAAAATTATTCAGTATATCTGCAAACGCACTTTATTAAACACAACTTTGTAGCCTAAAAAATAGTTTTATTAATGAAATACTATTGGAGAATAGTTATACCTCATTTCAAAACTCGCAATCCTTTCTTAATTTCAGATGTTTATAGACTAAATCCAAAAGAAATAAAACACCACACACATAATCTCTACCATTTCAGCATATATAAACTTCCTGTTAGGATCCCCGCGTAATGACATAACAACCGAGTCCAAAACATTTTCCATACATGCACCCTGAATTCCATTTCCAAATCTAATTCCAAATCCAATTTTAATTTCCCCTAATTCCTAATCTAATTCCAAACCATAAACCTTAAATTCAAACTAAAAACTATCATAAATCATGATTTCATAACTCATAAATAGATAATAACACAAAAAAAAATGTGTGCAGAAAAGAAAACTCACGGCTTCCGATCGAAAAGAAAACACACGGCTTCCCGGGCAGAAAAGAAATCTAGCTGCTGCAGCCGTTCACACAAGCGGTCGCCAGTCGGTGGTGGTGGAGAAGATGGCCAGACAGGCTGTGGCGGAAATCGGCAGGAGCGCAGTTGAAGACTTGAAGCGTGACTGTGTGAATGAATATCTCTCATTTTACCACACATTTTTATTTTATGAGCAAATTACAGCCACCTCTAGATTTAATATACCATTTTCATAAATGAGATTACAACTTTAACTTTTCAAAAATCAGGGTTTTCATATTTAATTAATTTTAATTATAACATTTTAATCCCTGTTAATTTAATTGCATATCAAACCAAATTCATTTCTCACTCTATCCATCCATTTGCCCTCCTCTAGACGTTTCCGTCTCTCCCGTTTCTCAACTATTCTGTCGTCGGAGAAATAAGTGTTTCTGTCTCTCTCTGTTCACGGCCACGACTCTTCTATCTCAACTATCATCTCATCTCCCATCTATCTACTCAAAAGTCGCCGCCGCAATGACCTCAGCCGCTTCTTTCCATCGCTACGACCGCCAACGCTTATTCTCTCATCTCTCCGTCACTCGTCTTCACTCTCCCTCTTTATTTTCTGTCTGGATCCGTCGTCGACGCTGCTGCGTACGACGGGTCGGGACTGTCTATGTAGATGCCGAAATAAAGCGATCGTCTGTGTGGAGGTGCATATCTATTTTGTTTGAGCGGTTGGGTGTTGTGCAACAGCAAACTATTTGGGTGCGGTTGGGTGTGTGTAGATGCCCAAAAAAAGTGATTGTTAGTTTGGAGGTGCAGATCTATTTTTTTGTTGATGGGTTGGAGGAGCAGATCTGTTTGGGTGAGGTTGGGTGTATGATGGGTGCGGAGGTGCGGTTGGATATGTGTGTGTACGCGGTGGTGGTGCAATTTTGGGGTGGTGATAGTGGTGTTGGGGAGGGTATGGTGTTGTTTTTAAGACGATGTTGCTGTTGGGCGGTGCCGTTGGTGGAGGCCGTGGCGAAGTGGTGGTCACAAATGATTTGGTTGTTGTGACCAACAGTTTGGTTGGTTAGTGATTAATAATCAAATATGTGACCATTGAATTAGATAAATTGTGACCAATACATGATGTGTGACCTAAAAATTATTAATTTGTGACCAATAATTTGATAAATTGTTACCTAAATATAATTTATGTTAAGTTAATGTGATGTTTGTGACCATAAAATAAGTAACGTAACTCGTAAACTTTGTGATTTGTAACCGATAAACGAATTGTGACCTTTGAATTTTTAAGTTGTGATCGATAAACAAACTGTGACCTACGAAATTTTTGAATTGTGACCTAAAATTGTTGCTGGAAGGTCATCGGAACAGTCGCTGGAGAAGAGTTGTGACTGGAAAGGTCGTTGGAATAGTCTCCAGAGCGGTAGGAGTGGTAGGGGTGGGGTGGGGTGATTATATTATATTACAATTAAATATTTAATAATAAATTGATTTCATAATTTATTATTTCATAAATAAAAATTAAAAAAAAACTTATTTTCGAAATTTGAAACTTATTTTTGTATTTTTGAAATGGTATAAAGTAAATCCTTTAGAAATGTATTCTTCCCTTATTTTATTTGGGGAAAAGGGTTGGACTTGGGCTCATGGGTTGGACACATATATAATAAGTATTGGGTTGAAAAACAAATAGCCTAACACAATTACCAAAAAAAAAAAGTGGAAATTTCACCACATACCTTAAAATATATAAAAATTCCATTTTTACATTAACGCGATTTTTTAATCAAATATACTACAATTTTGAGAGTATAATTGAAAACCAGAAAATATACTCATTCCCTCAATTAATTCGACTTAAATCACTCTGTTAATGCACACAATGGCGGGAATAAAGCCTTATTACACACCTCATAATTTCTACCCCAACAATTTTGAGAGTATAATTGAAAACCAGAAAATATACTCATTCCCTCAATTAATTCGACTTAAATCGCTCTGTTTCTATTGTCATACCATTACAGATTTTGGGAAAAATGCTCAAGAATCAGAACCCCATAATCTTCTCTGCAAATCATAATTTCTACCCCAAGAATCGTCTTTGGAAACTTGATTCTCGGCATTTTCGGATCTTCTAAGCACTATATAACCTAATAGAGAAAGATACATCCATCATTCAAAATCCCAAATCAAATAGATATTATACATCTTGGCGAAAGTACCACCAAGTTCTCGTCCGGCGATGGGTTCCAACAAGAAGAAGAACACCGTAGAAGAATCCCCATTTGCAACGAAAGCTGCTCGTCGTTTGTCAATGGCCTCTGTTAATACACATAGTCGAACACCAACGCCGGGTTCTGTATGGATTAACCAATCGAGCGTTCTGTCAAAACCCAAGGAGACTATACGACCAACAGGAGATTATACATACTCCCCCTCGACACACTCCCCTTCGAGACGCATTACGCGTTCAATTACCATTCTGTCAGACTCAAAGGACGAGGTGGACGAAATCAACAATGTTCGAAGCTCGCACAACACTGCAATTGATGTCAAGATGAAGTCACATATCAAAAACGATTTCAAAAGGCAAATGGAGACTGAAGATATCGAATGCTTCGAGAATTCTCATATGGACAAGAGGCATAAAAGGCAGGTGGAGATTTTAGCAATTGACTCGAGCTCAAAGAAGAAGAAGACCGATCCTCTACATATATCCCAGGCATGTTACTGCTATATTCCACAAATGGCTTATAATTTAAGTGCTTTAGTTACAATAATTAAATCAAATTTAAACATCAAAGTTTATTTTGGTCATTGTTTATGCGTTTATTTATTCCTTGCAATATTCACATATTATTAAGTTCACATTTAATTTGATGGAACACTACATCATTTGGGGGAAAAAATTGAACAGTTGTTAGTGGATTTTTATGATAAATTTTAGAAAATTTCGTGTGATGCATTAGTTGATGATGATCTCTAATAATTGTGTCCATCATGCAAGTATGAACATTACGGATATAACGAACTTTGAAAGAATATGTTTTGCCCATTTTTGAAGCTCTAAATTTCCATTTGCAATCTTCTGATCGACACTTCAGAACATATTCACGACGGTCGGACTTGTAAACCATATACTGGAAGTTGTTGTGTATGGCATATAATGCCATAGTCGTCATCATCACCTTTTTGTCCACGAAAATCTGATCTTCTATAACATGTTCAACACTGGGTTTGTAACCCGAAAAATGCTCCAGTTCAACGTCGTACTCTTCAGGGGTCAGATTTGATATATCCATGGTGGTGGCAAACTCATGCATTGTTGGCCCTATAATAGGTTCTGGCATTCCCAAATAAGGACTTATTGATGAGCATGGAACGTCCATTGCATTCTCTAAGACAATTGTATCGTGGTCTGTGATATCCAATACTTCAACATGTAGTGCATACGCCGTTAACTGGGGTTCTTTTCTCTTCAGCTCCAAATAGAATAGTAGTGAGTTGTCATTTGATATTCTTATTGAAGCCATATTCCCACCTGCTTCGTACTCAATTTTCAAAATCTGGGACTTTACATTGATTTTCAACTCTCTAGCTATCATCTCAGAAAGTTTATCATATGTACATCCACTTGGTACGAGAAGTCCAAACGTTATTCCATTGCATGTCACGAACACATTCAATAATCCTATTCATGATATCAAACGTGTCAACAACATAAGAAAATTTCCAAGAACAACTAACAACTCGTGAAACTGTACCAGAAAATCATTCATGTTTGCCTATTGTAAATCACCAATAATTTACCAATAAAACACAAAAAAAAAATAAATTAATGAGTGGAAACACACAGTTTAATGTTACATCCACTGGTATATATAGCAAATCGTGAAATTTTGATGGATTCCGAACGAAACTCGAATCATAAGCTACAGTTGAAAGAATAACGAGGTTCAGAAACGGAAATCAACGTAAATTCAAAATACACGCCATTACAATATTTTAGTACGAATTAGGGGCTTAGAAGATAATACATGTACTCATTTTTGCAGTTTCTTCAAGTGAAATTTGTTGAAAATGAAAACAAGTCTCCGACACCGTGAAGAAGCATGAGACGGTAGCCAATGATTTGAGTTTTCCCAATATAAACCACAATTGTAACGTACCAATTAACATAAATTCAGATTTTGAAATTCCCATAAGTGCAGCCGTTTGAATCAATGCCATCCGCCTTCTCTGTAATGTTGATTTTGATTTCAATTCCAAAAGGGGAAAGTTACTCGTACAGTATTCTTGGTTATATAATTACTTGGTGCAGTAATTTTGATATATAAATATATATAATAGTATAATCAGTAATAATATATTTTATTAGGGTAGTAATGATTTTTCCCCAAAAAAAAAAGCAAATGGATGGTCGAGCCTATATATTATGGGCTTTTTTCATGAATGCATCAGTTAAAAAATGTAATTCTCATATTACCCTGTGACGTGAATTTACCTTAGATATACTGGATTGAATGGAAAATATGTCCAAATATACTAGTTACCATATTTGACATTGGAATCTCTAATTTGTAACTGATGGAATTAATGGATGACCCCTTCACACGTTTTTAATAAATGCATACCATAATCAGTTTTCCATTTTCAAAATGAAAAATATATGGATGAATACCTGCTGTCATATGGATGACGAACGCGGAGTAAATACACAGCAAGAGACAAACAACTTGCCGGAACCTTGCTGATCACCTGTAATCGATTTTCATCCATTGAAGCCATATCATCTCCTCCACCAGAAATCTTCATATCACCCGGATAGAAACCTGTCACCTGTAATCAGTTTTCATTTGGTATGTTATGCTACAAAATTCGAATATGTAATGTTGCGATGAAGCAACCATAATTATATAGGCGCATCTTGTTTATCCGTTTGCAAAATAAAATATATCCCAGAGTCTAGTCCATATGATGTGTTCATGTCTGTGATCGGTGTTCTTAGTTCTCACATTTTTGTTGCACATGTTGTTGAACGGCTATGTCATGACATGTGTTTCTCTCTGGGTGTGTTACTTACATTTTTGCAACTCACAAAAGCAAACCGTTGAGCCGAATGCACGTTCTTTTTTTTTTTAGTGAATTTTCATTACACTTCTAAAAACTTTTCCGATGTATTTGTAACGTTGCCGATCTTACACTCTAATATGGAATATAAATGCTTACTTATATCTTGAATGTGACCGATTCTAGTTGACGAACTTTTTTTGTAATATAAGAGTAAGTCTACATAATTTTTGACAATACTATTTTTTATATCCTTGTAGAGAATTATGGATGCAGTGAACGTATTTGTTAGTCATGGAACAGATACATTTGGTCTACTTGTTCCTAGTGGTTTCAGTTACGTGAATCTTGTAGATATGATATCGAAAGAACTGGAGGTCGACGTTAGTCGTTACCGTATCAATATTCAATATAGTGCAGATGAGGGTATGTATCCAATCCGTATTACGAATGACAGTTCCCTACAATTTTACTTGGTGCTTAAGCGTAAGGATCCAAGCATCACAACATTTGCACTACGTATCCACTTGACTGATGTCTTGAATTCCACAAACATTGTACCTGTACTCGGTTCTTTGAATCGAAGTGTGCAACAATCTGAGGTTGTCAATGGCTCATTCATTCCGATGTCTGATTTGACTATTATAAACCAAGTTCCAAATGATTTGATATCAGGAATTGAGGTATCGGTGCTAGAGTCTACAGATGACAAGGGTGAAGAGATGACAAATATAGCTAATAAGCCTGATGTGCAATTTGTATGTGTGAATCAGATTTTTCGAGATAAAGATGTGTTGAAGAAGACTCTCAGTCTATATGCTATCCGTAATAACTTTGAATTTAAGGTCTACAAATCTGACCATAAGGAGTACGTGCTTAAGTGTCTCATGGATAATTGTGAATGGAAGTTTAGAGCTTCAAAGATTGGTAATACGGATATGTTCAAGATACGTTATATAAGGAATGTTCATACTTGCTCCTTGGAAAACATTATAAGGGATCACAGGTAGGCGAACAGCATGTTGATAGGAGAATGTGTTAAGCACAAGTACACATCCGTACGAACTATATATACTCCGATTGATATAATGAACGACATGGCAGAGATGTATGGAGTAAACATGAAATATGGAAAAGCGTGGAGGGCAAGAGAACATGCTCTTGAGGTTGTTATGGGTAATCCTGAGAAGGCATATGCAAGGCTTCCATATTTCATGAGCGAACTGAAAGAAAAGAATCCTGGAACAATAACAAACATAGAAGTTGACTCGTTCGGACAATTCAAGTATGCTTTTATGGCCTTGAGTGCGTCTATTCAAGGGTGGAAGAGTTGTAAGCCTGTTGTAGTGGTCGATGCAACGTTCCTCACGGGACGTTACCGTGGTAGTTTATTCACCGCTTGCACACAAGACGCAAACAATGGCATATTCGTCCTTGCTTTCGGTATCTGAGATTCTGAGAACAATGGTTCATGGAGTTGGTTCTTGACTAATTTCAAGCAAGCTTATGGCGAGCGCAATGAGATGTGTTTTGTCTCAGATCGTCATCAGAGCATTGAACATGCCGTCGATTCAATATACCCGGGGGTTATGCATGGATTTTGTGCTCGTCATCTGTTACAGAACCTCCGCACTTCGTATGGCTATGCTGGCAAAAACATTGCAAAGCCATTTAATTCAGCTGCGAGGGCGTATACGAAATATGAGTTCGAGTACCACATGAGGCAGCTTGATAAGATTAATAAGGGCATTCGAAAAGATTTAGTACGTACATTTTTTCATAGTTTTTTACTTTTTTTTAAACAAAAAATGGACACATCGTCTTCGTGGGATAATTTTTTTAACAAAAATGTTGTTACATGAAGAATATAATGGCCATTCTGTAAACTGTTTTGACTATTTTTCATGTGTAACGCAGGAGCTGGTTGGATTCCACAAGTGGGCGAGATGTCATATGTCCCGTAATCGCTACTCAGCAATGACGTCAAACATTGTAGAGTCCGTAAATTCGGCCGTAAGGCCACTTAAGCAATGTCCAGTAGATTACCTGTTCGAGGCATTAAGGCACATGTTACAAGGATGGTTTTATAAGAATCGAAATGTCGCAGTTGGCACTTTCACACGACTAGCTGGCAAGCAAGAGAACATTCTGAGGGAGAATTCTCAAGGATCACTGGGGTTAAAGGTAAGTTATCCTAATTTATATGACAATTTGTAATTTATAGTAAAACACCACATAAATCAAAAGTAACACCTATTTCGGTATTATTCTATTTTTATTTGGGTGTGCATGGCCCCCAATGTTGAACAGATTGAATCTACCTATTTATTAATATCAATAACTCTATGTTTGTAATGTATTATTTTGGTACAAGTTGCAGGTTTTAGCGTCAAATGAGTTTTTGTATGAGGTGACAGATGATGGTACAAAGCATATTGTAAACTTGGCGTACATGACGTGTACGTGTAACCATTTTCAGGTAGATGGTGTTCCATGTAAACATGCGTTGGCGGTGATAGGAGAGAATGGAGAGTCGCCGTATAAGTATTGCGCACATTACAACACAAAGGTAGCGTACATTGACACCTACGCCGATGACATTGTTCCTTTGGGTTGTCGCGAACAGTGGAGTAATGTTAATGATGTGAATCTGAATGATATCCTCCCACCCAATTCAAAGAGACCAGCTGGGCGACCGAAGAATTCTAGGAGGCGAACAAGGCTCGAATCCATTAATCCGATCATGTGCGGACGTTGTAGAGGGAAAGGTCATAATAAAAGAACATGTAATCAACCACTCCCGCTTTGCCATGTGAGAAAACGAAAGCGCGACTCATAATTCAATGATTGATGTATGTTTACATAAATTTACCCATTTTACGTTGTGGGACGCATGACCTTTGATTTTATCTGTAATTCAATAATAAGTTCTCATTACATATAACGTATGTTAACCTTCCCAGACCAAAACTTTAAGCACACGATGTCGTATTTTCTTGTTGACGGTCTACATTTTTTTTGTTGACGGCATTAACATGTTTCATTTGACCATGTGAATCAATACAGAAGTTACAAACTACCGAGTAGAACAACATGGCATTGTTAGATGAAAGGGATTTAATTCGAGTGTTTAAAACTACTGGGTATTGACAACACAAACGAGATTCAATTTTCACAATGCTAACGTAAATAATCAATAATTTCATTACAGGGTTGAAACTGCACTCTGAAATACTAACTTCTCATTTTTTTGGTCTAAGACACCATAAACAAAACTTAAACCATAATTTGAAGCAAACTGTAAAAGACTTTTGAGTGATCATGAATTAAATAAATACATACATTCTTATGTTTCAACTTTAAAATCGGTGATGAACGAGCGATGAACTCTGATAAAAGAAAGTTAGAAAGATTCCTAGAAACAAGTGAAATAAACGAAAAAAACTGTTGACCATCCTTTGGGCATTCACATGTACTAGCTGCAGTGTCCCACAATATGAGACCTGCCATGTTTAAAAAATATATTTGCTTAAAAATGTACTAGGATCAACCCAATTTTTATTAATTTAATATACCCAAAGGAAACACATGTCATGGCATAGCCGTTCTCACAACATCGCAAAACTTAAAATTGGGCACAGGTAAATCACAACAAAAAACTGAAAACTAACTACACCACATGAACACATCATATGCACTAGGCTCTGGGATATCTTTTATTTCCAAAAGGATAAACAAGCTGCGACTACTGAACTACTCGATCATCAGTCCCTTCATCTTCCTCTCTCGCCTCAAGCTTCGTGGTACCAAGTCAAAGTCGGTGTCGTATGCTTCAATCACCTTCTCACATCCATGTTTGAGAAGCTGAGATGCTAGACTGGTTCTATATTTGATTGGGTCTAACATCCACGACGCCTTATCAGTAACTCCATTTATGATGTATTCGGCAAACCTTATCACGTATAGTCCGCAATCTTGTCTGTTCACATTTAGAGAAGAATGCTGGTAAAAATAAGTAAATGGCAGTAGGATTATAGATAAAGCAGAAATGTATTCAAATTTAAAACAATATGTGAAATGTCAACCTTCATGTCATATAATTTTTTCTGACCAAATTAAAAGCTTGTGAAAAAAATTGCTGGCATGAAAAAATATTATGGCAAGTTTTTATACTAAATATGAAACACATTTATCTATTGAACACATTCAAGATTTGATATGAAAAAATATTGAAGATAACGTTACCTTGTAATGAGGAAACATATAAGTTAGAGTAATAAGCGTACCCGTTATCGCTTTGGGGGATGTCAGTGATGATGTTCACGTCAAGAGGTGTCACCAGTCCTATACGATCGGCAGGGCTTGCTTGCCAAGCATTAATCTTGAACATCAAGCATGGAAGTACATATGCAAAGGCCTCAATGTCAGAAAACACCACCCTGTTACTAATAGTCACACGATTGGGGTTATATACGTTCAGGAACCTTCGCTTGATATCAAATTGTCCCAATATCCAGTGAGCTTTCTTGTCCATCATAATAGGAATGATAACATTATCCACATCGGCCCATCTAGCGTTGCAGTGCATGTATTCCCCCTTAGCATACTCAACCAACGATCTGAAATTAGAAATAGCATTTATGTCCTCACTGCATGCTTTGTATGCTGCTCGAACCATCAACCCAAAGAATGAATCAGTCGTTGTACCATTGAAGGATATCACTTCGCTGAACTTGACCATTTTATGAAAGTAGTAAAAACATACATTCAAGTGCTGCATGAAATTTTGAAGTCAGGCAATTCAGTGGTATAAAAAAGACTATATGAAGTTGGAGCTAACAATGGCAAGGTGTTGTGTACTTATATATTACCGTGTCCCTCATACAGACATTAGGTTGCCGTAGTTCGTACCACCAAGTCTTTCTGTCGATCATATACGGCCCGAATTGGAGAGGGGGGTTGAGTATGTCTTTGGATGGTGGAAACTTGAAGTTTCTACGTTAGTATGCATATGATGTAAATTGATTAATAAACTACACCTGAAAAACATGAATGCAATATTGTAGTCTGTATCAACAACACACTTACGTTTGTCCTGCCCTGAAGCCATCCTGAAACCAATTCTCAAACGCCTCAACATCGTCTATGTGAGGTGGTGCCATCCCTTCTTTGATAGCATACATACGATAGTTAGTGTTAAGGTTCGTCCCTGAAATTGCCACAGCTATGTGTGATGTTAACAGAATACATTTATGAAGACTTAAGAAAAAGAACTTTAAGTGCGTAGCTTGAATTTGTGAAGTGTTTTCACTTGATCACCTGGTGTGTTGATCTGCAATAAAAAATGTAAAAGTCAGGAAAAATTTAATAAATGTAAAAGTCATGGATATGAGAAATAATAATAGATTACATCGTTGAAAAAAATAATAATAAAACTACGTCTAGAACTATATTACCAGACCCACTGTGTTACATAACGGATGAATCGATACTACATTATTCTTTTCCGTTGGCGTTGCTTCATTGCAGTTATTCTCATCCCCTGTTTCGAGTAAAATGACATTTTGGGCAGGTTCTCCATCCATCTGAAATTTGAAACATGAACTACACATTTATTAACAGCACCCAAAACACTAATTGATTTCTATTTAGCTATTAGTGCTTATTGTTGTAAAAGATACAAAATGATTGATAGATGTACTTACCATTGGTGCTTTCGGATTAGCCGGGATGCCACATACAACTGGCCTGGACTTCTCAAGCAGGCAGTCAGGTGTTGTATCTAGATGAAAAAGCTTCTTGCTATACAAATTTGCATGCCCCGTTGGTTGTGTATCGTTTCGAAGTACGTGCTACAAACCATATGAAATTTATTGATGTTGGTACTTTGTTATTATAAAAAAGAAATGACTTTCATTGTGCATAAAAATATTAAAAATGTAACCAATAATATAAACATTTCCATTTGCACTACATAAAGAATGTGTTTTTTTACCTGTAGTATGCTCTTATATTTCATGGAATGAACACTGTTCACAATGTGGTCGACTTGAATTAGGTCTTCCTCAGTAAAATGTATGTCATCATGAGTGTTTGTCTCCAATGCAACAGTTTTCGAACTCTTCTCACCCACGACTGCATGAACAGTTTGATGGGGCAAGTTGTTATCGTCCTTCATTGCTAACATTTCAACATTGTTGTTAGGGGTGTTACCATATCCCCCGTCCTCTCGTGCCTATGAGAAAAAAATGGTACACATTAGAGATGCTATAAAACAAATAATTGATGAAACAATTATGTACAGAGTATTTCGGGCCGTGTATGTAACCTCAGTCTCCATCGCAGCTGACTTCTTCTTCAATATATTAGTAGACGTGTTACCATAATCATGGTTGTCACTTTGAGTATTTCGCCTAATCTCCTCCATCAAACATCTGTACTTGTGTTCAACGAACCTCTCAACGCGCTGAATGTGCGTCTTCAAATCATTATGTAAATTTATTATTTCATTCTGTTTATCTTGAAGGCCGAGAACATGGAACTGCAATTCTCCTACTATCTTAAGATCATGGAGTCGTTCGTATGATCTATGTGGCTGTATGTGGTATTTACAATATGAAATCGTAAAATCAGTAAAGAAAATTTGATTCTCATTATATAAAAGTTGCATTTTTTATATCGACCTTGTAATGAAAAATTCTAACCTCTCGTTGATCTGATACGTCATGGATATTCCGCTTGGAGCAATGGACAAAATCACCTTTCGACGTGTTTTTTTTCTTTTTTCCTTTCACGTCGTGAAGATGGACCTTCACAACATCAAGATCAGTGCGAAGAGTCTCAACTGATTTGAATGCGGGTTCTTTGATGTGTATCCCAACGAAGTATCCTGCCTTTATCTCGACTTCACTAGGCTGTATCACCGTAACTTCGACCTGAATATATTATATGAATGAATAAATGTGAAATGTAACCTTGAAAAAAATTAAATTTTTTTATGGACTGAAAGATATGGACACGTGAACTTTAATAGTATATTAACAGGGCATACCTGATCGAGGTCGTACAACATCTTATCAAGATCTGCTGCGGTAACACGTGAATCGTCTGTTGACCAATTTAAGATGCGTGGGAAATTGCGAGAAACTCTGTTACACACTACACCGGATAGCAGTGGTATGGACTCGTAGATCCATATTTGAAAAGCAAGTGGAAAGCCATAAAGTCTATATGATATTGTAGATTTGGGATCACATTTCATTTATTTGGGCTTCTCGAGGGCTATATTCATGTAGTAGAGTGTGTTTTGGTACAATTCCTTGCCCCATGGGAAGGTGTCCATGTGCGAAGAGTCCACGATTCGCATCAGTTCATGTTTTATCACCGTGGGTTGTGGGGACGTGTACAGG
Source organism: Fraxinus excelsior (assembly GCA_019097785.1). Classification (NCBI taxonomy): domain Eukaryota; kingdom Viridiplantae; phylum Streptophyta; class Magnoliopsida; order Lamiales; family Oleaceae; genus Fraxinus; species Fraxinus excelsior. The sequence goes on along the minus strand of CM032640.1, from coordinate 22,596,395 downwards.
AAAGAACTGACAGGGTATAATATGCCCAACTTTACAACATCGTCGTCAGGCGTGTTCTGCGGAAGATGTAGAAATTTCTGTTCCACGTCCTTCCTATAAACATTCTTTATGTTGCCAAAATATTTCCTTTTCAGTCTGCAATCACCAGCTTTAAAGTTGTTTAAGTTGTCCTCTCCAGCGCAATGCAACCCGGTTACCATACAAAATTCTTTGATTGAAAAGGTAAGGAGATTCCCGGCAACCTTGAACCACATTTCATTATCGTTGGACTGCATTACTTCCATTAAAAGCATTTTGTGGATTGTTTGGTGTTGTAACCGAATGTACTTCATGCGGAGGAAGTGCCCAAAACAAGTTCACGAAAATATTTCCTTCTGAGATGTTGTCAGAATCTTGTTCAAATCTGAAATGACGTCTTCTTTGAAGAACAAATTAATGCTGGCACTCATTCTATTTTCTGGTTCTAAAAAATATCTATAATCCTGTATTATTGGGAAAGAATAAGATTAGATGTTAGATTCTAAGAAATCCTCCAATACACACTTCACATCAAATATGCTAAAAGACCATGACACATGCCTATTGGGGAACATTAATTTTTTGACTGACCAATACATTCTCACCCCCATCACAACTCAGAGTACATGTGCATCATTAAATGTGAATCTATGTAAACAAAATAGCTATGCAGACAATGAAATGTAAACTCCAATTAACCAAAGACTTAACACTGCAACATACAATGGAAAATACTCTACATCACACTTAGTATTTAACTACTAGAGCTTGACCCACATTTCCTAACATTAATATTACTGTTTATGACAAAAAAAAATCTAGAATTTCTAAATTTAGGTTCATATCAGATTTCATCTGTATATATAATGTTACTGTATTAATCAAAAAATATCCATTAAACTAAATTAAAATGACCAATCAATCCAACATATACAACCAAAAAATATATTAACTACAACAAATGGATCAAATAGAGTTAATCAACATTTATATTACCTTTGACAGGTTTTTGTTTACAATCCTTTTCTTTTTGGTGCTGTGACCTGGTACTTCTTCTTCAACGGGCCTCTTGCCTTTTTCCATCGTTGGGTTCTTCGTCCCCATCCATTTGAAATCTGTGTTCACTAGTCTTCGAACTGATGGACGGTTGCCTGAGGCATGACATTGTGATGACGCGTTGAATGAACGAGTAATTCGACGAGAAGGGGTGATTTCGAGATAATTCTTGGGTTCACAAATCTCATAAGACTTGGAGGAACGGGTGCGAGGTGATGGGGTGTCACTTAGTTCGTTCTTGGGTTCAGAAATCTCAGACGACTTGGACGAACCGACTGCTTGATGTGTCTTGATGGAGCCCCATGGACAAACGGCCATTTGGGACTACAACAGTCGGCGTACGCTCGTCGTCTAGCCGTATCCATACAGAGCCCATGGAAGAAGCATTTTTGATCGGTTCATTTGGAAACTTAGGTAATCAATTAGGTACTAGCATTTGATGCATATTATTCTAGCAGAGGCTGGGGTTTTTAACCGAACGCGATATCCTAATCAACGGAAGAATACAAATTAAAAAAAAATAATTAAAAGGGGGATTGTGTGATATCGGTGATTGGATACAGTGTCTGATATACAGGGATTTATGATGCGGTATGATGTGGTGTTTGGTGCATATTTTTTTTTTTTTTTTTTTTTTTTGAATTTTTTGTAGTATCTCAAGATGTATGAAATTGGGGATTGAGGAGAAGAGGAAGTCTGGAGATACCGTGATATTTTAGGTAGTTAGCACGTTTGGGGTAATTAATTAATTATGGTGTGATTGATGGAGCCTTTGAAGGTATTAGATTAGTTACTATAATTATAGATTAATTATCTATTGTTTGTTATATACTACAATATAAAGTACCGAGTTTAATAGTTAAAACCACGTTACAGTATATTTTATAATATTATTGTTTTTTTTTTTTTTTTGTAAATTTCTCTCATATATTATTAGACCTATTAACTGAATAAACAAATGTCCCAACCGACCATGCTCAACCATGAAAAAAAAAAAGATAAGTGTTGGGCTGGGCAGTTACGTGCCGCAATGTATTATTATATATTATATAATAAACCAGAATGGGAGATCACTGAACAAATTGGCAAAAGGAGATGACACATCTCCACTCCAGTTCTCGCCACTTTTCCAAAACTACTCCGAGGAGCCAACCACGCGCGGTTCGCCCCATCATGCTCGATGTGGTGTATCAGTCCGCCACTGGGGGCGTGGAAGCTCTCTGTCTCGCCATGGCATAGAGACGGCGTGATAACACTGCGGAGCTTGAATCAGAGCCGTCTTTCCTAAACCATACTCATTTTTCACCATTTTTAAAATGAAAACACCCCTTCAAATCAACAAACCCTAGTCTCCCAAAACCAGATTCACTCCCACACAAACCTCAACTGGAAAGGATAATTGGTTTTAACTATTGTGCTCACTTTAGACTTATCCATTTGAGTTCAAATGCTAATTTCACTTTTTGACTTACGTCAATTTGATGGATATGGCGTGATGTGGACAACGACTACTAGCTAAATATAAAAAGATTTGGGAGGCATGCGGTCTCAAATTGACATATGGATGTAGATTTGGCACCTAAGATAAAGTGTTTGAACCGCGTTGCAATTTTGCCATTCTGTATAGTGTAAAAAAAATTTAATTACAAGAACTATTCTATTTAGAAGTCCTATTGGTGCGTAGTTGCTTCCACCTAATACTATGAAACTTGTTGAAAAATTAAAAAAATAGAATTTTTTTTTTTTTTTTTTTTTTTTGTTTAATCATGTTTTAATGTTATGCCAGTGAGTATTCGATGGGCTCTAAAAATGCAATTTTTAATAATTACATACTAATTATTAAATAATTGAGAAAATACGTTACCAAATTGATCAGGACAAAGGTCATGCTTAAATTGATGGACATATACATTGCAGATTGATCCAACTTTGCGCCATTTGAACTCGTCCTAGAAAATTAAACAACAAATTTCATTCATTTATTTATTAAGAAAAAAAAAATGTTCGATGTCTCCAATCCAATGATATGATTATTGCGTCAAGAAATTAAATCCCACTTTTCATATTGAGATTCAACTAATTTCTCAGAACAATTTGTTAAATATAATCCGTTGCTTCAAGTTTGAAAAAGTGAGAGACCTTTCACATTTCTTGTGGTTCAAATTGTTCTTGTGCTTCTACCCTATTCTCCTTCTTTGTCACATTATCCCAAACTGATCTACATAAAGCCGGTGGCCATGGATTTCCATTCCAAGGTTGACATTTTCTGCCCTTTCCGCTCCTAAAAGAGGTTGTTGGCCATTTTCGTTGAGAAATGTTAGCCGGAGAAATCTATTTGCTAAATCCCTCAACCCCACAAAATCTTCGAGAACTCTCATGGAAATCCTCACCTAGTCTGAGCAATGAAAATTCCCTTTCCGAAGCTATAAAAAGCTCAAAGAAATGAGAACATAATTCTGTTTACTCAAATCAGGAGTCTGATATTGAGGTTGCATTGGCTTCATTGAATGGAAGCCAAAGTCTGATCCAAATTTGTGCTTTTGGATATAAATTAGTCTCCTTCTTAAGGAAAAAGTAACTAAAACCCAAATAACAAGGAAAAATTCAATCTACATGGTGAAAAATCAAATTTAAATAAATCAGTACTCGTTACTAGAAGCATTTCAATTTTCACATTGAACACCTCCTGTGCTGTGTCTCTGTTTTTAAGTTTCAAATTTCTCACAAATTTTCAGCAATACCAAAAGATACATGTCTTGGTCTTACCTTATCTGATGTATAGTTTTTCCAGAGCCTGTGTCCATCAATATATGAGCTGCAACCTGAAATTTTACCAATTATTGAAATTTTCATAAATTTCCAATAAAACTCTCAAACCACACCTATTAAAAAACCTAAAAGGAAAGAGTGGCATCAAATACCATTAAAATAAAAATTGAATCTTCATCATGAGGATTCTCCAGAATGTTACCGATGAGCATGACATTTCTCCCATGACAATAAATGACTTATGATCTAAATTGAACAATATCTAGGGAAGCACTATGCGTTTGTTTTGTAAATCATGACCAGAAAGTCTCTAGTAATGGATGTAATTAAGTATTTTGTGTTCACCAAGTTACATTCCATGAAAACTTGTGTCTTGCAACTTATGAACATAATGCTAGGAATTGTGGTACAAAATGAAGAATGAAACGGAAATATAAATAATTGTTACAGTCGTAGCCTAATCAGATCTGTCCATTTCCTAGAAATGTGCTAATAAGAAAAACTTGTGCAGAACTAAAAACATGTGTAACCATGAAAATATCTTTGACAGAAATATTTTCCATTCAATTTGTCTGGAATCAAAGCATAACAATTAAACCATAACGGAATAGTAAAGTTAATCCTCTCTCACGCTCACTCAGTTAATTTGCATTATGTGTTAGCATTTTCTTTGTATAAGATAGTAGGATACTTGCTGAGGAAAAAATTAATTATAATAGAGAATTTCAACGTAAGTGAAATACCTTTACATTAATGTCATCTATTTCAAAACAACAGTTGAGGAAAAAAATGATATCCCATATAAAGAAAAACAAAGATACCTCTCCACCATTAGTGCCCCCCTCATAGCATGGTTTCAGACTAACTGCACGTTCAAGATATGGACTCCAGTGTCCAGTGAGTAAATCCCGTCTAATCATCTCAACACCACATTGATAGAACTAATAAGAAGGACCAAACATTCATTAATCCAGAGTGATAATATATATTCTCAAAAAAAAAAAAAAGGATAGAGAGAGAGAGAGAAAACAATAAAACAAGATGCAAAGAGAATAATATATTTTAACAAGAAGTTGGATATTTCAAAGGAAGGGAAAAGAGCAATCATCAACGAGAAGAAAGAGCAGCAATGAAATCTCACCTCAAGCATGTTTCTCAGAAATGGTTCTTCATTGAAGTAGTCCCTACGCACAAAGACAAATGGTACGTTGTATGCCAATGCCTCACTGACCGTTCCATATCCAATTTTTCCTGATATATTAGAAGGCTGCTATAATTACTAAAAAAATATGTATTTTATCAAATAATAATAATACAAGGATGCTATGAAACCACTTGATGTAAAAAAAAAAAAAAAATACATTTCATCTATGCAGAAAGATTTATTAACTAACCAAGCATGCAATCAGATGCAGCAATCAGATCAGGGGTATACGAATCTTTTGCTAGCTTTACAAAATTTGAAGGAAGGTTCTGACTTTCAGAAGAACCACAAACCTAAATCCAGGAAGAAAACAACATTTAACCATTGATGATAGAACATCTCAGTATACCCTACCAAGCACCCAACAGTAAAGCATTAAATACCAGGCAAAGCCAACCAGGAGGCAGGTACTCTTCCTTTAATGTCCAGCCAGATGGCTGCAAATAGTGACCATCATTTAATGTATTCAAAATGAAAGATAAACCTGAACCAGCCAGTGCAACAAACTCCTAAAAATTATCCTATAAAAACTTCACAAAAGTGCAATTACCTGTCCACCAAAGTTGAGAATAACAACCTTCACATCCTCTCCAATTCCAAGTTCTTTCCTTACCTGGACATGATAAAGAAAATGAATGATTTACATTTTACACAATAAGTACATATACCAACAATGCCATTAATAAAATTCTATACAATTGTATACCTCCTCACGGGACTTGTGCAATCTCCTCACTACCAAAGGCACATCAATTGAATCCCGGAATGCAGGCACTGTAGTGTTTACCAACCATCTTTAGATTTGATAAGGTAAAAATTAAGAGCAGAATAACAAAAAGATCATTGGTAATGAGACGTGTTGGCATACTTGGGCAGTATCCAGGTAGGCGGATAAGAAATTCACAATGAGAGTAATCCTCTGCAATCTGCATCAACAATAAAATGAATTCATAATGAATAAAATGAGCACCTAAAGCCAAAATATTTAATGAACAGAAGAGCAAGGTAGAATTTTTTTTAAATGATTGCCAACAAAGTGAATAAATGCAGAAAGGTGGTGTAACTCAAGAGAAATTGGAAACAATCATAATCCAACCAAGAAAATATCGAAGTATTTAGGAACCTTCCTATTATGAGAAGATGAAGTGCTAAAAGAGAGGTTGATTTGACTACTTCAGAAAGTTGTTCCACTTATTAGATTTTTTCCCCCAACATGGAATTCAATAAGACAGAAAGCTGCTTCAATAATCGCAGGACCCTGATTTTCCTTCTGAAGGAGCCAGATTAAGCTATAATACGTTTCTCTTTTCTATTATAATTTCTAGTTAGAGAAAGTTAGTAGAATTTTGTAAGGTAATGGAAAGGATGGTGGATAGTTAGTTTTCAATGAATCCTAGAACCCACCTTTTACTCATTGTTGTTATTACATTATCTTTCTTAAGTAAATCACATTTTTATTAGTATAGCATCTCCTCCACTTTCTTCCACCCAGTTTGTATTACTTTGTTATTAGGCCCTTGTTAAATAGGTTCTCCCTTACTCAGAACAAGCATGAACAATATTTCCCCTTGAGGGAGCTATATGGAGTGTTAGAGCTAATCTCCTTTGTTGATGATCTCGGATATAGTGATGGCCTCTGGATAGAACAAATCATTAAACTTGAAGCAATGCCAGCTTATTAGTTTAAAAGGTGACAATATCGGGAACTTATTCTTCTGTTCACTAAAACAAATAGACTGTAATCAGGTTCAGATAACTAAAACGTGGTTGACTAAATTCTACTGAGATATGCACCTCTTTCTGTCCATGTTTACTAACGGACAAATACGGCATATAAGTTTTATGGTGTTGGTATCAATATTTAACATCAAAGAGTAGTCTTCCCTCAGTTCCCTTCGCACTTGCCAAACGTCTCTTCATAGTTTCAGGAGAAAAAAAGGCAAATATCAAAAGCAAAATCTTACTATCATCAGAATTCCCACATACATGTGATAAAGCAGATATAATATAAAATGAGAACCATGAAGCGGGGGAAATATCAGGGGTAAGTTGAAGGATGATCCAGACAGTCCAGAAAAGACTTACTTCAAGAAAATATCAACAGTTTGCAATGGTATTTCATGCTTGGAAGTTTGTTTTATAAATCAAAACTTGTAGGTTTCAACTACGTCAGATAGTTCAACTAATGCATCTTGATTTATAATTATATGGAAGCTACTTTAAACTAATATATTGAGGCAGATCAATAATAGCAAAAGAACACAAACATTTACGATAATAGACAGCTTTCCTATAGTCACCTGCCGCACTATTGAATGCATGTGATATTCAGCTACCATTACATATTCTGTGTAGATGGTGTCCCAACTGCCAATGGAAATAAACATTTTCTACTACTCAGAAACTCTTGTATGGAAAACCAGACAAATGTGTTGATGGAGACATTCATATAGAAAATAATTCAGGCTTCAACCATTTCCATTCTTACAATCTTTCATTTTCATTAAACCATATTTTGGGAAATGAAGAAAGGGAGAGGAAATCACCTGAAATTGCCGACACAAACAGAGCGAATTCCAGCATCAGCTGCTGCTCGACAAGCGACTGGAACAACATCTGAGGCCTGAATGCATAAAAATGAAAAACTAAAAACCAATGAAGAAGGTCATTTTGAAAAACAAAATCATGTCAATGTCACGGCATCTAGAAGCATAAAAACTGATAATTCTTTTCTTAGGTTGGGATCTCAAGAGAGCAATGAGAAAAAACAAAATATTTAATTGTTGAAATATCTTATTTATTAAATTTTGTTTTATTTTCATTCTATAACTAAACAAAGGTGCATTATCAATGAAGCTATGATTTTGTTTATTAAGTTTCTTGATTTCAGGCTGACTGAATAACCATATTCGAAAACACATAAAAGAAAAGTTCCATGTGTTCACGTTTACCTTTTTGATCATATTTCTCCTTTTCTCCATAAACAAATTATAAACAACTAAATGTCTACAATTTGATTATCATATTATGGCCTGGTGCTATAAATGAGGGCCAAACAACAAAAACTTCAACTTTGAAGTTTGTGAAATAATTAAAACGATATTTTTTACCACTAAATCCGCCTTGATGGATTTCAGCCACTCCACTTCATTCGCTAAAATAGAATCACGCGGAACTACGGCTGTCTCAGAATACTAAATCAACCAGTAAATATGTAAGTTATATAAAGAAAAGGCAATTTATTTTATGATATTCATTTAAAGGATTGCTTAGTCGTTTGATTATCAGTCAGTCAGACCTTCTCCAGAGAAGCAAGGCGATCAACTGTCAATGCATCTGCTTGAATTGCGCCACAGTCTAAGAGCACCTAGAATTGCAGAAAAAAATATATTTAAACTGAAGTACACAACAAAAAAGGAACATGTCTGAAGCAAAAATCTTTTGTCATGAAGCATTTTCCAAAAAATAAAGAAACCTTGCGGATGAAAAGACGAGGAGACTGTATTTCAGTTGTGAAAACGTAATCTGGTGCACCAGTGACCACATGAACATCGTGTCCGGCCAGGATGAGATGTCGAGCAACCTATGTGCAGGCAGGAATTCAAATTGATTACCAAATAGCATATGAAAGGTAGTGAGTATACATTCACCATGTTCGCAGTTTCTTACTTTAGGAAAAAGATAGATTGGTTAGACAAAGAGAATACAACCATTTGACAAACTACTGATATACTGCATTCGTCTTAGAAGCAGGCCAATGAGGACTAAATAAATTTGTAAGACTAATAAAATCAATGATGATTTTGCAAATTTCTAAACTAATACACCGCTTTAGAAGCCGCCAATGGCGATGAAACCATAAAAGAAAAATTAAAAATATACAGCCACATTATATACTTACCATGATAATGAAAGGAATAGAGTACAGCTGAAATCATTTTAACATAATCTAACAAAATTCCGCGTTTTAAGTAGCACCATATGAAAATTGAGACCTTGAACACGAAAAGAATTTTGTAGTGTGATTCTTTTGTAATTTCAGAAACACATTTTAAGTTTTGAATGTATTAAAGATGATGAAATAAATGATCATCAATCTAATTTTCATTACTTTTTGTTAAAAATGAATGAAAGAGTACCCAAAACCATTTTTGGGTTCACGGCGACGTATAATTTTATTTCTTAAACCTAAAACTATATAAAACATTTTCAAGGAACCTCTCTGCAACAGCCACTGAAGGGCAACTCAATCGAATTTTGTTTTAGAATAAAGACAGTCTAACATTCTACCAAATGATCTAGAAATGATTTGGCAAAGATTACTAAAAAGAACAATGAAGACGGCCAAGTAGTTTATATCCAACCAAAGCATTGGTACAGGAGCTGAAACTGAATACACAATGAACAACTCCCGTAAATTCAGCATCAATGTTTCTCGTTCACTTAGCTCCATGGGATGGGTGTAATTTTTATTTTTATTTTTTTGCATCGCAGTCAAATAATGCACTGTGAACAAAATTATAAAAAGGATTTGATCATTTAATAATGCAAAACAAAAATCATCATCTAAATACTTAAAAGTAGTATCTAAGGTAAACTATATCTATTTATAAACAATTAAATGGACATTATCAATTGTACTCAAAATGAGCTTCTCTTAAGTTTTACATACATGTTCTAGCTATAAGACAAACGCGCACGCGCACTGAATCAAATCAAAATCATACATTTACATCAAAATCATAAAATGGGCTTCTCCAAGGCATATAAAACAAGAATCTTCGATCCCCCAGTCACACACTGAATTTAACCAAGGCATATTGAATATTAATCTTGAATAAAAACAGAAGTTAAAATCATAAAAAAAATTAGGACATTATATCAAATGGGTTATCTATATGAATAATGCAGAGTCAGAGACAGAATTAGAGAGAGAGAAAGAGTTTGATGAACCTCAACGACACGGGTGGCATGGCCAAAACCATGGCCAGTCACATAATAAGCGAAGACAAGAGGATGCTTTGTTGACTCCTCGGAACCCATAATTCTTTGGGCTTCAACGAATTTGGAATGAGGAACAAATCACTGGTTTCTCTATTACATTCTTCTTTAATTGACTATGAAAGTAATAAATTTATTATTTTGTTACCTGCTTAGAACCATAATTATATACAGTAACGCATGTTACAATAATTTATTTATTTATATATTTATTTTTGGAAATTACACCTTGGGCTGTTTTTTTAAGTTTGTATTTCATAAACAAGATTTTAAGTTTTATTTTTCACAGTTCAAAGCTTTCCAATGTCGAAAACAGTGTCTTCATTAGTCGACGACCACCGTACGCAGCCGCATGCAGATCATTATTCGAGTTCCAAAATATTAATATTTTGTAATTATTTTAATGGAATTATAGCATAATTTCTTTCTATATATAAAAAGTGGCTATGAAACAGAATTTCTTGGTTTAACGGAAAAACTAACGGAATTTCTTGTTTTAACGGAAAAACTAACGGAATTTCTTGTTTTAATGGAAAACCTATAACTTTAGGGTCCAACTTGAGTTTATTTAAAACTTTAGGGACTAAAACTTAAAATTTAAACCATAATCCTTAAATTGCAGCCAAGGACCTTAACATATCAAATTTACACAAGAAGTCCCTGCCTCCTCAACTCCCAAAAACCGAAAAAAAAACCTTTAATCTTCTATAACTGAAAAACCCAATGTTGTCAAACCCGGCCCGGCCCCGCCCAACCGATTTGATCGGAAAAATCGGGAATGGGGCCCAAAATCGGGTCAAATCATGTCCGATTTTTTATTATTTTCAAAATCGGTTAAAACCCGTCAAACCGGCCCCGATTTTCAATTTTTTTTTTTTTTTGGTTTAAAATTTTTTAACTTCATAAATGGGTTTCAAAATTTATTTAGAATTTGAAGGCCCATGGAGAAATAATGGATGTCATGTTCATTTTATAGATGCACTTCTCTCCAAAGGTTTCATAAACTTTCAATGTGGGATTGTGCCTTTTATACATGCTCTTAACTCTAATAGTTTTATAAACTTTCAATGTGGGATAGTGATATATAACCAAAAAATGTTAAAATACCCATCAAAATCATTTTCAAATGTATGTTTGGCTAATTTGATTTTTAATAACAACTAATTAAATTGTAATATTCACCTTCATTCTTTCCTTTATTTAATTTTCAAATTTAACTTAAATTACACTTGATTATTAATATATTAATGTTAGCTATCATTTTCTATAAGTTTAAATTATTTTAATTTAACAAAGTAAACTATTTTAACATATTGATTTTTAATTTTTAGTATTGAGACTAATTGTAGGATAATGAATCTAATTAGTAAAAATATATTTACTTTGAATTATTAATATGAAAATTTTGAATATATATATATTATTTTTATATTATTTTATTATTTTTGTATGTATTTATTACATCCGATTCAACCCCGGTTGAACCTTTTGACCATTGACCCTTCACATTTTCCGGATTGATGACCGGGTCGGTTTTCAAAACACTGGAAAAACATTAATGGAGAAACTCTTCCCCCCTTTTCATGGCCGACGCCCCAAGAAACCGTAGTGGCCGGGGGTTGGGGGCGGCTGTGCTTGCCCATCATCTTAGTTGGATTAATCATGGGCGCAATAATCATCTTTTTCTCTCGCACAAGCAATATATGGAGACATCCAATTTAATTCATTCAAATCCAACAATCAATTCATGAGAAATGCTAGACTTACAGGCTACTGTTTCACATAAGCCTTACAGAAAATAAAAAAAAATATCCCGATTCGGGAGAAAAGAGATAGAAGTCGTTTCAAAATAGGGCAAAGAGGAAGGAAAGAGCCTATTTTTCTCATTTCTCACTTGCAGTTCCCGCCCACCTCAGATTCCTCAATCTCGAGCACAATGTAATAGGTGAGCTTACTGAGAACGAAGATTTCACCTCGCGATCACACATACCCTCTGTAGACTATAGTTATATGGCAAGCTGTACTGACTTCATATGTGTATTTGGAGGTGAAAAACTCAGAGAGAAGTACTTCCTCGACGTAAGTCAGGTGAAATAAATAATGATTGTGACTTTTTTGACATGTAGACACAAAAATAAGAATACAAAGCTAACTGAAGTTTGCCTGATAGATGTTAATGTCATTGGATGTTCAAAATGTATTTCCATTTTAGGGCATCTTTTTCTTGTTATTTGTTTTTGGAATATAGTATAATATTATTGTGCATCATATAAACTTTGAGTTTTATGTTTGTGTTTTTGGGTTGGAGACGACAGAGAGAAGCACTTTATTTAATTATTTATCAATTACATAAACATTACATCATTAATTATTTAATTAACAAAAAAATTACATCTTTATTAATAACAAATTAATTCTTAAACAAAACTATTAAATATAAACTAAGCAAACGTGCATTGCACGTTGCTTGCACCTAGTATTATATAATGTGTTATTAGGTGAAACTCAATGAATATAAGTGAAATTGAAAAAAAGGAGCGAAATATGGTGAAAAGGGCAAGATCCAAAGTTTGAGGGTCGAAGTGTAAATACTCATAAATTGTGTCGAAACTCACGATGAAGATTCGAGAATGATATGGGTCAAAAAGATACAACTAAATATCAAAAGGAATGAAAACAAATTAATTTTCAACCGCACAAGGATGTCCGGATTTTTAGTTGGAGACTAAGACCTATTTTTGGCTGAGTAAATGTTCGAATTGAAGAAGAGTTTTCTATCAAAGTTGTAGTCCTTTGAGTTATCTTTTCAAAACATTTTGAATTGCCTTAATTGGATATCAGGAGAAGAATATATGATAAAAATACTGAAATAAACGTAGAGTGAAACAGTGAAGCAGCGGCCAGGTGCTGCGTAAAACAAAAGAAGCATATTATTTTCAGAAAGGTGCTGCTACCATAGCGCCCAAGCACTGAATGCAAATCTGTCGCGGTGCCTAGGGACTGCACCACCAAATTTTAGAGTTTGTCGTTTGTGTCGTGAGAAGTCCAGAAAAAAAAACTCAAATTTGGTCAATGACGTGTAGGGAACTATAAATATAGAAAAAAAAAGCACGAATTGGAGGTTCCAGACATTACAAAAAAAAAAATACAATGAGAGATCGAAAAGTCAAATCAAGAGAAGAAATTCATCACGGAATTCAAGCTTAAAGTAAATATTGGAAGAGGGAGAAGACCTTGGTGTAATAGTTGATTTTTTCCATATTGAAAATGTTAGTGAAGTTGCTTTCCGTGTCTACCTTGTCGGGCGCGGTGGTCCAGCTACTCCGATCGGTGGTTGCGTGGTTGCTACCTGCAAAAAGAGGTCGGGGCTTCCTCCTCCATTGTACCTCCGGCGAGAGAATTAGTTAACAGTTTAGAGAGTGCGGGAAGATAGTATAGTGTAAGTTCGAAAGTTCAGGGTTTCAAGAAGAAAAACCTTTCTCACCTTGGAGGTATTTATAGACGCATGTGGCTACGCGTGCGTTTGGCGGTTGCTGGTGCCACGTGTCCCACGTAAGCCTCCCCACTACCCCCACGTTCTTGTAGAATGACCCCCACTTCTCGAGTGGTGGGTTGTACCCACGTTTACCGTTGGGCGGTTTCTGTCTAGCGCATCGTCGTTTATGTGGTTGAGTGTGGCGTTGGGCCCATAGTGGTAGACGGCACGTGTGGGCGTGGAGGGTTTTATACGGGTCGACGGCCTCATGGTGGTAGTCACCTTATGTCGTAGGCTGGCTGACATAGTAGACGGGCTTCATGCAGGTCGACAGCCTAGTCGTGGTGAGGGTTTCGTGACGGTAGACGCGTAGCATATTTTTTAGAGTGCTGACGTCGTTTGTCCACGTGGTCAATTATCAATGTCATATTATATCACTAGCCCCTCTGCCTCTTGTCGATGTCCATCGATAAGGGGCAGCTCTTCTATGTCGGCTAATCAATTCATGTATCAAAATTAATATCCATTTGCAAAAAGTCTTTAGGTGGTCTCTGGAAAACTTAATTCAAGCCAAAAAAAAAACCCGGAATGGACATCCACTGAGTCGAGGCAATTAAAATGAAAAAACAAAAAATAACGCTAAAACTTTGGTCGCCCGGTAACAGGCCTTAAAGTGCGAATTTGAGGTTGGAAGTGACTTCAACCGGGGTAAACCCCGTTGTCACGGTATGGAGCGCTGAGAGACGTTTTCGAAAACATATTATAATAGAAAATTTGACAATGGTGTCAAAAGTTATGACCATTTCTTTGCAACAACCCTTTTAGGTAGTTTTCGGTTCGTCTCTTCCTTGTATCCCAATGTCAATCGTCCGTGTGGCGCTCCACCATTGATCCTTGGTTTTGGGGGGAAATTTCCCCCCCAAAATTTCAAAATTTTCAAAGCCTCCTACTATTTAAATGTTGGTGGGGGCTCTCATTCTCATTTCCCAACCTCTTGTCAAAAATTAAACTTACTATCATTCTCCTCCTCTCTCAAGGTAATCTTCTTCATCCTCTTCCTTCATTTTGTGTTGCATAATGTATTATAAAACATTCATTTCTTCATCTTCCGGCGAAAGTGAGGGTGAGGGGGCGAGAGGGTCGAGGCCGACCAGCCTTACTGGTCGACGATTGGCGTCGACCAGCGGCGTTGCTGGTTGACCCCCGTCGACCAGCAACGCTGCTGGCCGACGGTTGGCCAGCAGCGACGCTGCCGGTCGGCCGTCGACCAGCCCTACGGCTGGTCGCGGTTCGCGTGTTGATGGTGCCCTCCCTCGTGCTTCGACCCCTTTCGAGTCAAATTTTTCCACCCATACGACTGAATGTCAAGATTTTCAATCGATTTCCCCAAAACGTCATGTTGGGTCAGTTAAATCTTTAAATCGAAATGTAGAAATTGAACGAGACGCGACAGGTGAAGAGGTGCCCCTTGAAATTTCCCCTGTGTCATAGTTTATACAATTCCCCATCTAAGTTAGAGAAATCACTCAAAAAGTATGAACGTGTAGATAACTACATCTATAGAGCCCCTAGGCCCGACGAAACACTTCCCGGAACCGACCCCCGTGAGGTCGCTGCTTATAAAGACATTATGGACGGCGGTTTTCGTTTTCCTATACATCCCTTTTTTGTCTCGTTATTTAACGAGTTCCACCTTACTCCTAGCCAAATAAATCCAAATGCATGGAGGAAAGCACTCTATTTTTTGTATGTTTGTCTTAGCAAGAAGATTCCTCTTTCGATCGACCTCTTCAAGTGTGTCTTCGAGATGCACGAGTTAGTCCAAAGCAATGCCTTTGTCTATTTCACCTCTCGGGTCCCGTTGCTCTTCCCTAAGTTTAGGAATTCCAACAGTGGATGGAAGTCTCGATTTTTCTTTGTTCGCCCTCTTGAGGGCCAATTTCCTTTCAACACCTATTGGAGACATCCCCTAATCCGTCTTTTCAATAGTGAGGTCGAGATCACCCCCGTTCTAAAACACACAAATCCAACAGTTGACCAAGATTCCGCCCCTCGCGCCTAATCTGTGGTCGGTTCTGACGATGAGAAACATGCTACTAGTTGGGATCGGTCGTCCTACTGGTAGGTTTTCATATCCTGCTTGAATTTTTATTTCTTTATTACTGATGCAATGATCGATTGTAAATATTGTAGCTAGCGTTTTTCTTTTCTTTCTTCATGATGTAAGCCTGTAACGGGCACACCAGATTGAAATTTGCTTAATGAAAGGCCTAGATGGCGGCAGATGATGAGGGTGCTACGGAAGGGCCAGCCTAGCTGGGACGTCCCGGTGCGCCTACTGAGTCCTCAAACCTAGGCATGTTAAACTTGGCTATAGGATGTTGGTTTATAGCTACCCGAAATGAAAGCTAATAGCGGTGGGCGAAAAAGTCAAAAACTGACTAGCTCAAAATCGCTGGGGAATGATGGTGAGCTCCCAAAACCAGAAATGGTTAAAGCTCAAAATCACCTACCCCGACCTCGACAACTTAAGGTAGCTCGATGCCTAGCGGTGAGCAAAAAGTCAAAAACTGACTAGCTCAAAATCGCTGGGGAATGGTGGTGAGCTCTCAAAACCAGAAATGGTTAAAGCTCAAAATCACCTACCCCGACCTCGACGACTTAAGATAGCTCGACGCCTGGCGGTGAGCAAAAAGTAAAAAACTGACTAGCTCAAAATCGCTGGGGAATGGTGGTGAGCTCTCAAAACCAGAAATGGTTAAAGCTCAAAATCACCTACCCCGACCTCGACGACTTAAGATAGCTCGACGCCTAGCGGTGAGCAAAAAGTCAAAACCTGACTAGCTTAAAATCGCTGGGGAATGGTGGTGAGCTCTCAAAACCAGAAATGGTTAAAGCTCAAAATCACCTACCCCGACCTCGACGACTTAAGATAGCTCGACGGCTGGCGGTGAGCAAAAAGTAAAAAACTGACTAGCTCAAAATCGCTAAGAAATGGTGGTGAGCTCTCAAAACTAGAAATGGTTAACTCAAAATCACCTACCCCGACCTCGACAACTTAAGATGGCTCGACACTCAGCGGTGAGCAAAAAGTCAAAAACTGACTAGCTCAAAATCGCTAGAGCCTGGTGGTGAGCTTCCAAAACCCGAAAATGGTCAAAGCTCAAAATCACCTAACCTCGACCTCTACGATACAAGATAGCTCGACGTAGCGCGGTGAGCAAAAAGTCAAGACTAGCCCAAAATCGCTAGAAACCGGTGGTGAGCTTTTCGGTTAAGGCTCAAAATCACTTGACCCGACCCCGACGATGCGAGATTTATCAACACACAAGAATTAACAAAGAGAAACAACATAGACAAAACAAAAATGATATTTAGTAACCAATTATGGAAACTTGAAATGTAACAAAAGCATTCGTCCACATCCTGGACCAGAAAAATGCGCAAAACAACTAACTGACAAAAACATCAGGCGAAATGACTAAAGGCCTACAACTAAAGGTTAGGTCAACTCGAGCGAAGGGTCTCCTCGCTCCCGCCTCGTGATGTCTGCCCAAATGTCTTGGGCTGGGGGGCCCCGCCTGCCTTGCCTGGACGCTTTGCCAAGAACCTGTCATAGCTTGTGGGATCGACAGAAGGATGCTCAGTAGATACCCACTCCTTGGTCAATTTGATGGAAGCCGCCATCACCTTCCCTCCACAAGAGTTTAGTTCCTTCGCAAAGTCAGCAGACGACTTGTACTGCTCGATCGAAGTCTCCACATCTTTACTGTACTCCGTAGAGGCCTTATACTTTGCCACCGCCTCCTTGAGAGCCCGAGCCAAAGTAAAGCGCAAGTTGTTCACCTCAGACTCCAAATCCTCGACAGATTTCCTAGAAGAAGATAGTTTCTTTTTATAGGCTCCGCCTCAACCCACTTGGTAAAATAATCAATGGCCACTAACAAAAATTTTCGTTGCCCCTTAGCCATGGGCAAAGGTCCCAGAATGTCCATCCCCCACTGAAAGAAAGGGCTTACCCCAAAAATGGCTGATTGCTGCTTGGCGGGAACATGAATTAAATTTCCATGACGCTGACACGCGTCGCACTTCCTTACCAACTCCTTGGCATCCTCCTTCATTGTAGGCAAGTAATATCCCTGCCGAAGGGCTTTGAAAGCAAGAGTGGCTACCCCTGGGTGATTGCCACAAATTCCCGAGTGTATCTCGAGTAGTACGTCGTGCGCTTCTGTTGGACGCAAGCACTTCAAGTATGGCATGGTAAAGCCCCGTTTGTATAGCTGCTCGTCGATCATTGTGAACGACGCCGCTCGTATCTTCAGCCTCCTAGCCTCAACCGCATCATTAGGCAATCTATTTTCTGTCAGGTAGTCTACCAACGGGTCTACCCAGCTCTTTTCAGGCTCCGAACTTGCTACGGCTTCTATGAGTAAAATACTCGGTTGTCGTAGAACTTGTACATTAGCAGTGCTAGGCAGATTCTTAGAATTAGTCGATGCTAGCCTGGACAAGGCGTCCACTCGTTCGTTGTCTTTGCAAGGGACCTTGGTTATCTTGAAACTCGTAAACCCCCTTTGCAAGTCTCGAACCTTCATCAAATAGGATGCCGTCCTTCCATCCCTTGCCTCAAATTCTCCTGTCACCTGTCCGACGATCAACTGGGAGTCACTGCAGATTTCTACTGATGTAACCCCAAGTCTGACTGCCAAGTTCAAACCCGCGATGACTGCTTCGTATTCAGCGTCATTATTGGTCGCATGGAACTCAAAACGCAACGAATACGCCAACTCCTCAAGATCTGGTCCTATCATAATGATGCCCGCTCCGGACCCCTCGCCATGCGAGGACCCGTCTACAAAGATTTTCCAAACTTCATCTGCTTGTCGTGGGTGGTCAGGTGGAATTGTCAGCTCTGCAATAAAATCTGTCAATACTTGCGCCTTGATAGCTGTTCTTGGCCTAAACTCAATGTCGAACTCGCTCAGCTCGATCGCCCATTTCAACATCCTTCCCGATGTCTCGGGCCGGTGCAAGATTTGCTTAACAGGTTGATCGGTCATGACCTGTACAGTATGGGACTGGAAGTATGGCCTTAACTTTCTGACCGCTATAATCAAAGCGAATACCAACTGCTCCGCTATGGTGTATCGAGTTTCCGCGCCCCTCAATACCTGGCTGACATAGTAGACGGGCTTCTGTGTCTTCGGGAAGTCTTTCACCAGCACAGCACTGACTGCGTATTTTGACACTGCTAAGTATAGGCTCAACACGTCCCCTGGGCGTGGGCTGGTCAAGACAGGTGGTTGCTGTAACGACTGTTTCAAAGACTCCAGCGACTCCTCACATTCCTTGGTCCATTCGAAATTGGTAGAGCACCCAATTGCCTTGAAGAAGTGATAACACTTATCTGCCGTCCGACTCATGAAACGATTCAGTGCCGCTACCCGACCCGTCAGCCTTTGGACGTCTTTCCTATTTTCAGGGCTCTTCATTTCTAAAATGGCCCGAATTTTATCCGGATTTGCTTCGATGCCCCTCTGAGTAATCATGAATCCCAAAAATTTGCCGCCTACTGTTCCAAAAACGCACTTTTCTGGATTGAACTTAAGTCTGTTCCGTCGAGCGGTGTTGAATACTTTCTATAAGTCGTCAATATGGCTACTCGCCTTCATACTCTTCACGACCATGTCGTCCACATATGCCTCTATGACACCTCCGAGCAGATCCTTGAAGACCTTATTCACCATTCTCTGATAGGTTGCCCCGGCGTTTTTTAGACCGAATGGCATGGCCGTATAACAATACGTTCCAGCATCAACTATGAAAGAGGTTTTCTCCTCATCTGACTCTGCCATGGAAATCTGATGATACCCAGAGAACGCATCCAAGAAACTTAGTCGTTCGTGACCCGATGTGGCGTCCACCAGGTGATCTATTCTGGGTAGTGGGTACGAATCTTTCGGACATGCCTTGTTGAGTCCGGTGTAGTCTACACACATACGCCATTTTCCATTCGATTTTTTCACCAAGACGACATTTGCTAACCACTCGAGATATTGTACCTTCCTGATGAAACCTGCCTGGAGTAGTTTATCGACCTCGGCCTTTGCTGCCGCCTGCCTCTCTGGGGCAAGATTTCTTTTCTTCTGCTTTATCGGTTTAGCACCTGGTAAAACACCCAGGCGATGTTGTGCAGCAGACAAGTCAACTCCTGGTATGTCACTCGGGCTCCATGCAAAAACATCCAAATTATTTGTTAGACATTTTACCAACTCCTCCTTCTCATCTTGTTCCAATCATGTTCCCACGCTGAATTCATGTTTTCCTTCCACCATAATTTTTTCTTTGTCGTTGAGAGGTTCGATCCGCCCCCTTGGGGGTTCGAGGTCTAGCATCATCACTGGCGGGGGTCCCTTCGTCTGTATGCTGTCCACATAACATTTCCTCGATGATTGTTGGTTGCCTCTCACATCCCACACCTCGACTAGTTGGGAATTTCATTACTTGGTGGTAAGTAGAGGGGATGGCCCCTGCAGCATTCAACAATGGTCGACCGTAGATCGCGTTATATGCCATGGGGGTTTTAACGACCAGAAAATTTGCTAGGATGACCACACTTGCCGGGTTAGGTGCCCAGCGTTACTGGTAGTTCCACCACTCCTTCTGGTATCACAGTAGCCCCTCCAAATCCTATAAGGGGGGTTGATACAGCCTTCAATCTTTCCGCTGAGATTTTCAAACCTTGAAATGCTTCCCAAGTTAGGACATTCGCTGCACTCCCGCCGTCGACCAACACCCTTTTTACATCGTAGTCGGCTATGTCACCCACTATTACCAATGCATCATCGTGGGGGGCTGCGACGCCTATCAAGTCCTCTTCATCAAACGTAATGATTTGCCCAAACCTTGCCTTTTTCTGAATAGAACAGACTGCCGCTGTCCGCGCATAGCTTTTTCTAGCGGAGTTTGAGTCTCCACCCGCCGCCACCCCCCGACGATTACATTTATAACACCGGCTCTGGGCGGAGGTCGATCCTCAACTTTCTGCTTGCCTCGATCATTTCTCGCATACTTAGACAAAAATCCCCGTTTCAAAAGACGCTCGATCTCCTCCTTCAAATGCATACATTCTTCAGTTTCATGTCCATGGTCCTTATGGAAGTGACAATACTTGTTCTTATCCCGTTTGCCAGCGGGTGCCGTCATCGGTCTCGGCTATTCAAGTTCCCTCATGTCTCGAATTTCCATCAATAACTTGTCCCGCGGGATGTTCAATGGGGTGAAGGCTTTGACCTCCTCTCGTCTCTGCTTGACAATCCGATCCTGGGGGAACCCCCTACTCGAACGCTCATTCCTCTGCCTGTCATTGTCAATGGGTTTTCGTACATCGCTTACTTTTCGTTTGTTGCTCCCCGTCTCCCATCCTTCTCTAAGATTTTTTGTGACCTTTTCTGCTTCTTCCGCGTCCACATATTTGTCTCCCTTCTTTAACAAATCGTGCATTGATTCTGGTGGATTTTTGGAGAGCGACATCTTGAAGGCCCGGTTCCGTGTCCCGTTCATTAATGCTGTCACCACTGCTGACATCTGAAGTTCCCTTATACCAAGTGTTGCTCTGCTGAATCTAGCCAAGTACTCCTGCAATGACTCATCCTTTTCTTGCACCACCTGCATCAGTCCTATAGCTGTCTTTCGTTTTCTCTTACTGCTCATAAAGTATGCCACGAAGCTCCTGGACAGTTCGTCAAAGGTTCTTATGGATCTGGGTGCCAGTGTGGCCACCCAGTCTCTAGCCTCCCTCCTCAATGTTGGAGGGAATGATCTGCACATCACCGCGTCTGGGGCTGCGTAGAGCCTCATTAAGTCAACGAAGGTTCGCAAGTGGTCCAACGGGTCTGTGACTCCATCATATGCTTCTATCATTGGCTGCTTAAAGCCTTTTGGCAAAGGCACATCCATAATCTCGGGGGCGAAAGGATCTTCTTCCAGGACCATCTGTCTGCGCCTATCCTTTCTCTTGGTTAAAGCATCATCTATCTTTTGTGTCATCATATCTTCTATTTTCTTTTCCAAGTCTATCACGGGTTGGGGGATCTGTGGAAACACACAACCTGAAGCCCCCATGTCTCCCGTCGTTGGCTGAGTAATAGGCGGGGTAACGGTTTGAGCCACGTAGGACGGTTGCTCACGCGCGGCCTCCGACGAGCCCTGTAGAGGGGCTGCAATTTTCTGCGTCTGACTTTGCAGAAGTGTCATCATGGCAGCCAATTGTGTTTCCAAGGCGTTAAATTGGCCCTGCGTTACATACTGCGGCGGCGGCGGAAAGTCTTGACCCCTTGCGACAGACTCTGACTCTGTCTCCGCTGTATTCCCGACCATGCGTGTTTCACTCCTTGTTCGTCTTCTTGACATAGCTTTTTTGTTTGGTGGAAAGATTTCCCACAGACGGTGCCAATGAAAATGTTAGTGAAGTTGCTTTCCGTGTCTACCTTGCCGGGCGCGGTGGTCCAGCTACTCCGATCGGTGGTTGCGTGGTTGCTACCTGCAAAAAGAGGTCGGGGCTTCCTCCCCCGTTGTACCTCCGGCGAGAGAATTAGTTAACAGTTTAGAGAGTGCGGGAAGATAGTATAGTGTAAGTTCGAAAGTTCAGGGTTTCAAGAAGAAAAACCTTTCTCACCTTGGAGGTATTTATAGACGCATGTGGCTACGCGTGCGTTTGGCGGTTGCTGGTGCCACGTGTCCCAGGTAAGCCTCCCCACTACCCCCACGTTCTTGTAGAATGACCCCCACTTCTTGAGTGGTGGGTTGTACCCACGTTTACCGTTGGGCGGTTTCTGTCTAGCGCATCGTCGTTTATGTGGTTGAGTGTGGCGTTGGGCCCATAGTGGTAGACGGCACGTGTGGGCGTAGAGGGTTTTATGCGGGTCGACGGCCTCATGGTGGTAGTCGCCTTATGTCGTAGGCTGGTTGACATAGTAGACGGGCTTCATGCAGGTCGACAGCCTAGTCGTGGTGAGGGTTTCGTGACGGTAGACGCGTAGCATATTTTTGAGAGTGCTGACGTCGTTTGTCCACGTGGTCAATTATCAATGTCATATTATATCACATATCTTTATTCAATTAATCCGATGATGTACTCAAAGATGTTTATTTATTTTTCCTTTTACATTATGTTTAACTAAACTCTAAATTAGGGTAAACAATGTAATCTTTTTGTGATGCTTGATTCTTTAATTCAAATATTTCGTAGCATATTCTTTTATGTGTTGATTTTGTTATGTGAATAATGCTTTGAATTATCTGACCAATAATTTGATGATTACTTAAGTTTCTTACGAATCGAGAGGTGAGTTTGAGGCTTAGAACGTATAACAAAATCCGGTAAAGTAGTATAACGTGTAGAGATACATGTACTAATTATTGTGGTTGTTATAGGAATTCTTAGAACTATAATTCGTTTAAATAAATGTAATTCGCATAGAGATATGAAATTGAATTAGTTAAATATGTTCAATGAGAACTAGAAAGGGGTAAGTTGAATACAATAGAAGAATTCGACAAAGTACTACATCATGTTAGAATTTTGAATTAGGAATTAAGGTGATCATTAGATGAACTTGTGTTGTCCTAATATTCATTACATAAGCGAATCTTTTTTTGAAATATTCTCATACTTTCCACTAGTTTAAAGTAGTTATTTCACATAGAAAAATATTCACAACTATTACCATTCTTTATTTGTTTTTTTAATCAAACAGGAGTTAGTAAAAGTAGACTAAGTCTGAAGTATAGTCCACATGGGAACAAAAATCCAGACTCAAATGTCAACTATATTTCTTGTTACAATAGCATACACTTGTGATATAAAAAACGCAACACCGCACGACGCAGCAATCACCGTCAAAAGCGTTCGCATGATCATTGAGCGGAGTAGTAATGGCGATAATGCTGTGTGCAGATCACGCATCTGTGCATGGCCGTTGTGAAGAAGATTTGTGAGATATGCGTGAAATGAGTGATATATGATTTTTGAAGTTTTAAACATTATTTATTAGTTTTGAAATGGGTGATACTTAATCTCTTAGAAATGAACCCCCCTCCCCCTACTTTAAAATAGACACATTTTAATTGTCTAAAAATTTTAACCATCATTAATAATATCTGGGAGCTGCTATTTACATTCACAAATACATGAAGATATAGTAATATATGAAGAATAATTTGAAAATGTAAGGATTATGTTTTATTGCGAATTTGGTATTAACATTAGAAGAAATACATGAAGACAACTTTCATCATTTTTTATTTTTGTTTTTGAAATAACAAAATCATGTTAGAAGATGGAGTAGTGTCCCCAATATTAATGGCTTTTAATTCTACACAGAAGTATTGCTTTCTCGGTTACTTTATATTAAAGGTTTGGGTGAATATAGTGATTTTTTAAAATTTTAAAATTGTATTAGAAATGTATTTAGAGTGTAATGAATATATAAAATTTGTGGATTTATAGTGTTTGATAAGTACATTTTTTTGCACTTATTCGAGGTCATATTACTAAGTTTTTGTGTCGTTTTATTATTGCATTTTACTTAACTTAACTTATTTTTATTTTCTTTCAGTTTGGACCTGTTTCTAAGCAATTGGAAAAGAAAGAAAGATAAATCGGCTAATTGATGGAAGTTTGGGGGACTAATATGCATTTGGGTAAAAGTTGAAGCACTAAAATTGAAGTAATTTGATATGGAGGACAAATATTGAAGAACGAATGAAGAAAATGATTAAAAAGAAAATTCGGGAAAGATTTATAATTGGGCAGCCGGCCGACCATCAACATTATCAACAGAACAAATTTTTTTAGTCTGGGCGGCCGCTCCATTTTATACTGGGCGCCCGCCCAAGCCAATCTGGTGCGAAATTTTCTAGTTTCCTTATTTCAATAGAACTCTTATGGAAACGAATTTTAGGGCTTCTTTTAAAACCCTAGGGCCGTCCAAGAGTGGGAGAGAGAGTTTTAATCAAGTTTTTTAGAGAGAAAAGAGGCAAGAACGTGAAAAACAACTCCAAGAACACGAAAATTCAATTGAAGATTAATTAGGGTGATGTCATTCTTCATCTATTTTTCAGATTTTCTTCTCTCACCATGCTAGGCTAGATTAATTTGTGCTAGATGACGATGAACTTTGTATTATAATTTTTAATTCTTAGTTTTACATTCTTGACATCAAAAACATGTTTTGAAATATTTGAATGATTTATATGATCTTATTTCTCAAAAAATATATTGCACGATAATTGTGTGAGTTGGGTGATTTATTTTATGCATTCGAGAGAAGGAAAATAAATTCGACATATATAAATCATCATAGGGTCCGATAGAGGATGGAAATATGTCACTATACCTTATGCAAATCTTTAAGTGTTCATAAAAACTCATGCATTATCGTATGTTCGCATCCATCATAGAAAATATAGTTAGGTCATATATGAAAATATGTTTAACATTGCTTGAGAGAGATTGTTGAATAATTTAGGAACATTGATTTGTCAATATTGCAATCGTATGTCAAGGTGTAAAACAATGGTTAAAAAGATTATTATATAGGAATTCGTGATCCTAACATATTCATCACGTATTAGAAAACTCCTGAAATCATATTCATATCCAATTTGCATTTAGTTAATTAATTCATTCGTACTTGTATATTTATCATTAATTCACTTATAATTTCATCAACACAAACAATTTCATTTATTTGTTTCGATTAAGGTCAAAATAATTAAAATTAGAACTAATCAATCCTTGTAGGAACAATTTTCGGACTCAAAAAGTCCACTTTATTACTTGTAATGAACCGTACACTTGCGGTGGTTTTAATTCGAAATACATTTTCGTGAACAGTGTTTAAATGAAAATAAGGACAATATTGAAATTTGACATGTTTGAATATAGTATTTTTTTTAATTTCAATATTTTAATAGGGATTGATATAAAGTATGATGAATATATACAATTGTGGATATAAATAAATGGCACCCTAATATCCTTGATAACTGAATCTATCCAAATATTTTGTAAGCGTACCTTGAAATGAGTGTCAAATATTTTGTTAAACTTTTGTATATATTATTATTTTTCTTTATTAAAATGTTAATAAGTTCTTTTGTACCCTTCTAATTAAATTTTTGAACCGATACTGTCACCCAAAACAAGATGTAGGGGTGTCAATGGATCGAGTCGCTTGTCGGTTTGTGTGCTCAGCTCGATGACTCATTTTCAGATGAGTTATGGACCGAGTCGAGTCAATTTTTTTAGATACACACACCACTACTCTTTTCTACCATCTAAATCTACAATACAATTCTTATAATTTTCATATTAACTATATATTTTTTTGGTGGAATTTGAGTTTCACTTACTTTAAATTTACTATTTGAGTTAATTATGTCCCATTCTAGTTTGAATTATATTATTTTACCTCTTTTTCCATTATTCCAAATATATTACATCAGATTGCTGGAAATGGGTGACTTTAATCAAATGTTTGGTGCTTCCAAGTCCAACAAAAAATGGTGAGAATAGTAGCAAACACTGTGTGTGTGTATATATATATATATATATATATATATATATATATATATATATATATCTCCTCCTCTATTAAAAGAGTGAATCCGCAGTTTACTGTTCATTTATGTCCTATTTTTGTTTTCCCTGTTTATCCCCAGTTTCTTAACAAATTCCTCCTCTCTGTCCTTTATCTATATAGGACAATCTATATATTAAAAAGAGTTACTGTTCGGAGGAAAAAAAGGGTGGCGCCGAGAAAAAAACTAGGCGCCGAGAATTTGCTTTTACCAATTAAAATGTAGGCGCCGAAATTCACTGTATTTTCTTTCTTTAGTCGGTCGTTGATTTTCGCCGCTTTTGTTTTTTGTTCGAAGGCGGTGCTGTTTAGGGTTTTACAACAGTGGTTGTATTTTCCTTATATAAAGGGGAAAAATGCATTTCATTTCATCACTTTGCAAATTGCAAATAAGAAGAAAAACTATTCCATTTCATCATCCTCTTTTTTCTACCAAGAAATTTTACGAATATTTATTCCATTTCATTCTCTCTCGTTAAGAAGCAAGTAAGCAACTGGTCTTGAAGCAACTTAGCAACTGGTCTTCCACTTGCAGTGGAACAATCTGAAATTTTCATACCGTTCAACGGTAAGTAATTATGTAAAATGGTTTTGCCTTTTATATTAGTTTTATTTACATGTTTTGGAATTGGATATTAAATATAAAGAAGAAGAAAAAAAGCAGCAAAAAAAAAAAAAAAAATTTAAAGCCTCCGTGTGCGGAGGTTTGAAAAAAAAAAAAATAAATAAATAAATAAATTTTCAAGCCTCCGCGTGCGGAGGTTTGAAGAAAAAAAAAAATAAAATTTCAAGCCTCCGCGTGCGGAGGTTTGAAAGAAAAAAAAAAAAAAAAAATTTTTTAAAGCCTCCGCGTGCGGAGATTCCAAACCGCCGCACTCCAAACCTCCTCACGCGGAGGATCTGGGCCTCCGCGTGCGGAGGCTTCGGCGGAGGTTCCAATCCTCCGCATGCGGAGGCCCAGATCCTCCGCGTGCGGAGGTTTGGGACTCCGCGCGGTGGCTAATTACTTTGTTTCTCTGCCTTTTTTTTTCTAATTTTGTGCTAATAATTTACTCAAGGGAGATGTGATACTGGGTTTTGTATGATTGATAAACAAGGATTAATTGGAATGGCGGCAGATTGGAGCAGATATTGTTAAGAGAGCATTGAGTTATCCATTGAAGTTAATAGCCAAAAATGCTGGGGTAAATGGAAGTGTTGTGATAGAGAAGGTGAGGCTTGACTCAACTGATTTCGTGCCATGTTCAAAATTAATTGTTCTAGAGCTTGTATCTGAATTGTGTTCAATTGACATGAGATTCTTTGTTTAGGTGTTGGCCAATGATAATCCTAAGTATGGTTACAATGCCGCAACTGGAACATACGAGGATCTAATGGCCGCTGGCATAATTGACCCCACAAAGGCAAGTTCCTTTACTGCATCTTGTTTCTAAACATCAAAGTGGTATGAATTTTAATTAATATGGTTCAACTAACTTGTTATTTAGCACGTTAACTCAGTTTTGATGTTTATTTGTAATTAACTGAGCATTGACATTTAGTGTTCCATCCTTAAATCGTCAACGTGTAGTTTAATGAAAAGTTGGGCATTTAGTTACTTATTTCTTCATGGATCATGTAGCATAAAAAAGTCTTGATAGAGATCTCCATTGGAAGAAAATTGATAGATTTTCGTGTTGATAATACTCGTGTTATGTTCTCGTATTCTGAGGCCTCTTTCAAATGATTAGCGTATTTTCAAGGTTAAAATATAGTTATTTCGTTGCGAAGAAGGGAAATTAAAAGCGTTGTCCGATCAATAAGGGTTAATATATAGAATTGTGTAAAACGGTTAAAGGTCGGACTTTCTGATGATGATTGACGGCGGGGGAGGGACCTGAACCTGTTTGCTTTTGTTTCTTTTCACTTACTACATCTTTAGGAATTCGATTAATGCTCATTGGAAGTGAAACATTAATTTCGTTTTAAGTAAATGATTTGGATACTCATAAATAACACAATAACCTCTTACCTTTTTCAGATTTTATTTCGTAGTAAGAGAGTATAATGTTGTCTACGATACGATATATAAGGCCTTTTACTCCTAATGTTGAGCTTTTGGTCCCATGATGAAAATGGGCTGAACTGATATACACTGTATTTATGTTTTTTTAGCGGGCATGCTGATGTTTCTGGGACTATAACTCGTAGGCTCATGTTTTTCATGCGTGATTTAGTCACTGGGATATGGTGGAACTGTCAGAAATTCTTATGCGAATCAAATTGTTCAGTTCTCCTGTAGTTCTGATATTTTCAGCTCTTTATTGTATCTCCTAATCCTGTATTCTATTTTGATCAATCAATATGATATTTAAGGTTTTTGTTTTACGTTGTTATTATCATTAAATAGCACGCTAATAAACATATAATAAGTACAAAACTCGTGCATCGCACGAGGCGCCAACTAGTATATATATAAAAGTTCTAATATTTGACGAGCATCGTATGCAATAAGCAAACTGTGAATAATCACGATTAGTCTCTTGCATCATAATACTCGGAAAAGATTATAACATTTATATGGTCGAGACTCGAAAATCTATAAGAAGCATATATTTATTTTTTGCTACAATATTAACCAATAACAAATAGAGTTAAATTTAATTTTTGTAGTATTTTTGTCCAATTTTAATATAAGTTACATCATTCTATCCCTTTCTTCCATATATTATTCTAACTGGGAGTTCAACCAATTCTATATCTACATATAAATCTAGACCGAACATTTTATATGTTACCTTTTCTTGAATTGACTGCACTCATTGCCTCTATTCTGAAACATTTTCTTAAATAATGGTATTGAAAGAGATATTTCGAAAGAGTTGAATCTGAGAAGTGAGAAGAACGATTTCAAATTTTTTTTTTTTTTTTCCTCAAGAGACCATGAATTCAACGAATTTGTAAAAACCAATACTCCCTCCGTCCCAATTATATATATATGCTCGATTTCCTTTTTCTCTTGTCCCATATATATATATGCTTGTTTCCTAATATAGAATATTTTGTTGTGTTTCTGTACAAATATACCTTTATTAATTTTTTCTCGTTTAATATGTCAACTTCTTGAAATCATCCCAATACAAACATTTCTCACTTCTTGGAAACATGAAACAACTTTCATTTCTTCTTCAAATTGTTGATCAATTCCAATAATAATTTAGTTTTTGCATACCGAAAATCAAATAGAGGTAAATTAGGAAAGATCTTGGCAAAAATTGATTTTCCAATGACATTAAAGAAGCTTTCTTAATCCGTGTGAAAAACGAAACAAACATATATAATTGGGACGGATGAAGTATTTAAAAGTCTGTTTGGGTTCATATGCAACGGATGAATATGTTAAAAGATGACATCTATGTGGCTCTTCGAACTTCGCGAAAATAAATTCAACCTGGAGCTCCGAATCCAATGGAGTTATGGCCTTATGAGTGATGCTATAAGAAGCACGTCCGAGGTACATCCTTGCAAATCTCATATAGCTCCCATGTCAAGTAAATTCGATTTTCTCTCTCAATTTCTCATTCTTGAAAAAGGGGGAAAATATTGTGTATGATATTATTTTCATTTAGCTTGACATTGCTTATTTTTGCACTTATATACATAAACATATTTTCTTCTCTTATGATTTGACTTATATGTCTATGAAAATTTCACATTTTACATATTATATGTTGCGTCAATTGTATTCTCGTGAGTATGAACGTAAACTTTATAACGCCCAATAATAATTTCCATTTTTGGCCTAAATAGAAATTCAGTTATTGAATTGAGACTATTAAAGTTTAGTACCAAATGAGATTTTAATGAAAGTCAAATAGGAGTCTTTGAACATTTTCAAACTACAGGGACTTTAGTGTACTAATATAAAGTTTAGGTGCGAGAGTGTAATTATCAAAAGAAAATAGTGGTTAAGCAACCATTCCCCGCCAAAACCGGAACTCCTCTTACGATACAGAGAGGAAACACTTGGAGAGAAATGGGAGATTTTTGTATGGTACGAACCAAATCTACATCGTCCAAGAAATTGAATTTCATTTTTCATGTTTCTGTGAAGAAGAAATTGAAAAATCGACTCGTAAAACGAATAGAGTTCTGTCAAAAAAAGGGGAAATCTTGATTACAAATCCTCTAGAATTTTTATATTATGAGAATGAGTTGAAACTATAGCAGAGGAGGATCTCTTTTCGTGAGATGAGATAAGCGATTTGTCGTACTTTGTTGCTTGGGGTTTAAATTTGTGGGCGATTCAACCAAATACGATGATGCCTCTCATGGGGAATCCCGGAGAAAGGATGACTCCGATGCCTAGGTTGGTGGCGGTAGCAATAGACAGGGATAAAGGAAGCCAAATTTCTTTGAAATGGACTGTTGATAATCTTCTTGGCAAAGGCCACACCGTTGTTTTGGTCCATGTTAGAGTTAAGCAAACATCCTTGTCTACATTGCCATCTACGTCTATCCCTAGTAACTCTCTCTCTCTCTCTCTCTGTACGTGTGCGCGCGCGTGTGTTCGCGCGCATCTGTCTCTAAGTATGCATAAATGAATTATTGATTTTGTAATTATTATCTACATAAAAAGTTTGGGACTTCATACTCCTCATTTCTTTTACATGACTGTGGACATTAGGCAAGCTCGATCCAATTACTGATGCATTTTGAGAACAGTTGTTTCTTAGACATTCATGTGAAAGACTCAATACAATTAATCATTTTGATGGGCGATATGTGGTTTTTGAAGGTAATATTGAAATTTAAGGATGAAATAGAAGTGATATGCTCTTAGTTTAGCTTCTTCATCAAAAAATTTACATGTAGAGATGTTTCCTTTTGTTTTAAATGCCCAATACTCCCACATTCTTATGGAGGTTCTCAGACAAGGGAAAAGCAGAAAGGTTGACATAATAAATGGATACAGGTAGAATGTATGTTACACTTTGTAGAGGTCAAGTGAAACTCTTTTTGGTAAACCAATAACTAGAACGAAGAATAGAAATGGCAGGAGAGCCTTGCTCTTATTGGCTCCAAAGAAATAAAGGGACGTCAAAGAGAAGATTTTAAGGAACGGAGCAAAATTCTTCTTCAAGTTTAGAGATAGAAACATTGCTCAAGAGTTAAGACCTTTTGAAGGTAACACAAGATTATGAAGTGTGTTGACATCAGAATTTTGTCAATAGAGCCACGTCAACTTCAGGTGGGGCAAAAGTGATTCGCCTGGTTGGTTGGTGGTTTTTCGCCACCTTCTCCTTATTGAATACTCTGTAAAATAGACGCCAATTAGCATAGCATCCACTGGAGCCTGGAGGGGTGGTGGTGGCCGATTCCACTCTTCTGGTCAAGTTAGACATCTGTTTGAAAGAAGAAAAAAATAGTAATAGACGAAGAGGATACTAGTTTTTATTCAGGATACATTAGCAGTGTTTTTCTTTTCATTCCTTTTGGGGAGTGAAAATATTAAAATGCCTTTTTGGGAATAATGACCCTGTTTAAATGGATGGAATCCATGTGAGAGGGGAGCCTCGTGTTTCAACTTCCGTAACTGACAGTCAACTGCTTTTGTTGAGTGGCATTAATGGAGAGACAAAGTCGCCATTTTATTGGTTGGCCAGCCATGATAGAAAATGAAAAGGTGATTATAGATCCATATATGCTTTAATCAATTCATTTTCTCATATAATAAACCCTAGATTCATCTCCATGTTGAAATCCGAGAAAATAACAAAACATAAAATATACCTATATCCATAGTAATCTGATTCTTTGCCTAGATAGGTTATGATCTTCCAATTGATTGGTGGTCTTCACTTCAATTTTTTTTTTTGTTTTTTTGATCTCTATTGATGGGGATGTAGAGAGTCTCAAGAACACACTAACAATTGGGGACCACGACCCTATATAACAATAAGATAATGAATGATCATTATCTTTCATTTGTTTCAAATCGGCTCCTCATCAATCTAAAACAAAATTTCGATCTCTACACTTTAATTCCATGAAACCTAATACCCATTAGTCAAAATTCATCCTTATTGGATCACTTTAATTGACTAATATTCTTTAAATAATAGCACTACACATTTTAATATATTACGTGTGCCCATATATGTTAGAATTTTCCAACAAGTCATGTCTCCTAGTGATCACGCCTGTAGCCGCCTTGGGAACTTGTGCTGCCGAAGGTATTCTCGTGGGATCTTTTTCCTCAAGTCACATTTTGTGTGCCGAGCAACTGTTCCATTGATGGGGAGTTGTCTAATTTCTGCAGCTAGTGCTGCTATGTTCTGTGCGGACCTGAGCACGCCTTTTTGCCCCTGAGCCCATATTTTTATCTACAGGTTGACTTTTTCCAATGCCATGTCAGACCTAGGAGTGCCTTAGTCTAGCCACGTGGCCTGAGTTATAGTTTGGTATAACAGTCATCCCTTCTCAGGTCTGAGTTGTTCTTTCCTGTTATTCAAGCCTTTTGAGACTCAAAATCGGCTGGCCAATCATAGGTACTAGGTATAATTGTTTAATGGAAGTTGCTTTTGTGTATTGGGAAGTAGCAGAATCGTGAGAGGTGATTCTCTAGTTCCTGGCTCCAAGGCTTATGAGGGTTGCTTGTTCTCTACTAGGCTATGAAATATGCTTATTGTTGTAGGGAAGCTGCTCCATATGATGACTAGACTTATTAACATCAGACATATGTACCTTCACTATGTCACCATGTCATTCTAGGGTGTAACAGGGGTAGGTACAAGAAGTGTTAGAGCAGCAGAAGATACCAAAAGGACTATGTTCAGCATTTCTGCAAGATCACATCTCTTCGACTTGAAAACCATTGCACATAAATGAATTATTACTTTGAGAAAATGTGTTGGTTTTTCACTAGCAAATCGCCACAGTAAGTCACAGTTTTCTCCGTCTATATTATATGTCGTGTAAAACAACTTGAATCGGTCATGCGAAAGATCAACTAGGTTCCTTCCTCAAAAGTTTCCATCAAACCGGTACATGGAAATTAAAAACAACACACATAGGTGTGAAATAATTTCCATATCTTTCCTATAGTTATATGCATTTTAATCTTCTTCATGCCCTGTACTGTTATTATTGACAAAGCTGCTTGCTTTTTTCCATAGTTAAGCTAGTTTGAAGTACTTCAATAATATTGTTAATGGGTTGTTACAGATTCTATCTCATAGTAATTGTGATATATTTTCCTTCATATGACCAGTCCAAACATTTTTCCTTTAACCACCCTGATACTTTAGCGATTGAAAACGCAAATTTCCCGTGTCTTGGTCCTAAATAATTAATTTCTCGTGTTATCATTTTCTTGAATATTGCACATGTTCTCACGGTCCTTTCAGTTGATTCCATATATTTTATTGCTCAGGGCCTAACTACACGATGATTTCTGATAGTGGTCAAAATGGATCAACTAATGCAGATTCTGATGCACAACTGAAGGAACTGTTCCTTCCTTTCCGTGTTTTTTGTACACGCAAGGATGTGGGTATTCAGAATCCAAACACGTTTGTTCATATTGTATTCAGTAGAGAAATACAGTTGTTTCCTTCCAGACTACTATGGGAACATCCTGTAATCTTCTCATTATTTATGGAAAAGCTGTAGCATGGAAGCATTTAATAGTTAGTTACCTCATTGTATGCATTCTAACTCTCTTATATTCAATTGTCAGATACAATGCTGCGATGTCGTGCTAGATGACGCAGATGTAGCTAGAGCATTATGTGAATTTGTAAAACAGTCAGCAATAGATGTATTGGTTCTTGGTGCAGCGGCAAAAGGCAGTATCTTCAGGTATGCGTTCCTACATCAGAGTTCCTCTGGCTTCAACAGTAAAAGTAGTTATGCCAATATTTCTTTCAATACCTCGTCAGTATTTGGAAGAAATGTTTCCCTGAAAAGTTCACTAGAAAACTAGCAAGTTCACATACTTTTTTACTGTTGCATACGTGGACACTGATAATTAAGTGATTGATTTGCATAATTGAGGACCAAGTGTTCACGAGATAACATGTTTGATGTTGATGAGTACAAATAGAAGCCGAGGGAGAAAACACCTGACCATCGTCCGCCACATGAAACATTTTTCATCAATAGGATTTTGCCTATGTCTTTCAGACATGTCACTAGTTTTTGTTTTCTAGTTTTCCTAAGAAGAACCACTCAAAATTAATATTTTCGAGCTGGTGACTAGTCAAATTATATTCTTCAGTTCCTCTACAAAACAATCCAGCCAAATTGGTCATACCATTTAGTTAGGAGTTTTTTTATTCTTCATTGTTATCTGTTGGAAGTTTCTGTAGATTAAAGACTGTATTATATAAAAGGGGACTTGCGTCTTTCATTTTTGTTTCAATTTTGTCGTTAAGGAATTACTACTACGGATTCCCCCCCTTTCTTCTTTTCTTCTCTAAATTTCTCTTCTGTCACGTCCTGCATCAAAAAGCCTTAACAAAGAAATCCAAAAAAGAAGTTTATCTTGTGTACATGCATAATATAGTTAAAAAAGACCAGAATAAAAATATGAGCTTTACATTAGTATCTTCGTCAGAGTAACTGTTCCACATATCTGTCGATGTATGTCCATACCAGCAGAATGTTGCCAACTAGACCATTGGTTCAGAATTTTCGTTAGTTAAAGTAATCGGCTAGGACGTTTGAGCAATTGTAATAAAATCTTAAGTTCAGTGATTCAATTGTGATAAATTGAAGTCGAGTGATCCAAGCACAATTTCAGTGAAAGTCCGATGACCCCTCAGCCCCCATCGTCTTTACCCTAATTGAATTGGGGTTAATTCCATTCTTGGTCACTTCATTATACTTCAATTTGGTATCAATAGGATCACTGCACTATAAATTTGTGTCAAATGGATTATTACACTTTAAATTCCATCACACTGTCCAACATCATACACACACATGGCCGTCAAAAAATGACTTGAAAGAAGTGATACAATCGAAAAACCTATGGTTGAGTTATTCAGTCGCTAGTCTAATATGTAAAACGAGTTTTTCAATTATATAACTTCCATGACATTTTTTGGCAGCCACGTTGGATTGCCATTTCTATGTAACAGCCACTTCAATGTCTGGCGTTAAACAAAGAGACAGAATTGAACGAAGTGGCCTAAATTGATGCAAAAGAAAGAATATTGACCAATTGACACAAATTGAATTATTGTGACCCTTGGCCGTGAAGGAAATTAACCCTTTGAATTGTAGGATAGTCAGGCCATCAGTCCAGTGGATGTAAGTAGACCGTTGAACAGGTACGGGAAACACTTCCGACGTTGCGTGTTTAAAAGTATATTCTTATACTATATGCTTATATATATGAGTTAAGGTGCTAAAATGCTACCTAACTAAATTGTTTATACATGAAAAATTCAGCATAGTCATAGCACCTTTATTTTTTTTTTATAACCGTAGATGTCTGGACCAATTTGAGCGCGCCTCGACTAATCCCATGAGGCCTGATGTTTATAGCTAGTCATAGCCCTTTAAGGCTGCACAATATTATATGGCATTCAATTTCAAGTCCAAACAAAGGTTTTAGATTCATGGTCTTGTATGATTAATCGAAACCAACATAATATACCTTTTCATGCATCTACTAGAATACAAGAGCAGATTGTAAAAGTCTAATTTAAGTAGCCTGTATGCACATCAGATTTAAAGCCAAAGACATTCCTGGAACTGTATTAAAAGGAGTTCCCGATTATTGTACCGTGTATATCATCCACAAAGGAAAGATTTCATCAACACGAGCTGCTTCCCGTCTAGCGCCATCCATCCTCACTCCACTTCGTAACCAGATAATGCTTCAGACCTGCAGCAAATCTATTGCATCTGAGGCATCATTACCCTCCAGCAATAATTCCAGAAGTCAGTTATTTTCCAGAATATAATCCTATCTGTTTTTTTTTTCTTTCTCCAGTCGTAAGTTTGATTCGGAATTATTATTATGCAGGTTCTATTTCAGGGTCTTCAAGGCCAGGATCTGAACCATCTCCACATTCCACGCAAAATGAGGCAAACTTTATCAAGTATGACATGTTTAGTTGCTCAAAGCATGACATATATTAGCTATGTTCCAAGCATACTCTCTGTTATGTATAGAGAATGTAGTAAAAAGGTTGGGATGCATCTCTCCACAACAATGCATTCTGCAATTTTCTTTTCCACAGTTAAAAGAATACGACTAACAGTTAATTTTTGCGTTAGCATGACGTGGCACCTTTATCCATCCCAAAATGCTAACTTGAAGTGTTATTACTCTGCAACAGGTCACCGTTTACTCACAGGAAGGCCCCAGATGGCAAACCATATGAACTCTCAGTACATGATACTGACATATCCTTTGTCAGTTCTGGACGGCAAAGCATTGATATGTTTCCATCAATTGCTGACAGCTTAGATAACAGTCTAACCCCTCCTCGGCTTTCAGGCTTCTCAGACATAGATAACCAAGGGTTAGACTCATGGCAACTTGGGCGCAAATCGGTAGGCACAGTAACCCCACCAGAATTCTCATCTGCCACACCTGAGAATGATAAATTTGGAGCGCAGGCAATGGTAAGATCAGCTTGTATTCATTATATTTATCTGCAAAGACTGATTGTATCAGCTAATGTAGATTACATAATATATTTTCCAGCTCGCATTTTCCACCTTCAAGTGAATTTTAGTAATTTTTATTCAAAAGTTAACTTCATTTATCTGTTTGCAAGCAATATAGTTTTATTTATTGCTTGATTATGCCTTAACTGTAATGAATTGAAGCTAGTATCAACTAAATAGCTTCAAATTGGGCGACGGAAGAATTTACTAATTTTCCAAATTTTTGGATGTTGTGATTGCCCTGTGAGGTTTTCCAAAATTATATATATATATTAGTTAAAATGAGTACATGTTTTCCATTAATCCTTTAGTGTTTAAATTTGTAACTATTATCTGACGATATTTAAACTTAGTATAGCTTTTAGTTAAAAAGACGTTGGTGTAAATTTCTTTAAGTTGTTTAAGTAAACTTGTACAAGTTAAAAAGACATTGGTGTAAATTGCGTGATACGGAAGAATTAATTAATATACTAAGACATTTGTGTAAATTTCCTTATGTTGTTTAAAGTAAAGTTATGAAATATAGAGCCTGTTTGGTAGAGATTAAAATCGGATTAAAATTGAAAAATTAGCCGTTATTGTTGACTTTTATTAGACGTGTGTGACCCAATAACGGTCATATTTTCAATTTTAATTGGATTTTAATGGTTACCAAACAGGCTCATAAGTTATTCCTTAAATAAACTTGTATGGTTTTTTAGATATGATTGATCAACGTGTTTTGTTTACAAATAATTAACAAATGAGCATAAACATATGTTTTTAAAATAATTTGATAAAATAATTAAAAACATGCATTATGATGTAAAACTTTCATGATAACATCATGGGATGATTGGAGACATAACTTATCTTGGTAAAACTTCGCTTTAAGTTCCTTTTATATGGATCTTGAAATAGACAATTATTTGTCATTTGAGTTCCTATACTTGAATAGACGTGCACTTCCAGCAGTATAGAAATGAAGAAAAATTAGAATCTTAATTTGTTTCAATGCCATGACTTACAGGAGGAAGCGGAAGCAGAGATGAGAAGGTTAAAGCTGGAGCTCAAGCAAACAATGGATATGTATAGTACTGCCTGCAAGGAGGCTTTCTCAGCAAAAGAAAAGGTATAAGAAAATAAACCTTCTTTTGCTCAGGAATTTTATTTACTTTGTGCGAGCTAACACATTTTATATTGTAGGCAAAAGAACTCCAGCAGTGGAAAATAGAAGAGCAACGGAGGATACAAGAGGCTAGGTTAGCTGAAGAAGCTGCAGTGGCACTTGCAGAAAAGGAAACGGCCAAGTCCAGGGCAGCCCTTGAGCATGCTGAAGCATCTCGAAGA
Source organism: Fraxinus excelsior (assembly GCA_019097785.1). Taxonomy (NCBI): domain Eukaryota; kingdom Viridiplantae; phylum Streptophyta; class Magnoliopsida; order Lamiales; family Oleaceae; genus Fraxinus; species Fraxinus excelsior. The sequence goes on along the minus strand of CM032640.1, from coordinate 22,558,231 downwards.
ATAGCGGAGCTGGAGTCGCAAAGGAGAATCAATACAGAATGGAAAGTACTAAAAGAATCAGAAGAGAAGGGTAAGGTACTAATCTCTCTGGGACAATCAGATTTCAGGTACAGGAGATACTCAATTGAGGAGATTGAAGCTGCAACAGAATATTTTTCAAAATCTCGAAAGATTGGTGAAGGAGGTTATGGACCGGTATACAAGTGCCATCTGGACCATACCCCTGTAGCAGTTAAAGTCCTTCGCCCTGACGCTACTCATGGAAGATCACAGTTTCAGCAGGAGGTATGTGAATGCAATGAATATAGGTTTTGACATAATAAACATGGTGTACAGTACATTAACAAAAGAGAAACAAATACATGGTTGGTAAATTTCCCAGTGAGAAACTGGCTTGTTGAATGAAGATGAAAGAGTATCATTTTTTAAGAGTGAGACAACATTTTTTGTCAAATTATTCATATTTTGCATTTATAAAAAATGCGGTCCATTCTGTATGAACTGCACAAAACCTTGGTTGATAAATTCCTATGAATGATGCTATGAGTACATGGAAATTTCACAGAATACACACAGAAATTTGAAATGGATGGACATGATTCAAACATGGACGAGGGAAACACACAGATACACGCATATGATTTTTCCAATTCAAAATTCTATACAAAATCTGGCAACATTTCCTGTACTTAAAGGAATTTTTCAATTCCCATACACAAAGTTACACCTGACCCAATAGGTCAGAGTGGTAGCAGTCTGCTAACAAAGATTTGACAAGATTTTTAAACTGGAAATATTAAAAACCAAGGCCATAGATTAGCACACAAAAAAATGTGTGAGTATGAGCAATTTGTTTACATGTTTTTCTATTTTGCTAATGGGGAGAATTTGTCAAAACCAGTCGAAGATTATCCTGTCAAAATAGAAAAGATTAAGGTATTTGGAGCGATTCATGTTGACTTTAATCTTAGTGCATTGATAAAATTATCATATTCTATTACCAACTTATTAGTTAAAGCAAGTACTGGAAAGAATCTTCCCTCAATGTCCAATTGAAAACTAATTTAGGTACCAAGCTGTATTAGATTTTTGTTCTCTTGATCCTCCTTATTTTGATGATGTTGCTATGCAGGCATCATTTTATTCCTCTTTACCATCTCTTGTATTCATTTTGTGTACAAATCTCCACCTTTGTGAAGCATTAAATATATTTGTTTGTATCGTTAAATCTTCATTTTTCCAGGTTGAAATATTAAGTTGCATACGGCACCCCCATATGGTCCTTCTTCTAGGAGCCTGCCCTGAGTATGGTTGCTTAGTCTATGAATTCATGTCCCATGGAAGCTTAGAAGACCGCCTATTCCAACGCGGAAACACCCCACCTCTGTCTTGGCAGCATAGGTTCCGAATTGCAGCTGAAATTGGCACTGGCCTGCTTTTCCTCCATCAGACCAAGCCAGAGCCCCTTGTACATCGGGATCTGAAACCTGCCAATATCCTGCTTGATCGTAACTATGTAAGTAAGATTAGTGATGTTGGCTTGGCCAGGCTTGTCCCTCCATCTGTATCAGATAGTGTCACTCAATATCGGATGACATCCACTGCTGGAACTTTCTGCTACATAGATCCAGAGTATCAGCAAACGGGAATGCTTGGTGTAAAATCTGATATATACTCCCTGGGAATCATATTCTTGCAGCTTCTTACGGGAAAGCCACCAATGGGTCTGACTCATCACGTTGAAAGAGCTATTGAGAAAGGAACCTTCCGTGATATGCTGGATCCAGCTGTACCCGATTGGCCCTTTGAAGAGGCCCTAAGCTTTGCTAAAGTAGCACTCAAGTGTTCTGAATTAAGAAGGAAAGACAGACCAGATCTTGTTAATGTTGTCCTGCCAGAACTGAACAAACTGAGAGAGCTTGCAGAAGATAGTGAGTCCAACTCAATACCATTCAGTGCAGCTCCCTTGGCCAGCCATAGTCAAGTTTCTGTGTCTAAAGTAAGTTTATGCACATTGTCTTGAAACCTGTTTTTTTATTATTATTATTATTATTATTATTATTCTACACACTACACTTCCTGAAGTGCTGCATCCTTTGAACAGGATGAAACTCGGAGAAATTCAAATTAGAATTCACTTGAGTATTTTGATTCCCACAGTCAATTACATTCAGTTTGATATTATTTTTATGAACAATTGCAGGACTTTAGTTATCCACCTTCTGCACGATCAAGCATGGGGAGCTGAAAATAAGTCAAAAGCACAGATGACCGAAAAGTAGTTATAGGTATGTACAGAAAGTTTATTTTCCTTGCCACTTCCAAGTTGCTAATGCCTCTGAAAAGTAATTTCAATTACATCAGAATGAACTACTGATGAGCATGCTTGTACAGTTACAAAGACACTGCACTTCAAATTTTTCCTAAAAGTACAACCTTTCCATATATTATTATGTAATATAATACCATACCAATCGATTTATTCATTGTATGTCATTTATATAAATCAATTGGAAAAAAAAAAAAAAAAAAAATTGCTTCAAATTGCAATCCAGTTGCATTTGGCTCGACTTTATTCAGAAGTTATTTATTTTGTAAATTTCTTAGTCTGTTATTGATGAAATTATTAAATCTACTTGCTAAGTATTATTACAGAAATTAATAGTAAATAGCTTGAGGATTTGATCCAACATAAGCATTACACATACACTGTCTTTCGAAAATATATAAAATGAATAAGCCTTGTAAAAATAATTGCATAAATCTACTGCAAATCTACTTATCTACATGTAGAGACCATGGAGATAGAGAAAAGTTGAAATTATATCCAGTTTCTGAAATTTCATGCATTAGAAAATGAGAAGCCATCATTGGTTGGTGTTCTTGAGGAATACATTTCTCCTTCACTTGCATAGGAAGAGTAATCATCGTCACTGTCCCTTTCCTTCAATTCTTCAATTTTCTCAGTAGCCTCCTTCAAATCCCACCTTCTGTCCACATTCCATTCACAGCAGCACATTCCAATCTTCAGAAGCCTGAGCATTTGACCTTCCCCGTGCCTTCCTAAATTCATGTCCTTATCAAATACCTCACCCGTCCACTCTTCTCTTACAACAGAATTAACCCAGGTTGCCAAATCTGCATTTGGTCCTCTACCCTGTTTCAGATAGTTAGCTGGGAATCGTCCTGTGAGCAACTCAAGTATCAGAATTCCAAGGCTCCACACATCTGTCTTCCTTATTACAAGGTCACTTTGTGTGGATTCAGGTGACTTGTAGGCTACCATGAACCGCTGAGCATGCTCCTTGTTGATCACCGGTGTTAGTGCATAATCAGATAGTACCGGTTCAAATGTGCTGTCTAGGAGAACGTTGGATGACTTGAGATGGCCATGTGGTAGACTTAAGCTTGGCAGCTCCTTGTACAGGTAGGCCAATCCCCTAACTACACCTTTGATGATTTTTAAACGCGTTGCCCAATCAAGACCTGGTTGGTTCGGACTTCGTTTGCCTATTCAGGAAATTTAAATGTGCCTAAGTCACGAGTTAACAAGGAATATAGAAAATTTACACCCCTCCCCCAAAACCCCAATACTGAAATACTATATCTAAGATCAATTAGTAATTTCACTTTTGACATATTTGGTATGTTGAACTGGACAACACTTGACATGATTAAAGAACGAAAAGAACTTAAAATCTTGTTCGTCGTGTAATGTTCAGTGTTATTGAGTACTATGTACCAAATACTCTTTGATAGATAACTTACCATGGAGGTGACTTGCCAAGCTACCATATTCAACGAAATCAGTGATCAAAAGCTTTTCTTCTTTTCCATAGTAGAAAGCCATGAGAGGCAGCAGATTAGGGTGGGATAACTTTCCTAGCCTTCTCATGTGTTCAAAGAACTCTTCTTTTCCCACATTGTTCATTTGTTTGAACCTTCTCACGACCAATGGTTGGCCACTGAAAAGCTCAGCCTTATAAGAAGAGCCAAAACTTCCACTCCCCAATACTTCTGCAGGAGCCATGAGTAGGTTTTCCAATTCAAACCTTTCCCTATCATTCCTCAGGAAGTATAGTTTTCCCTGTTCACCATTTTTCTTGTAGTTTTCAGTATCCTCGTGAGTTGCCTCTTCGGCATAGTGATTATGGACCGATTTCTCGTATTTTAGCGGCATTGCGCGTCGCCAGCATATAAGAAAAGCTATTATAATGACTACTAATGCAACTCCAAACACTGCTGCTATAATGAAGGCAATTTTTGGTATAGACTTCTTTGGTTTGCATGGCTCCAATGGCTTACCACATAGGTTGATATTTCCTGGTCCAATACGAAATATTATTAGACAAAAAGAGGAGGGAGAAAAACACTTGCCACTACCACCTCATCTTTTTTTTTTTAATAACCGTGGATGTTTGGGCCAATTTGTTCTCACCTGAACTAATTCCATGAGATCCTGAAGTTTACGGTCAGATACTCATCTCAGTGATCCCGAGAGGACTCGAAACAACCACCTCATCTCAAACTTAAGTTATTAGGATAGGGTCAAATTTTGTCCTCAACACGTCGTTTTTCTTGTCTTAACATGTCGTGGGATATTTAAACTCAGGCAGATTTGCTTATTGTACCATGTTGAAACACTTCTAATATTCCAAACAAGGAAATTAAATAGGCATTAAAGAAGAATATGTTGGTTGTAAATTACAATGTTAGGCAAGAAATGTTCTTATTTTTCTTAAACTGGATTGTTAAGATAAAGAAAAATTAAGGAGAAATTATCATATTAAAAGAAAATGATTCACGAACCATTAGAAATTAATTAAAGGAGAAGAGGGGGTTTTAATTTTAATTGTATAATTAAAGAAAGTGGCTGTCAACGTTTTGACTTTTGCATTAGGTGCCTTGTAAACAACGTGCCTGCCACTTACAGATAATTTCTACACACACATATATATACATATATTTATAGATTTTGGATATAAAATCTATTATTTTATATTAGTTTCCTCTTATTTTACGAATTTATTTAATTTTTAAATGGAGTGTGAAATATGCATAGTTTTCATGAATTAATTAACTTCACTGTTATTTTTGATAAATAACAATTTTATTTTTCTTGGATTGTGAACACGAACATAAAAGTTTTCGAAATATTTCTCTTTAACAACTTAAATTTGAAGATACGTATTAAAAAAAATAAAATAAAAATCGAATTTAGCCTACGACAATGGAAATTGTTGAAGATATAAATACGAGAATTCAAGTTGATCAAGACTTACCCGAAAACAAGCTTGCATCCTGGCTACTAAGAGTAGATGGTATCAGACCTTCGAGCTTATTATTAGCAAAATTAACAATCAAATCCTTCTGCCAAAAGTCTGGTATCCTCCCTTCAATCTGATTATTTTGAAGCTGCAAATTTACAAGCCTAGGCAATTCCAGTAAAGACATAGGAATTTTACCAGTATGTTCATTAAATCCCAGCACAACTTTCCTCATAGACTTCATCCCTGAAAAAGCATCATCTGGAATATCACCATTGAATCTGTTATTAGCCAAATACAAACTTCTCAACTTCCCAAGTTTCTTTAAATCATTATAAGGAAATGTCCCTGAAAAGTTATTGTTCATCAAACTCAGGCTCAGCAATGGCAAATCTGCGAGTGAATCGACGTCGACTGTACCCTCTAGCCCCATGTTTTCGAGCTTTATACCTGTAAATGTACCATTATCACAAACTAAACCTGTCCAGATAGGTTTGTAGCCACTGCACAAATTTTCCACTGGTTCAACCCAGTTATTCAGCATGGTTGTGTTGGAGAGAGAGCTCTTGAACTTTATGAGGATTCTAGCATAGGATTCATCATCTGATGATGCTCTAATGGCACAGAGTAACAAGGCAAACAACACGAAAAACGAGGTTCGCAAAATATAAGCCATCATAGGAGGTTTCTTGGAGAGTTTTAATCTTGTTTCTGATTATTTAAAGCAATGCTATCGGTGAGCAAAGATAGAAAATGTGTGTGGAAAAAGAGGGTTGTGAAAATTGCATGATTCTGCAGGGTGGTAACAGCAAAGAATAGAAGACATGGAGTGGTGAACTTGACAAAGTGCAAAAGCTGGATTAGGTGTTTTTCGCCGGCCGAGTTTTTTAATGTGAATATGTATATTGTTGGAGACATGTCAATAAGCAAGTTTGTCCTCTCTAGCTCTTAAACGAGTTGATTCAACGTGGTATCACAACTACCAAAAACATTGAAATTAAGTTCGTGGGCACTTGTTTATGAAAACCTCACCTGATGTTTTGAAAACAAACATTAGACACTTGTTTGGTGTAAATTAAAATCTACTTAAAAACTCAAATCAAAGTCAACAATCAATGTAAATACACATTTCATTGGAACACAACTTTTCAACTACATATTTTATCAATGTTTATAAAAATATACTAAAAATATATATATATTTTTTGTTGAAGTAGGAACCCATAGCCGTTACCCGTGGTGCGCACTGGGTAAACCTCGTCTATGTACAATAGTCCGCAAACAACCCAAGAGAGATAAAATCACACTAGGCAAGTCCGGTGCGACGTCTTGACCGAGGAAGTGTTGGCAGGGAATTCGAACGCGTGACCTTCGGTCTCCGCGTTCACCAACTCGGTTACCCCGAAGGGGTAAAAAATAAAGTCTACACCCAAATTGGATTAAATAAATAAAGTCTCTCTCTAACAGCATACACATATAGACGAGGTGATTCTTATATGTTACTGGAATAGCTAAATGTAATAACATATTAAAGCCTCAGTGGAAAGTATTTATAAATGTTTTAAATCATAAATAAATAAAAATAAGTAAGAGGTAAATGAATATTACTCGTGTATCTCTTAGACCGTGTGAATAAAAAGTAATTTAATTGTTTATAAACATCAGCCAAACATAGACTTAGACTTACATGCTTATGAAAATTGTCCGTTATTTTCTCCTCACACAACATGATGTATCGCAAACAAATATTAAATAATAAAGTTTGTCTTTCTCTATCTTAAATTCTTAAATGATATGGTTTAAGATATGAATATATTAAATATATCTATGCATAGTTGATAGTTTCGGAGTTCATTACGCTATATTAGATGGGTGGTAATAACTAGAAACTAATCTTTGACACTTTCTCTTGTTTTTATATGAATGTTTTCTTTATTTATTTCGTTAGTTGGCAACGTTGTTGCAATTGTAACTATCTCAAGTATTTGCATTAATTCGAATATATATAACATTGGAGGTTAAAAAGAAACTTATTTTCTTGGCCATTTTTGCCATGATTTCAATTTTGCAGAATTATTAAGGGTCCGTTTGATTCAAAGATAGAATTTGGGTGCAAAGAAAACGAATTGTAGAGAATTGAATTGCATATAAATTGTTTTACTGAGAATTGTCAATTAATTGTATTTGATTGGAATAATTTTCCACTTGAAAAATGTTGAAATTTTCTATCTTTTGATATTAGTTTGACTTTGTTTTTCATGAAAATTGTCAATTAAAGGGATAAAGTTTATTACAATTGAGGATATAATTTGTTTAGATTGTCAAAAAAAAAAAAAATGGAAATTCTTTTGTATTCATCTGACTTTGTTTTATATGCAAATTGTCAATTTAAGGGATAATTTTTTTTTATTATTCTTATTTTTTTACAATTGGGGATATATTTTGTTTCTATTGCCTAAAAAAAAAAAAAAAGATGAAAAACCAATTCTCACCTAAAATGTGGGAATTTCAATTCACAACGAAAACCAAGAAAATCAGCAAAGGCAGAAAACCAATTATATGGAAAAAAAAGTTGTCATCAAATATGGCAAAAGTGGGAAATGGAAAAAAAGGGTAATTAGCGCAAAACGTCCATACATTTCGTTTTTTGGCGTAGAACGTCCATACTTTTTACATTTTTTGCGTTGAACGTCATTTTTACCAATTTTTAACGTAAACCAAGAAAATCAGCAAAGGCAGAAAACCAATTCTATGGAAAAAAAGTTGTCATCAAATATGGCAAAAGTGGGAAATGGAAAAAAAGGGTAATTAGCGCAAAACGTCCATATATTTCGTTTTTTGGCGCAGAACGTCCATACTTTTTACATTTTTTTGCGTTGAACGTCATTTTTACCAATTTTTAACGTAAAATGATCATTATACCCTCCTATATAAATAAAACAAAAAAGAAAAGAAAAGAAAAATAAAGAACAAATTTTAATATGCTCTTAAACTTTTTTGAAAATACAAATCAGTCCAAAAAATGCCTTTTTATTAGCCCAAATGCGTCTAAATTCCGGCAGTCTTCAACCACCCAAGCCGCCGGACGTTAACACCGGTCAACAACCCTCTGATTCCCCCTTCAATTACCACCCAACCACTCCCGATTTCATCAACTATAGTGGTCGGAATTAATGCTGAAAGTCCACTGTCCTCAAATCTAAAAATCATCAGAAATTACATTCTGGCCACCCCCGTAATCAGAACTCACCACCTTGGACTGATTTGCATTTTAAAAAAAGTTTAGGAGCAGATTGCAATTTTTTTTATTTTTCTTTTCTTTTTTCTTTTATTTATGTAGGAGGGTATATTGGTCATTTTATGTTAAAAATTGGTGAAAAAGACGTTCAGCGCAAAGAATGTGAAAGATAGGAACGTTCTGTGCCAAAAAAAGGAAAAATAATGACGTTTTTCACAAAAATCTTCAAAAGTAGGGACATTTACGCCAATTACCTGAAAAAAAGAGGCTATCAAACATGCCCTAACATTTTGACAAAATCCATCTATGGACCTATATTGGCACAGTTCATGGACCTATGAATGGACCTATATTGGCACACTTCATTACTGTTGCATGGAATGTCCAGCCTTTACCATGGATAATACCATGTTCAGTGTTAATAACATAATATGTTACCGAATGTTACTCGTGTTCATAACACAATGACAGCAAATGATGGATGGTTCATGGTGGCGAACATTGGTGTTTGAGTTGGTATAATGGCCGTGTAATTTCTTGTTACTTGTGTCTAACATAATATGTTACCATTTGTTACCTGTATTTTGTCTGTCTCGACAGGATGGAAGAGGAGTGCTCGTGAGAGAGAAAAAAAAGAGACAGCTCTCTATTTGTAAAACAATGGCATTGAGTGGTGGATGAATTGTAGTGGTGAACAACAATGTTTAGTTTTTTATTGATTTGGGTTTGATTGGTGTTATGGTTTTGGAGCTTCAGTCCGAGCGTTATGGTGGTGACGAAGGTAGTGTTTGAAAGAAAATGGTTTGTGGTTGGTGATGGCTGGTGCAAGGGCAACGATGATAGTGGTAAGCTACAATAGGAGTCAGATGACAGTAATACAGTGGAAGGAGGCGGCGAGGGGTGGTGTTAGGGTTTAGGATGAGAATAACACAGTAACAATACGTAGTTGTACAACTTAAAAAATAAGTTACATAAGTAACACATGGTAACACAATACGTCACTCACATAAAATCAACTTTTTAATAGCAAGTAACATACGGTAACACGGCAACATATATGTTACCTTCAAATGTTATTTTTTAAATTAAAAAAAGTAATATTAAAATAATATTCAACAAGTAACATAGAATACATGTTACCATATCATGTATCTCGTAAAAATATTAATTTTTAATAAATAAATTGAAAAGTTGATCTTAAATGAAAATGAGGCATGTTTGGAAAAAATGCTTGAGGTAAATGTAAAATATAATTTTTTTTGTGAAAAAGATATTTTTCAACAAACATTGTAATTGACATATCTTTTAATTTTTTGGACAAGGCTTTGATGGCTTGACTCGTTTCGATACCACTAAATTAGTTATCTCCTTTGTTAGAAGTTCACGACATGAGATGGTACATGTGTTGGCTCGAAATGTTCAGAGTGAGGAAGATATTTTGTGGGAAAAATGCATAGTTCAGGAATTTACTTTCACGAAAATCAAAAATCAGGTTCCAATGTTTAAATTTGCAAAACTCAGGTTTTTTTATGAATTAATTAATTATATTTTACAATTAATCTATTAAATTAAATATTTAATTGTAATATAATATAATTGACCCACCCACCCCCACCCCACCCCTACCACTTCGGCGACTACTCCGACGACTGTTCTCCGACCACGCTTAATTCCGGCGACTATTTTTCGGTGATCGTTGGCCGCCACATAATTCCGGCGACCACTCCGATTCCAAGGTCACAGATTATTTTGAGGTCACAAATGAAAAAAATTATAGATCACAGATTGAAAAAAATTATAGATCACAAATTAAAAAAAATTGTTGGTTACAGATCAAAAAAATTATATGTCACAGGTCACGTATTTTCAAATTTGTGGATCACAGATTCCTTATTTAGTTACAAATTATCAATTTTAAAGTCACAGTTCAATATCTAAGTCACAGACATCAAAAAAATCGTCACAGTTCAATAGCTAGGTCACAGACACCCAAAATCCAACCACACGTCCCCCAATCCCAGTACATCACCAATACTTGGTCACAGGTCGACCAAATAGTTGGTCACAGACACTTTGTCACATTCGTTGCCGACCTTATTCCCTAAACCACCCACCAATAATAACACCACCAACCACCCAAACCACTAGCGTCGCCACCTAACACACCACCACCACCACCACAACCACAACCACAACCACCGCCATAATAATACAAAACACCCAACCCATCGTCGCCCACACCAAGAAAAACACCACCACCGCCCGTCAACCCCGCCACAGATCTGCCCCACAAATCAGCCCAACCACCAACACACACCACAGATCCGCCCCACAAATCAGCCCAACCACCAACACCGGCAGAATCCAAGATCCGGCAGCAGCCCAGATCTGGCAGTAGCGTCGCGGCGCTGCACGTCGCAGGCAGCAGTGCCTGCGACGCTGCTGCACGGCAGCAACGTCTTCGTTCAGCAGCAGGGGAGGAGAAGGGGAAGATGGAGGAGGGGGAGGGAGAAGGGAGAGGGAGAGGCATGCGGTGGCTGGGCGGTGGCGGTGGCGGTGGCGGTGGAGGCGGCGGTGAGAGATGAGATGAAATGAAATGAATTAGGGTTTGGTTAGAGTTTTATATTTAAATAAAGTTTGTCGGGTAGGTAGTATGGTGGATATATATTTAATTTAATTTAAAAATATTATTATTAATATTAATTGTGAAATTAAAACCTGATTTTTGATTAAATAAAGTATAAACCGGATTTTTAAAAACATAAAACTAAATATCTGATTTAGTGTAATTTCCTCATATTCTATTATGCGGACCAAGATGCAAAAAATTGTTGTCAATGAAGGAATTTAAAAGGGGCTTAAAATCCACTTAAAATGGGGCACAGATTAGTGATCCAATTGATGTCAACATTTACATTGGGTTGGGCCTCGGGCCATGACATTAGGTTAGAAAATGTGAACTATTAAGAAAGTTTCATACATAACCTAAAATACTTTCCAACCTCTTTTTCTACCCAAAAAATATATGGCTCCGTTTGGTACACCTTATTTTCCATGGAAAATGGTTTTTCAACTTTTGTAGTGTTTGATAGGCAAGATATTCCCGAAAAAATGTTTTCCAACTTTTCGAAATTTCCACATATTTGATGAAAACAAATTATTGATGTTTTGGTTGGTAAATATTTTCTAGGTTTTTTTTTTTTGGCAATAAAAAAAAATTATATACACAATGGTAAAAAAATTTATCACTTTTATTGACAATTTTCATGCAAAATAAAGCCAAATGAATGTTATTCGGTATGATAATTTTTTTTTTTCATTTTTCTGGGTAATTGGAACAAATTCTAGACCCAAGGTAGAAAAAATTATCACTTTAATGGACAATTTCCATAAAAAACGAAACCAAACGGACACTAAACTTTCAACATTTTTCATGAAAAATTATACCAATCAAACACAATTAATTACAATTTTCAGTAAAACAATTTCTAGACAAATCAATTCCCTATAAAACATTTTTTTCCTACCCATTTTCCACATTTGCAATCAAACGGACCCTATATGTTTTTTGTACATCACTTTTTTGATCTTTTAGTAACAAAAGTTTACTCATTGTCGCCGTGACCATCCTCACTACCATCGACAACAATATACTTATGTAACACTTATAACCAACCATGTTACCTCGTCACCATTGACGTATATAACACTTTTAACAAACTGTGTTATGTCGTCAATGTCACCACTATTGTTGATGTTATTAGAAAAAAAGTGTAACATTTATGTAATTCTTATAACATACCATATTACACCTACGCAAAGACCACCTCCACTGAACATGCACCAAGACACAAGAGAAGTCACAAAACCTTGACCTCCTCCATCGATACACCACCATCTCCGCCACTGTTGCCAACAAGAAACAAAAATAAATCACCAACCATAAAATAATTACACGAGACAAAGATTTCAAATTTTAGAAATTTTAACTGAAAATCTGACACGGCGGTCACATTGGTGGCGATGCTACAATTATGAAGATTCGTGGTGGATATCTCACCGTAGAAGAGATCATGGAGAGATCTCTATCGTATCGTGAGATCATTGCAGTGGTGTTGGAAGGATGAGATGGTTGTGAACGGTGGCAGTGAACAATAGCTAGAATTTTTAAATGAAAATTTGAAAGTTAAAAAGTGAAAACAATATATTTGTAAGGAAAAAAAAATACTGGGAAACTAAAGTTGTAGTTTTAAAATCATGTATTGCAATTTCCTCTTAGTTTATTTATAATTATTATTCTCAACGAGTTTCTCATAATTGAAATATATATTTTTAAATATTGAATGGTGAAATTTTCATAATTGATAGCAATAAGACTTGCGGCTCAAACTCCTAAACATAGATTTTTCATTGATATATTCTCTATTTCTAAGTATCATGACACCTAAATTACTATAAAGCAGTACAATTCCACGAAATAAAAGGAACCCATCTCTTTAATCTATGACACATAAATAGGGGAAAATTCGAATCTAACCAAATAATTAATTTGTTAATTTATTTCGATAAAGTGGAAAGAATTGTTTGAAATGTTCCTTATTTCATTTGAGTGTAAGTTTAAATCTAACAAACATTGCAATTCATTTGAATGACAAATCCTTTATATTAAAAAGGATTAAGAATCAATTGGTTTACTAAAAGAAAAATGTTAAAACTTGAAACTCCTATTACGATTTTACATCAAATACTTAAATTGTGATTATCATTAAAGTTCAAATTGATTATAAATAAAATAAATAACCACTGTACAGATACTATAGTTACTCATTTTAAAAAGATTGACCTTTTGGAATGAAATCCATCTCTTAATATGATTGAAGTGAGTTGATATCTACACATTCGGGAGTGACCGAGTTGGTGGAGCATGTGAACGCGGAGATCGAATGTCACGAGTCCGAATTCTTTGCCAACACTTTCTCGGTCGAGCCCGTTGCACTGGGCTTACGTAGTGCGGTTTATCTTTCCTGTGTGATTTGCGGGCTACTACAAATGGATTGAGGTTTACCCAGTACGTATTCACGGGTAGCGACTGCGGATTCCTACGTCAACAAAAAAAAAGTAAGTTGATATATATCGACATTACAACGATCAATTTGATAGGAACATTAGATCCATTTTGTAAAGGGAGAAATCGACATTACTTGATAGGAGAGTCACATTTCTTATTGAGGTAAGTTTTTATGGATATTATTTAAAATCATATGCTACAACATGTAACTATTAGAATGATCTCACCACATCAGAATCCCCTTGGCATTGCCCTAAACATCTCATTTTTTAGTTAATCTCCATTGTTTGACTTGCATCTCCACTGTGGTGGTGCATGTGGCAATGGTTTTGTCGTTGGTGGTGCATGTGGTTGCGGTGAGGTGGTGCACGTTTGGTTCTTGTCGTTGTTGGGAGTGGCGGTAGATGTGTCAATTCGGGTGGGTCGGGTCGGGTCGGGTCGGCCCGCCAATTTATGAACACGATAACGGCCCGTGTGAAAAAAGCTTGCCCGCTATGGGTTCCGGGTCGGCCTACAATTTTAGACTACAACTCAGGCCCGCCCGCAGACCTATGCGGGTCGCGGTTTGTTCCGATTTGGTCCGTATGATTATATAAATAAAATTATAAAATATAGAATTTTTCATATTTATAGCAAAAAATATTTTTTTTGTTAAAGTTAAACTAAAAATTGAACAAAATGATAAATTCATATTTATACCGAGAAATGTTTACATAGAATTCAAATTTAATGTGACATGAATTATTTATAACTTTGCAAAGTTAAATTTAACTTAAACAAATAACAATTAAATGCATTTCTAATTATTATTATCAAATATTTATAGCATAAGTACATCTTAACTAGGTTGGCACCCACTTAACTATAATATTTAATTTTTTTTCACCGGTCGCGGTTAACCGCGGCCCATGAAAATGCAACCCGCGAAGCCCGCGGGTAACACCTCCTTGACCCGTGAACATCCCGCTCGAGTCACGGGTCGACCGAGGTCTCGGGTCGATCCAGACTGGTTTTCACGGGTCTGGCCGGCCCGTCTTTCTTGACACCTCTAAGTGGCGGTAGCAGGACGACGACAACCAAGTGTAACCAAGTTTATTTTCATTGTGACCATCTTAACCAAATTTATATTAATTGTGACTATATGTGACTTGGTTAAATTCACAAATTAGATTGACCTGTATTATTTGTGACTAACTGTGATAAAATTTGTTTTCGGCCTAACTTAGTCACAAACAGTCACACTGAAGATAAATTGCATCACAGTTAGTCACAAATAACACAGGTTAGTGAAAGTAGTAATTATGGTTGTGAATTTGAGGTTAAGGCGGTAGTGGTTGTGCATTGGAGGTGATGATGGTGGTGACCGGTGTGCTGGTCTGCGATGTGTGCATATTTATTTGTGATGACCCTCTGTGATCAAATATGTGTTGATTATGATAGATTGTGACATACTATCACAGTTAAGATTTGAGATGGTCACAGATAGACACACTGAAGAAAATTTTGGTTACATTGAAAGTAAATTTGTTCACAATTAGTCATAGATAACATAGTTAGTCACAAATCTTGGGTGATTTCGTGAGGTGGGTGTAATCTCAAAAAACCGTTTTAAATTTTTTTTAAAGGTTAGGGTCGGGTGGGTAGAGGTGGTTTCGAGAAGAGTGTAATCTCCATAAAAGATTTTTAATTTTCTAAAATATTTTAGAAGTTGGGGGTGGATGGGTGGGTTCTCGAGAAAAGTTTTCAATTTTTGAAATTTTTTTACAGGTAGGTGGGGAGGTTCATGAGATGTTATTAAGGGTGTGAGTGTGGGTGGGGATACTATTAATTGGGTGGGGATAATTAATTCCAATTAGTTATATATTATATATATTTTTAATTGGAATTAACACTTGAATTTTAAAATAATTTGACAAGTTGATTAATTTTGAAATGTAATTCTTATATATAACATATATTGTTCCCTGCATTATAACGTGATTCATTGTACCTAAACCCAATTTGTTGGAAATTGGAAGTCCATTTCTATAGGGCAATTCGTTTACCATTTTGTCTAAACTCACCCCCCACAAGCTTTAAATGTAGGTCACATGTAGACAATCTTGGGCCACGGCTTAATTTTCATGCTTTACCTTGTATGAGTATTGATGTGTGGCGTGGCGTGGCGTGGCGTGCATCATATAGTCAGAAAGCTTTAAATGCAGGCCCCATTTAGACAACCTTGGACCATTGCTTAATTTTCAATGTGTGATGCCTGGGGTGGCATGCATCATATAGTGAGAAGCTTGTAAAATTCATATATAGAATGATCATGTATTTTTTGAAATTTAGACTTTCTTGATTTGGTCAAATTGAATAGTGTATGTCACGTTTTGTATAAGGGAAATGGATTGTGTAACTTCCACAGACAACTCAAATGAGGTAGTAAACAATAAAGATAATATTCAAAATGTAATACTTTTTTTTTATATAATTGTTCATTACGGCTTCTCATATTTTGAAAACGCCGTATAATAGTCTCGTTGGTAATTTCATTAAATACATCATTTTCAATGTACACAACTAAACTATCATTCATCAATTGGTCTCCAATCTGATTACGCAGTCGATTCTTCACAATATTCATAGCAGAAAATACTCTTTCAACTGTAGCAGTAGTAACATGAAGAATTAATCCTAAAGTCACAAGCATGTAAACTAACGGATACACTTTATTTCTTTTGGTCACAACGAACTTCAATGCAAGTTCACTACGTCCCTTCAATTCTCCAAACTCTTTGTTAGAGCGCATATCAACAATATAGTTTCGAAACTGATCATCAAGTGCCGTGAGCTTTACTTTTGAAAAATCTTTAGGATAATACTTAGCCAAACGAAACGAATTAATGTATCCTTGTTAAAAGAAGAGAATGAATTATCGGGGCATAAACATGCTAAACAAAGGAGTAACTATGTACTTACCTCAGAAAAATGATCATTCAATTCTTGAAGTTGCATATCAATGACATAATAATATAAATCAACTGGGAAGCGATGAAAATTTGTCATTTCTTCAATATTATGCCTTGAGCGACCGGGTGTACAAACACACTATCCACATCAGGAACATCAATATTATGCTTTTGACAAAAAGAAATGACTTCATCCAGAAAAAAATAATCCTACTCATTGTCCATCATCTCTTGGAGTCTCTGTTTGCATACTGACACTAAACTCATGACATTTATAATATCCTGATCTTTTCTTTGTAAAGCCTTAGACAATTCATTTGAAATCTCTAAAATGGTTCTCATGAGATGTAGATTAAACATAAACTCAAAGGACTGCATTGAGTCCAATAGATTATCAGCCTCGCATCTTTGTTCACGTGTTGATCCATCAACCAAAATCATTTCAATGACATCAATTATAGGTGAGAACATCAAAATCAAACTAATCAAAGTACGATAATGCGATCCCCAACGTGTCTCATCAAAACGCACAATAATACTTTGTTGATTAAGACTCCGTCCACTTCAAATCTCACCATTACTGAGTGCTTCAAAAATTATGGCTTCTTGTTTCTTTCGAAGAATATCACAACCAAATTAAAGAGTGACTGGATTTTCTTGTGCTTCTTTGTTATGGTTACAAAAGCTAATTGAAATTGATGAGCAAAACAATTAATATAAAAGACACTTGGATTCTCTTTCAAAATAAGCGCTTTGAGACCATTGAACTTACCTTGCATATTACTTGCCCCATCATAATCTTAATCTCTCAATCTAGATATACGCAATCCATATCTTGAAAATAATTTATCTATAGCCGCTTTGAGTGATATAACTGTAGTACTGGAAACATGTTTAATCCCAATAAAAGGTTCCACCACTTCCCGTCTTATCCACGTAACGTAAAACAACAAACATTTGCTCTTTCACTGAGATATCTTGAGATTCATCAACTAAAATTGAAAAGAATGTATCATCAATATCTTTGATGATAACATCAATCGTTTCAACAGCTGCAACAGTTACAATATTCTTCTGAATTTTTGGTGATGTTAGTTTGTGATTTTTTTGAGCATTTTTCAAAGTGACAACCTTAATCCCTTCATTATGATCAACTAGAAACTTCAACTGTTCCTGAAAGTTACCTTGATTATTTGACTCATCGCACTCATCATGACCACGAAAAGCTTGTCCTTGACGTAAAAGAAGTCGAACACAATCAATGGATGCATTCAAACGAGTTCGATATACACTCTAAGCTTGTTTTGACTGTTTGAAGAAAATTGTCTCAATATGTTGCTCTTGATTCATTAAGGCTTCACAGTTGCTTCGAGATTGATTGTGTGCACTATGGACGTCTCCAATATGAACTCCAAGTCTATCCTTCTTTTTAAAATTTTGGAACCCTTCTTTCACAAAAACTTCACCACCTCCTTGTTCTCCATTGTTTGGTCCGAAAAGATAACAATATAAGCAAAATGCAGCATTCTTACTTATACTGTATTCTAACCAATCACCATATTCATTAAACTAAGCAAGAATGAATCGCCTTGATTTTTTACGTAGAAACACATGGCTCTGAGGCTGACACGGACCTCTTTGCAAGTATGTTCTTCTTATTTGATCTTGAAGATTAACATTGTAACCCATTATTGGAGTTCTTAATCCAGGATCCGTGGGAAGTTTTGCAATATCAATAGCTCAATACTTGCTTCCTTTGCTTCATCATTTTCTTAGGGGAAACGAGTGTCATCAATACTTGCTTCATTTGCTTCATCATTTTCTCCAATAGTAGCATCCTCAACACTTGCTTCCTTCGTCTCGACATTTTCTTCAATAGAAATTTCATCAATGCGTTGTTTCTTTGCCTCAACATTTTTTTCAATAGAATTTTGAGATATTCGTTTAAAATATCTCAACATATCTTCCTACAAATCAAACAAAGAATGCATAAATATACCATTAGTGAAATGGCAAAGGTGAGATAACACTGCTAGTCATTAGTAGCTTCAATTTATTTTCCCACAATTGGATTTCGGTGACATTAATATTATACAAATACAATAAGGTTATCCAGCTTCCTGCATCCTTCAGCAGTGAGGAAAACACTTAAAATCTATATGAACAAATAACAATCAACAGTAGTTACAGCACCTGAGTAATACCAGGACGGCAGGGCAACAAGATAGAAAAAGAATCCAAAACACAAGTATGAATGAATGAATGCCCATAGCAATACTAAACAAATTGGACCAACTCAATCCTAACGAACTCTAGGAAGCAGGAATCCTCAAAATCAATGAATGCCCACAGCAATACCAAACAAATTGGACCAAAATTATCCACTCAACTGGACCACGAAAGAATACAAAAAAAAAAAAAAAAAACCAACCAAAAGCCGTGTACAACATGAACAATAGGGGTCAAATGCACAGACAAAGGTACAAAACCAATGCCCAAATCTCCGTAAAGAGCCGATAAAAGGAGCAGCAAAATGAGGCAACCACAAAAGTGTGAGAGACAAAGACAGTCACAAAGAAAGAGAGGCTAAGAGCAAGGCATGTCCGAGAGCAGCATAAGGTACAAGCCATTAATAATATAATCAACAATTCAACATCCAAGACCGTTTCTTAGAGGCTAAACTATTCAAAAAACTTGCATAGGAATGAATTATATCTCGTGTCTAATGTGTCGGACTCTCGCGAATTGATGCAGCCTGCATGTGGATTTGAATTCGGGGAAGGAATTAGGGGAAAAGGGAAAGGGAAGGGTGGGTGGGTGGGTATTGGGCTAAATGCTACTGAGCTTATTTCAAAAGACGGGCTTGGGTGGTTGGGTGGGCTTCTTTTTTTATTTTTTTTGAAGGAATTTTTTTTTCCGCCCAGTGGGGGCATTGAAGCCAATTTTTGTTTTTGGCCCAGTGGGGACAACTGCTCCCACTGGGCCCTTAATGGGTCCGCCCCTGGGTCCTACGCGGAATCCTTCTCAATAAAAAATAAATAAATAAAATATCTCACCCCCATGTGAATTGTTTGTAGGGGTTCTGTGAACCCCCACTTGTACTCTTAGCATTTCTCTTTATATAAATTGTTAATTTAATATTAGTTGGTCTTCTTGTTCCAACATTTTTTGACACTTGGAAAATACATAAAACTATTATTAAATTGATATATAATGTTGATACTTGATTGTATTAAGGTATTTTTTCTAAGAATATGTCTTATCGAAATACGCTTTCGAGATAGTATATCCTTTATCTTGGTGGACTTGAGTTTTTACATAATTTATGAATTCAGCTTAGCATATTCATATTACAATGCGCGTTTTTGGCATAATTTTCACGTGCTGATATCTACCAATTGTCACTTACTCAACATGATATCATATCTTATGTGAATTGTATCCTATAACACGGTTAAATTCATAGCGAACGCACACGAGATAGTATGGGGCGCTTATGGAGTCATCAATTCGGGCTTTCTAATCATCAAGGACTCATGGGGTTTTGACCTTGTTCGAAGAGTAATTTTAACACTCCTTTGAGATGCTTAAGGTTGGTCTTATATGCTCATGCCACGTCTTTCAACGTTGTTGCTCGCTTAGTAACTATGTTGGCACCTAGGTTGTCTCTGAGGCACGGGATAACTGGCCGATACGCACCGAGCACAAGCTTAAAAACTAACTCAAATTCCATCACTAGAAGCCTTTTGGATAAGAATGCATAATATCTTACTCGTCCATACTCTAATTGACACGTTTTTTTTTTTTATCACAACTTCAATATCACATCAATTCCCTTCTGTGTAGGAGGTCACAAACGTTTACATGAAGCCAACATGCAATGGACAACTCAAAGTTGTCATACTAGTAACTAATTCAATTCTTAGCTTGATTATAGTTTTTATCCTCAAAATCATGAAACTACTATTCATCTGCTTTGTATGATAGATCGTATAACCGTGGACTACGTGTGTATAAAATTAAAACCTAATGCATATTGTACTCGCTCCCCCCCCCCCAGTTAACTTCCTTCCCTTAAAAAGAAGAAAAAGTTTTTGGTTCACGTGTAATATTATTTTATAAAAGATTGTGTAGTTAAAAATAAGGAGAAAAATAAGTTTTTGGGATAACGAGGGCTTAGTTAAGTTCGTTTGTCTTTACGATTGACCTTTTCAAACACGCGTTCGAAATTGTTACCCTTAATTTGGGAGGATCACGCATTACTATGAAAAAAATAAATTAATAATCATATCATGTATAATATCGTGTGTTGAACACTAGGCTTATGTTGGTTCATGTTTATAAACACTTGGTCATTTTTTCTTCATAAATTTCTAGATATGCACAAGTCCTAAATATTTATTTATCACTTTTTTTTTATTTGTAATTTAAATCATTTATAAACACTTTTTCAAATATATTCATACTGAGATAGAAGTTGACCCGTGGGACAAATATAACTAATAAATCTAGCCAAAAGTTAACTCGTCTGACATATATAACTATTACGAAAAGTCCCCTTGTACATAATGGGGGGTTACCGAATGGTGTACCCCCCTCACAATGTGTGCGGGTCCCGTGTGTGTTTTAAAATGACGGCTCATGGTCCCCACCTCCTAATGTGAGTGGGATGTAAACGATTAGGTAAAAAATTATGTACATATAGCATAACCCTAACTATTAAAAAACTCATTTCGATGAAGTTGCCTTTTCATAGCTCGATTTGGACAGACAAATTGACTCGTGGGACAATTTTCAATACGGGGATTGTCCTTTGTAATAATTAAATTGTTTATGGTGCAGAAAAGTCTTACTTTTTCAAACAAGTTACACAAACATGTTTAATAGTAGGTAAAAATTCAAGGCATGATTCGTGTCGACACATCATTAGATAGTTTGATAATAAAAAAAAAAAAAGTACAACATTCAATTATTATTTGCCACATCACTCTGTCACCTCCATCCATGTCCTTGAGCCTCTCCCAGAAGCATTATTCTTACTTTTCATGCACGCGGAATTCATGCTGCCATCAATCTTAGCCATGTTTGGTTTACACGAAAATCAGGATTTTAGTAAATTTTGATAAAATATATGATTAAAAAATTATTGATCACATTAAATATGTGATTATAACTAATTATTAATTTTAATATAACTTTTTTTGATCAACAAATAAAAATATGTACAAGCGATAAAGATCTAAAGACCTAACGTTAATGACTCAAAATGAATCAAAATAGAAGGATACAATGAAAACTTAACTTTGTATACATGTGTTTTGATCTTAAAAAACCAGCCTATTTCTAGCTGTTCAAATATGGTAAATAGTGCTGGCCAATGCAATTCTCTTGGCCTCACTTTGCCAAGTAGTCCCACATCCCCCTTTTTGATCCCTTTCAAAGCACTAGTAGTTGTAGACATGGCTCTAGTGATGTTGAACCAAGCTCTAATCTGCCCCCATATTGCCGAACTCATAACACATTTGAAGAAAAGATGTTGAACTCGAAACTTCCTTTGGTCGAAAATACTCACAAGCGTTAGAAATGCTTACGTTGTCGCCTCGAATCCAATTTGAAATTCTTTGAATGGCTGCTTGCATTGATCCCTGAGAATGCTTCAATAAATTCACGATCGAAATTTCTTCTTGATCAACGTTTGAGTCATCCTTTTTGGATGAGCAGTCCCAAATAGCAGCCTGACTCAAATACACGTGGTTGATGACCTATAATCTATCTTTCTTACCACTTGATGTCGTGAAAACTCAGTCCTTACTTTTACGGAGACAAACATTTGTCCAAACAACTAACGATTTTCTAGAATTCCAAAGGAAGTTTCTAGAAAGCCGTATGATTCTACCCATTGCCGTGGCTAGAATTGGGAAGATATTATCTTGTGTACCAATTTCTTAAATGTAGACATTGATAATATTTTTGTGCTACATTATCACTTGGGCGTATTTATTGAACATCGATATCATCATCCTTTTGCGGCTCATCCATATAGAATAATTTTGGAAAAATATGTTCTTGTCTTGTCTTACTTTTATTTACAAAGGTAGAATTCAACATCATATGCCTCTGAAAATGCCCAGATGAGAACTGTGATTTGTCTACTAGCAGTTTATATTTTGAGCTTTTTCTTGTAACTTGAAAATAAGCAGAAACAGATATAGATACTTTTTTTTGACAGATTATAGAGTGGTCCATTTTCTTCTACTTGCCTAGTTCAGAATTCAGGACCATCCGAGCGCAGAGCCTGTGATCTTTGTGAATCAGCTTTTCTTTATTGTCATAATAATTGGATTGGTTCTATTCATTTGGATCGAAATAAGTTCATCATTGATATTCCTAAAAGTATTATTATTTGATGGATTTGTACATTTTTTATGTAACATAATTGGATGTATAGATCGAGTTTTTACACAAAAAATTGTCGATGTATGTATCCAGCAGGTACTATTAGTTAAAATATAAATTATTATTTAATAAGAATAAGATTTATCGGAAATGCTCCTACGGAAAGATTGGAGGTTCGAAGGGATTGAAAGAAAGTAGTTGTGTGGAAATGTAAGTATAAAACGGTTCGAGATGTTATAAAACTTTCCAAACATGCAGCTAGGTGTCGTGATTACGGTGGTGTTGTGGTTACAATTATGAAGATTAGTGGTGATATCTCACCGTAATGGAGATCGTGGCGAGATCTCTATCGGGAGATCATCGCGGTGGTGTTGGAAGGATGAGAGGGTTGTGGGCGGCGGCGGTGAACAATAGCAAAGATTTTAAATGAAAATTTGGAAGTTATAAAATGACAACAATATATTTGTAATTAAAAAAAAATACTGAAAAGGTAAAGTTGTCCTCTTTTCTTGTTTATAATTATTATTCTCAAAGTGTTCCTCAAAATTGAAATATATAGTTTTAAATATTGAATGATGAAGTATTCATAATTGATAGCAATAAAATTTGAATCTAACCCTAATAATTAATTTGTTAATTTATTTCGATAAAGTGGAAAAAAATTGTTAAGAATCAATTGGTTTACTAAAAGAAAAATGTTAAAAGTAACTCCTATTTTGATTTTACATCAAAAAAAAAAAAAAAAAAACTTAAATTGTGAATATCGTTAAATTTCAAATTGATTATAAATTTGTAAAGGGAGAAATCGAAATTACTTGGCGGGGGAGTCACGTTACTGATTGAGGTAAGTTTCTACGGATATTATTAAAAATCATGTGCTATAACACGTAACAATTAGAATGATCCCGCTACATTAGAACCCTCTTGACATTGCCCCGAAAACATCTCATTTTTTTGTCACTCAATCTCCACTATTTGACTAACATCTCAATAAAAAAACACCGATCTTTCAACGCAGAGAGTACAAAGACGCATCTCCTTTTCTTTTATTGATCTGCTTCAGTTGAAATTATATGTCAACTACAACAACAGTAACAACAACAGCCGTTTGTATCCAAAAAGGCTTTCTCCATTGAAGTTTTTTTACAATTCTTACAAGTATGACAAAGAAGGCAAAATAAGGCCCCGTTTGAGCCATATTTTTCCTCATTAAAATAAAAAAATATGGCCGTTATCCATCACATCAACATTTAAATTCAAATTTTCTATCTCTTGTGTGGACCCCAATAACGACTATATTTTTCATTCTCATTTTCAAAAAAGGTGGCTCAAACAGGGGCTAAGTAAATAAATTCATTGAAAAATCCCATTAAAGATATGGAAAATTGATAGGATATTAAGTGGTGAATTAGGTCATACTTACATTATAATTTCTAGTTTTATTGTACCTAAACCCAATCTGTTGGAAATTTGAAGTCCATTTATTTCTATGACAATTTGTTTACTATTTTGTCCAAACTCACACCCACAAGATTTAAATGTCGGTACTCGGTCCCATGTAACAAGATTTCAACCAGAGGGAGAAAGATGTGATGTACAGGTTCAATGAACCTAGACAATTTGACTATTGCTTAATTTGGGACATGTTACATGTACATAAAAATTAGTACATAAGGATGTCAACACCTTCACATGAGTAGGGTCTCAAGTTGTGACGCAGAACGGAAGTAACAAGATTTACTAGCGTAAATCTTGAAAACAAGAAAACTGGAGTTCTCCATGAACGAAATTTTATTCAAATCAATAATGACGGAAAAACGTCCAAAAGCCTTTAAATAGGCATTACAAGAAACCCTAAAAACATAGAAAATGAAATTGTTCCAAAAATAGCGAAAATCTAAAACGGCAAATACTAAAATTGATCATTCGGTGGCCTAAACAAAAGAATTTGACTAAAATCACGAGATCTCGGGTATGCCTCGAGTCCAACTTTTCGGGCCGTTTCCAATCAACCTGCCAAATTTCAGCCAATTCCGATACCGTCGCGACAAATGACAAAATTACCCTTGACGCGATTTTTCTTTGCCAATTTTCTGTCCAACACTTCCTCAAACTCAAAACCTAGTTGTCCTACATCAAGTTGTCTTGGGTTAATGAACCTAGACAACCTTTGACTAGTGCTTAATTTGAGACATGCTACACGTACAAAAAAATTAGTGTACACCAAGAATTATTCGCTTAATTTTTATCATGCGTTTGCCATGTATGATGCATGGGGTGGCATGCATGACATAGCGAGAAACTTTTGAAATTCATATATAGAATGAGCATGGATTTGTTGAAATTTTAGACTTCCTTGATTTGGTCAAATTGAACGCTGTATATCACATTTTATATAAATTGTTAATTTAATACTAGTTGGACTTTTTAGTTTGACATTTTTCACACCGAAGAAATACATGTAACTACTATCGAATTGACTAGTTCAATTGACTAGTTCAGATTTGATACAAATTAAAATTCAGATTTAAATCTAAATCAAAGTCAATAATTAATTTTAATCATACATTTTATGTGATCCATAACTTTTCAATCACACATCTTATCAACTTTTAACAAAATTCACTAAAAATCTGATTTTACTTCCTGTCAAACAGGAGCAATAATGTTGATACTCGATTGTATCAAGGTATTTTTT
The DNA here is from genome assembly GCA_019097785.1 of Fraxinus excelsior. Classification (NCBI taxonomy): domain Eukaryota; kingdom Viridiplantae; phylum Streptophyta; class Magnoliopsida; order Lamiales; family Oleaceae; genus Fraxinus; species Fraxinus excelsior. The sequence continues at coordinate 22,532,613 of CM032640.1, read as the reverse complement.
TTCTAAGAAGACGCCTTATCGTGTAATGTGCATTTTGGCATAACTCTCATGTGCTGATAGCCCTAGTCAAATTGTCACCTATTCAACACGATATCACATCTTATATAAATGGTATCCTATAACAAGATTAAATCCGTAGCCAACACACGCTAGATAGCGCGTGGGCTCTTGGAGTGATCACTTCGGGTTTTCTAGTCATGTAGGTCTCGCAGCATTTTTTTTCAGTGTTATGGCTCGCTTAGCCTCTGTTTGAAACCCATTTTTAGGTGAAGAGAAATTTTGGAATAGTAATTGATGTGAGAATGTGTGGTGGAAAAGTGATGAAAAGTTCTTGATTTGTGTGTAATATTATTTTATTTGGAGGATGTGTGGTTGAAATGAAGAATGATAATGAGAAAGAGAAAGATAAATAGAAATTAAAGGGTGTCAAACGGGGCTCAGTAACAAAGTTGGCACCAAGGCTGTCATTGCAGTACGGGGATGACTAGGTCGAACAAACAGAGCCTGTCCCTCTTATTCATCCACTTTTTATTGCATTATGTTTCACGTGGACGAATATAATTAATAATAATAATTAAAAATAAATAAATTTCCATGAAGTTGCCTTTTCGTAGGTACGAATTGACTCGCGAGATAATTTTCAACACGGGGAGGGAATCGTCCTCTGTAAGAATTAATTAGTCTAAATATATTGGGCGGTGCAGACAAGACTATTACCTCCTTTTTCATGCGCGCGGAATTCACGCTCCCATTAAAAATAATTTTTTATTAGAATTTAATAATAATAATAATAATAATATATAAAAGAAAATTTATACTTTAATAAAATTAATTGTTAATTTTAGCTTCAATTGTTGAACCAAACATGAACTTAGTAAAAAATATGACCATTTCTTCATTTCACTTCTTATTATTTGGTAGAGATTAAAATCAGATTTTTAGTAAATTTTGAGAAAAGTTGAAAAATAGAAGAGTTAGGAATTTGAAATTTATTTATATGAGAGATGTAACGTGGCTATAATTTTGATCAGATAGTAAACTCGCGGTTTTCTTTTAACATCGATTTCTTTTTTTAATTAACTTAGTAAATAACGTCATTTGGTGATTGAAGTAATTAACCCGTAAAACTATTGATTAACGAAAGGGAAAATTTCATAATTAAGAAGTTTAGTTTTACTAATTTCAAATTTAAGATATTAAGGCTGTGTCTGTTTCTGCTGAAAAACATAATTCATACCGTTAGTTTCAAAATGTAGTCGCAGTTTTTTACTTGTTCTCTCACGGTTGGGTCCCATTATTTGAAAATAACGGACTGAAAATTGATTTTTTTTGTGAAAACAATCTTCATCGGACATGCCCTAAGTTTAAAATTTCGAATTTCAGAGTTTTATTTTATTTTATTTATAAATATATATTTTATTAATTAAATACATTAATGTCATAATTCCATATAATTTGGTCACAAATCACAAATTTTATTTCACAAATTATTTTATAATCACAATTCAAAAATTTTATAGGTAACAATTTATTTATCGGTTACAAATCAAAAATTGAAATGTCACAAATTATTTTATGGTCACAATTCAAAAATTTTACTTGTCACAATTTGTTCATCGGTCACAAATAAGAAATTTTATAAGTCGTAAATTATTTTACTGTCACAAATTAGAAATTTTATAAGTCACAAATTATTTTATAGTCACAATTCAAAAATTCTATAAGTCACAATTTTTTCATCGATCACAAATAAAAAAATTTATACGTCACAACTTGGTCACAATTGTATAAAATTTAGTTACAAATTCATTTATCGGTCACAAATCAAGAATTTTATAATCACAATTCATTTATTAGTCACAAATCACAAATTTCATAAGTCACAATTCAAATTTTTAGGTCATATATTATTTATTAGTCACAATTTATCGATCACATGTTATTTTTTAGTCACATAATACCCAAATTAATGGTCACAATCTTAAATAATTGGTCACAAACCCTGTTAATTCCACTACCTACCCCAATCTACCAGGCACCACCACTTCCAACATCTACCACCACCGCCGCTTGTACTAACCATCCCCTCAAATTCATTATGTCCTACACCTACACCTACTACAACCACCCCCATCAACAAAAAAAATACTCAAACAAGTCATTGCTATTACCATCCTGCACGTGCACTTCAATACACGACAACAGCCACCACCAACAAAAAAGTTCCTAAACAAGCTATTGTCAATGCCGCCACCACCACCACCGTCATCGCCGCCACAATACTCCACAAATCCACTCGAAAACTCCCGCCACCACAAAATCAAAAGAAGAAATAAACAAAGTAGGCGGCTGGAAGGCCTCGCATGTGGACAACAATGAGCGACGAATGCTCAATTACGCCGATCTCACAGGTGGGAAATCATTCGTCGATCTCGCAACTGCATTATCCAAAATTGGTCTTCCTTTGTCTTGCGACCACCTTATCAGTCCTTTTTTGATATCGGATGAGAGTAGAGAGTGAGAAGAGAGAGCGGTGGAGAGTGGAAGAGAGGGCGACTGAGAGTGGAGAGAAGAAAGAGAGAACGGCGGAGAGAAGAAGGCAGAGGGAATGATAGAGAGAAGAGAGAGAAAATTGGGATGAAATTGATTAGGGATTGGATGAAAATTGCACAATTAATATTTAATATTTAAAAATAAAATATCTAATTTTTGAAAAGTGAAACTTTTGATCAGATTTTTGAAATCGATTCTTTAAATTTCTGGTTTTGTGTAATTTCCACTTAACGAAATCATAGGCCCGTCAAGCATTTCTTTCAAAAAAAAATTAGGAGGATATGATAATTATGGTGCCTTTTTAAGTATAATCCATAATATTCATTATAATTTATAGAATGTTATAAGCTAGAGAAAAAGTGAAAAAATAGAGAAAATCAATAGATTATATATATTTATAGGTAAGAACTAGGGTTGGAGGGGTAAAATGTTCATAATAATTATGGCAGCATGAAATACAATTATCATTCATTCACTAGTAAAGAGATTTAACATTTTTGAACAGTAAAAAAGGCATTAAGCAATTTTGGTGACACAGTACATGTTGACCCCGAAAAATGACCCAAATACGTGGCCAACAGAATTCTTCCACGTGAGCTCCTTCCTGTGCATAGTAACACACCATTTGTCATTCGTAGCCTTTTTTGGTAGGGGTGGAAGCGATCGCGAGTTGGTAGACAGAATATGGGACATTCGGCGATGATGTTCACCGTAATGTGATTTTTAGTAGTGGTGAGCTTATGGGTGGTGATAATATAAAACATGTGCTTCTTTTCTCTTTTCAGGGACCAACCCCTCCTATAGTGCAAGTGTGAGTATTTATAATGAGAAGGGAATAAGAGAAAAATCGTTAGATGTGAACACGTGGCTTTGAATTTAGGGCGATCCTCAATCCGTCAATCCATAGGTGGGCAGTTCATTTAATGCTTCTTAACATTGTAAAGCGTTGACCTAACATTTTGGAGCTTGTCATACGTCCCATCAATAAGTTATAAGGATTTGATTCTTGAGATCTTTCCATGGAAGATCTTCCCACTATGCAAGATTGAAGTGGAGCGGTTGAGACAAGATTGTTAATCGCGTTTTGGATGTATCATTGCAGACATAGTTTCGATTGCGACGAAGTGAGGTAGAGTGCGGGCATTTGCATCCGCCATGGGAGGCAGATGAAGTTAGTTTGTCCGCCACGTGGCGAGGCAAATCAATTCGTCCCCACGTGGCAAGATAAATCAGTTCATCCCCACGTGACAGGGACAAAATCAGTTTGTCATGGTGGTGGATTAATCCAGTTCATCCTTTATGTGGCGTATGTATTGAGTTCAACTCTCGGTGTGGGAGATAACTTGGAAAAACCTGTAATATTACTTTTTCAAAAGTTCAAATCTTTTTATAAAAATTAAGCTAGTTGTACCTTCATGGTGTACAACTAGTTTGACACTCTTTGAGATATCAAAATTGAGGTTATTGATTTGAATAAATGCTGATAAAGTTAATGGTAAAATTGTATATGTCAAAGAGTATAAGTAAAGTTGTCAACCATAATATAATGTAAGTATGGTAAAATTATTTTTATAATGCCTCTAAAATTGAATGGATCATTACACCCTCAATATCGTAATCCCATTTCGAGAATTACCCTTGCATTCGTTAGCCCTCTTTGTTGTAGTTGAGGGTAAGATGGATATGCCAAAATTCGAATAAATCCCACTATTTTTCGAATAAATCCCCAAATAGTGGGGATAGTTTCACAGGGGTCTTACTGGCCCCTCACAAGGGGACGGGCCCCACATGTATTAAAAATAAATAAAAATTGTGCGGGCCACATCATGTGTCTTGTTTGTAAACTCCCCGTGACAAAACTTCATGTACTCCAAACATCATTCGACAAAATTCAACTTGCAATTTACCCTTGAAAAGTCAAATGAAGACGATGAATATCTCCCACTTCATCGACACGCCATTCAATGCGGGCCCACCATAGGAGGGAGTGAAAATGAGTTTTCTTGCATTTTAATAAGGCTCAATAATATACATCTCGCTAAAAATCTTATTTAGGAGCATCTCCAAGAGATTCTTTATTTTTAAAGAGTATATTCTATTATTTGGAGAGTATCTATAAATTAAGAGACTTAAAATTTTGAAATACTCCAACAAACTCTTTATATTTAACACTTAATTTTACTACTCCTAAAAAATATTTATTATTTTGTTTATATTTTATTTTAACTAGTTTTTCTTTAAATTATTTTATTGTTTCCATACATTGAAGATGAAACACTTTGAATGCATTTAATTATAAAGAGTGAGTTTGACTCTTCAAATTTCAATAGTCAAACTCACTCCCTAAATTAAAATATTAATTTAAAGAATCTCTTGGAACATGATTTTAAATATTGACTCTTTAAAATAAAAAATCATCTCATATTTAAAGAGTTTCTTGTAGATACTCTAAAAACTCCACGACACAAAAATATCAAACGAAAAAAATGCATTTACTTTTAGAGTATTAAAAACAAACACCGTCTCATTCAAACCTGGCTGCAAAAATCTAATGGAATAAAAATCTGAGCGAAGGAAAAAAGTACAACTACTTTCTTGATTTCGATCACAGAAGACTTTTGAGTTGACACGTAGCTATCTTGTATACCAATTTCTTAAATGTGGACGATGTCAACTACATTATCACTTGAGTGTATTTATTGAACGATATTATCAATGTCCTGTAGCTCATCTATATAAAAGAATTTTATAAAAAATATGCCTTGTCATGTTTCCTTTAATATAGTGCTTTGAGTTGTGCAATAAAACCTAACTCATACATCTAACCCCAAGTTAACTTCCGTTAGTTAGTTAGGTATTTATCCTTGCTATTTACCTTTTCCAACCCATAGCTTTAGGGGGCTTACGCCTTTGAATTAGACTACACCTTATTATAAAAAGAAATAGATTACTAATCCTATCATGTACAATATAATAGTGTGCTAAACAATAGGCTATGTTTGACTTATATTAAAAAAATGTCTATCAACACTCAAAATATTCTTTAACCACACATTTTGATCTACTTGTTCATTAATTATTTTTATTTATTTATACCCTTTTTAATACTTTCCAAACATGCTCTTAGGTGTAACATTGCTTACTAAATCTGTCAATTAACAGGGGCAGACGCATGGGGTGGCATGAGGTCACGTGACCCCAACTTTGGTGTCAATGTTTTTAATCACCATAAAAATTTCTCTGTTTTTGTGTCAATTTTTGAAGTCTGAGATGTCAAATGAAGTCGAAATATTGTATTTTTAATATCATTTCAAAGTGTTGCACGATCTAGTTTTCCATGTCATTAATAGCGTATGAAACGGCAAATCGTAGCAAATGTTAAAGATTGTCAAAGTAAATCATTCAGAATTAATATTTCAAAAATTTCAATAACATGCTAATTTTAAAAAAAAAATTGACGATCATACGATAACCAAATCAACAAATCCCCTATGTCATCACAAAGCTCGTTTCGCGAACTACATTATAGGTATATCGAATAATACAAAAAGATATATAGAAAATAGTTAAAGATTAGTCAAATGTGCGTCTTAAAAAGATGCGTCTAACTCGTTTTTTTTTTTAATTCAATTATTTCATTAACATTTATTATTTTTGAGATACAAATTTCTCAATATAATTTACAGCATTTATTAGGAAATTTTATATGAGATATGACATCAAATTTTTTTGAAATTTTACATCCAAAAAAAGTTATATCCCATGCAAATTTTCGGATGTAGAATTATATGTGGTATGTTTGTACGACGGATTTCGTGTATTAAAATACAGAAATCGTTAAAAATTGTATTTTGAAAAATACAAATAGATGATTCTTCTTGTAATTGCAAAATTCTAAAATCCTCTTATTAATGATTTGAATGTTTGAAGACGATGAGCCACGTTGCTTGAATCCTAGATTTCGAGATTTGTTGAGAATTTGATTTGTTGAGAACTTGACTTGTTCTATGTTTGAATTTTGGAGCTTGGATTTGCACCTAGAAAACTTAGACTTGATCTTAATTTAATTTGAAGAATGCTTTGACCTTTTTTGATTGGCTTGATTTGAAGAAGATTTTGATCTTTTTCATGTTTACCGGACTTGAAGTTGAGAGGATTTTTTCAGCACTTCGTGATTTTCTTGTGCACTTTTCCTCCCCTCCTTCTGCAATGGATATTTGATCCTATTTATAGGAGAAATTCTTGGCCAATTTTGGTAATTACTCAATTAATTCAATTAAATTGATTATAATTAAATAATTGTGGATTTTCTTAAGAAAAGTGGGATGAACTTTTAAAATTTTATGGGCATAGACTTTAATTTAGTAGATTTAATTGGGCTAGTTATTTAAACCGATCCAAACCGTTATTTATTTTTTTTATGTCTACAATGTTTTTTTTATAATGTAAAATTTCTCACAATTTCTTTGCTAGTTTTATTGACTCGACAATTTAAACTATGATCCATATCAATAATTCATTTGTTTCAAACAGTCTGCCTGCATAAAGAAAATGAAATATAAATTAAAAGTTATAAAAATAGAATATTTTTAAGTATTTGTGTTTTAAAATGATTTGGGCTTTAATATTAAAATTATGAAATGAACTGATTTATTTAATTAATTTGTTAATTTATTTTTAAAAAATAAAATAATTTAATTAATTCAATAAAAATAAATAAATAAATTATTTAGTTTATATTCTTATTCGCTTTTTCGACTTTTGGTCTAGACTCTAGACCCGATCCGACCTGATCCAAACTCATTGGTTCTCGATTCGAGTAAACATTCGGATATTTAACTTATGAAGAATCGTTCGATTCGATTCAATCCGATCCGGTTCGATTCGAGATTTTTGAACACCCCTAACACGATGAGATTCAAAGAGTTATTGCCTCTATGAAAAGGCAATGGATTATGAAAAGGCAACTCGACAATTTAAACTATAATCCACGAAGTTGCCTTTTCATAGCTGAATTTGGTCAAACAAATTGACTCTTGGGAGATTTTTCAACGTGGGAATTGTCCCTTGTAAGAATTAATTTGCTCAAATATTGGACGTGAAATCAACTCTATTACTTCCTTTCCATACTGCCATCAATATTAAAAAATATGACCATTTCATCATTTTACTTCTTACTACTCAATATTAGGTCCGTTTGATTGTAATGGTGGAAAATAGGTAGAAAGAAAATAAATTTTAGGGAAAGTAATTGCCTAAAAATTGTTTTGCAGGGAATTGTTAACTTAGTGTGTTAACTTAGTATAATTTTCCACCCGAATTTTTTTTAAATTTTGTGTTCGTTTGACTTTATTTTATACATAAATTGTCCATTAAAGTAATACTTTTTTTCTACAATTAGTCATAAAATTTGTTTCCATTACCAAAAAGTAAAAAAAAAAAAACGAAATTTTATTTCCTAAAAAAATCATTTTTTAATCAAAGTTTAGTGTTCGTTTGGCTTTGTTTTACATGAAACATGTCCATTAAAATGATTTTTTTTTTTTACAATTGATTATAAAATTTGTTCTAATTGCAACAAAAAAAAAAAAAAAAGGAATTCCAGTTTCCCACCAAAATGGTGGGAAAATTAATTCCACAATTCTCATGAAAAGGTGCACGTGTGGAGTGAAGTGAGAAAATAATTTCCATGGCAAAAAATGTCTATCAAACAAGCCAAAACATGGAAAATGAAAATTGTTTTCCATTTTCCATGAAAAATCATGGCTATCAAACGCACCCTTAGATTCTTATTTTCAAGAGACAAAACTTGTGCTCTGTTTGGATCTCCAGCATCATTTCATTTGGATTATTTGAAGAGATAAATACAAATACTCAAATCCCGTAGATTTTATTTCCTATTTTAAAAATGTAAAAAAACACCCCCATTTGAGCCACATTTTTTCTTCATTATAATGAAAAATATAACCGTTATCTATCACATCAACATTAAAATTCAAGATTTCTATCTTTTGTGTGGGGCCCATAACGGCTATATTTTTCATTTTCATTCCCGTTATAATGTGACTCAAACAACAATCTGTTTAATGCTTTGGAGTATAATTTAGGACTTGAATATTCTAGTAGCATCAATTTCTCGTCGACATCAATTCATTATGGGTTACTACCTAGGAGCCAATAAGTTAAAAAGACAATACATCTACGTGGTATTAATGTCTAATGAGGGGTTGTTTGACAATTTTTTTGATAAAAATATTAACAAATTCTTATAAAAGTAGATGAAATATATGATTGAAAACTTAATAAAAATTGTAAGTCTCATAAAATTTGATACAAAGAAATTAAGTGAAAGTTAATAATTAATTTTAACTATACATTTTATGAAATTTACAACTTTTCAACAATAGAATTTATCAACTTTTATTAAAATCTACTATAATTATGATTTTAATTTAAACCAAACATATCAAACACTCATAGCACATTTCTAGAAGAAGACGACATTGGAGTGTAGGATATGTTTGGTATGCTTGATCAGAGTTAATTATGTTAATAATTATTGAAGTTTTGAGTAGTTACGTCAATATTCATTGAAATTATTTTCTTATAGTAATTATGAAGCTTTTTTTTAAAACTATAATCTATATATAATTTCATCATAATTCATAGAAATTAAGCCCTTGTATGGGATGCATTTTGGAGAAAATTTAATACATTTTTGGACCGTTATAAGGGTAAGTGAGCTTCAATTGTGCAGTTGATTCTGACCGCGCAGAAAACATAAAGACGAAATTACATTACTTTTCTTAGAATGAATTTTATGTGAACGGGTAAATTGATAATTTTACTAAATGTAGTAAAAAAAATGACTTCCTCACTATCACAAACACGGTATAACGGCTTGAATTTGGCTTAAAATGAGATAGAAAATGTGCACCAGACATGCGCTAGATTAACAAAATCTATTTTTTTTAAAGCATTTATAAAAGGAAATTATAATTCAGTCTTTGCTATCACAATCAATTACTGTCCATTGCTATCTAATAATATTGAATTACCAAAGAAGCTTTTATAATTATGATTTTCCTTTTTTTTTCCCTCTCTTTATATCCATAATAATAATTTATGAATGTGAGGGTTGATATATACATACATGTTGTCCACATACATACATAAAACCACACACCCCCTCTCCCACCCAACCCACTCACTCCTCTCCCTACCAGACACGGTTTTCCTCGTATTGATTATAAATAATCACCAAATCCCTCTTCCTCCTTCGTCCTGCTTGCACGAAGATTCAGAGAGAGAGAGATTCAGAAATCAATCTCCATTACATTTTCCCATCTCTCTCATTTATTCTCACAATCTGTGCTAAAATTCCTGGTTTCATTGCCTCTTGATCCTGATTTCTCGTGTAAGCATTTTTCTGTTTTTTGGTTTCTGTATTTTTGAGTATTCCACACCCCTTTTCAATTTTGGTGTTTTTTTGCTTCAATGGTGAATGGTATTTTGTGGGTTGATGATTTCTCGCAGGTTTTCATACAAAAGATAAAAATGGTGTTCTGGATTTTCGGCTATGGATCATTGGTGTGGAACCCTGGATTCAAATACGATGAAAAAGTAATTGGATTCATCAAGGACTACAGGAGAGTCTTTGATCTGGGTAAGTTTCTGTTCATATCCAGAAATATGTTATGAGAATTTAATTTTTTTTTCCTCCAAAGTCGAAATTTCAGTTAAAGATTGCACATTACTTAAGAACATAGAATATGTAAAAGCTGTACATAGTTTTGAGGAATAAAATGTTTTGATTAGAGGGTTCTTTAACTAATAAGGAATAAGATTTAGGTCTTCTTGAAAAGGGCTCATATTTTCTTTTATTTCCTGCAGCCTGCATTGATCATAGAGGTACTCCTCAGCACCCTGCAAGAATTTGCACCTTGGAGCAATATGATGGAGCTGTCTGCGTAAGTGAATTTTTGCCATTTTAATAGGATCCGAATCCCTTTTTTCCCAGTTATGCAAATTTGGAGTTGTATCAAAGATTCAAAGTTTTTGCTTTGTATATCTTTTTCAGTGGGGTGCGGCCTACTGCGTGCGAGGAATCGAAAAGGAAAAGGCGGCAATGGAGGTATGTCGAGGGAGAATCACCTTCAGCAAGCATTCTTGATTATGAATTGTTCCGAAACTGATTTTCGTTACGACCTTTTTCTTGTAGTATTTGGAACGAAGAGAGTGCGAGTATGACCAGAAGACATTGGTGGACTTTTACAAGGTCTGTTCTGTTTTCGCATCTTGTTACTCATTTGCTAATAAGGAGGTTTTTTCTGGGTTTTAGATTTTGTGTATTGATTGAAGTTTCTCCTCTTCAACGCAGGAAGGAGACTCCGAGCAGTCCTTCTTAACTGGAGTGATAGTGTAAGTAGTTTTAGTGCTTTCTTCGAATTTGTGTTCGTCTTACAATCTCAATAAACATCTGTTGGTCATTTGTCCGAAATTGCTCAAAAGATAGGTTCTTGGCATTGCAGGTTCACATCAACTCAGGACAAAGTTTCGAATAAGTACTATCTAGGACCTGCCCCTCTGGAGGACATGGCGAGGTGAGAAATGTTACTTGTACACTTAGGTTTGCCACCTGGTCTACAGAATGCAGAGGTGGCAAGATTTCATAGGATGCTGCCACCTCTGCATTGGTAAACCAGGTGGTATACCTGAGTGTACAAGTAGTTCCTCTAGAGGCGAGAAATCCTCACCCTTTCTCTGTTTCTCCTATGTAATTATGTTTAATCCCATAAAATTCTAATTTCTTGTGTATGTTTAATCCAGGCAAATTGCCACCGCCAATGGTCCCTGCGGTAACAACAGAGATTACATTTTCTTGTTGGAGAAGGCCATGCTTGACATTGGTAAGTTTCATTACTTTTGCTGCTACCTTTGAGTACTGGATTCGTTGATTTTTTTTTTGCTCGACTAGAGGAACTATGTTCGATTTCTAATTTTGTATGTATAAATAAACAGGTCATGAAGATGAGTCTGTCATAGAGCTGGCACATGAAGTGAAGAAGGTCCTGGGAATCGTGGGAGGCTTGCCGAAGGTGAAGAAGTTACCGTCTCCTTGTAGCACTCTCAAGTCTCACATGGCATTGTCTTCACCTCTCAAATTGCGACCTCTGCCTGAAACAGTTCCTTTGGACCGGTAGAGCTCTAAGTTTATTTGCAGAATCTCCTCTCAAGCTAGAAGTTGTTTTGGGCGATTATTCTCTCTTAGAAGTAGACGCATTCTTTTCTTTTTTAGTTTACGAACTTCTAGCGTAGATTAGAGAATCACACTAGCGACGGAGTTGGGTCGACACACTAATGGATGTAATACACATTAGTGAATACAATATCTCTAAACTGTATCAGATTACAACATTTTATTTCAATAATAGTACTGAGCATCCTCACGTGTTCAATTTCAATTTCTTTAACAATTTCAGTAGAACTTTATAAATTTGCTGTCTCAAATTGCTTCACTGCTACCCTTTTGTCTATGTTCATCGAAGATCAACCCGGCTAATGAAAGATATTGATAGATTTTATTTTTTATTTTTTTTGAATTCGAGGGATTTACATCTGTAGTTAATTCTATGGTGTACATTAATTTGTCCATTTTCATAAGCTAAGATTTGATTTTTCTCACTTTTATATTGTTGTTTCATTATCAAGATAACGACACATCTGCTGAAATATCTTCAGAATCTTGATTAATGGTGTCTTACCACTCCCTGTGGCATAACCACCACCTTTTAGGCACCATACCATAATTGCAGCTATCTTATTCTTTCAATTTCACTCTCAGATCAAGCAAATGTAGGGAAAATAATCGTTTTCATAAAGTCTCGTAAAATGAAATGATGAATACATCACATTTTAAAATAAATAAAGAATAATTGTAGCCCGTCATAAATTTTCATGCAAACAAGTTTGAATTGAAACACTTTCAAGAACATATTAAAAAAGAAGAAAAGATTTTTATCGAGTTAAAAAAATAAAAACAAAAAAATAATGCTTGTGTCATTTTGCAGAGCTTTCAAGCATTAAAGTCGAAAAATAATTGCTGGATTATGACTTGTAGGAATGATTCATGACGTCACTCATATGTATATATTTGTCAAATTGTGTGGTGGTGGTGATGGCCGAGGCCAAAGGGTGGGAGACAGATAAAAGATGATTTTTTTTTTTTTTATTATTATTATTATATTTTTTTTTTAATGTGAGACTCATTTGCACATTTTTTTTAAAAATGGAACTGTAAATGTAATTATTATTATTATTATTATTGGTTTATTTAAAAATGAAAGTAAATTCACCATTTTAACATATGAAATAGACTGAAATATTTCCATGTTTGTTTCGGAGAATAATCGAAACGGGTTCAAAAACAGTTTTTTAGTTAGATAAGTAGCTTTTAACATTTCAAAAGTCTTGTCAAACGAGTCCTTAAGATGTGCAATTACCTCTGCATCTCAAGCTCGTGAACGTACATATCCTCAATATTGTTGAATAATGCAACAAAAATGCATTCTCTCTTGCACACCACCACAGAACTTCAATAGAATATCACAGGATTTTTGTAAAATAAATAAAACCAATATATAGTTCTTGTTTCCTCTGTACTTCTCCATTGATTCTTTTACGTAGGCAGATGACTTCTTTAGACCTGATAAGAAAAGGTGAAAAACTGAAGAGAAAAAAAAGTAAAGAGCTCTCCTGTCAGTCCAACTATTACAGACTCGAGAGTTCTAAAGCTTTCATCAAAACTATGGCAAGATTACTTGAAGAAGATCACCTCTTATTGGAGTAATACAATATTCATGCCAACTTCACAAGTACGCTGCATAGAAATAACATCTTACATAAATATGTAGGCGATCCGAACAAATAAATCCATGTGCACAATATATACCACGAGAATAATCAAATAATGATGTAGCAATAAAAACAGCATACATGTATGGCTTGACTGCCATTTTTTTGTAAAAAAGTATCTAGTGATGGTACTTCTGTCCTTTTAGAATCGTCCATGCCCTGTAAAATACTCATAAACAATGAATACTCTTGGTCATTATCTAAAAACATAACATAAATATATAGAACAGAGGTACAAAGTGGAGTAACCTTCAGAAGGAGAAAGTTTCGAACGTTAATAACAAAGCTTATCAGAATTTCTATGGTTATCCCAGAAACATGACTTACTTACCTTCCCATTTCAAGGGTTAGCACTATAGGGTATCTCTCCCTTCTCCAAACCCCATTTGGATCACAATGACTCCAAAGTGCGGCCCTTTGCAATCTAATGAATACTACACATTCTGAAGTTTCTTATTTTTATTCTTATAAAATATTGATAGATGGATCAAATTAAAAAAAAATAAAAATTCATTGTTTTTGCAGAAATCCAGAGGTCACCGTCTTAACTATCTTGGATTATTCAAATCACCTGCCTACCACGGTCCACAGACACTAATAAATAAAATAATTCTGCCATCTTCAACTATCTTTTTCCACAATCCACATATTGTGAAACAATAAAAGAAAGGTATCCGTCTTTCAAGAATTCGGCATATACAATTATTCTCAGATCTTCCACTGAAAGTTTAGGAGAAATGGAAGTGCTCTCTAAGGATTTGTTTGAACCCAATTATTTGGAAAAATATATTTTGAAGTAGGAAAAAAATTTTGGTTTACATGTAAAATTATTTTATTGGGAGAATGTGTTTGAAGAAAAATAAGTTTTTCAAGAATGGGGCTCAAATAGGAATCTATACACTTGCAAACAGCAGGAGTGTGCCTGCCTAACTCCATAATTAGTGCAAGTTCCTTCCTGTTGGGTTTTAAAAAATGAAAGGTTAGGAAGCTGGTTTCTGGAGTTATAATATATTTCTTTCACGCTTGTTTGAGAAAATATTTTCAGTTTAATTACAAAAGAAGTTCAAGAAATCTATATTTTCAATGTTTTCTTCAATCTCAATTGTACAGTTTCCTGGCTCACTAGCTTGCTTGCCTGATCAGTCCATGGAATGGACTGACTTCCCAGCAAAGAATAGGAGGTTCCTCCAGAAGTTCTCATCCTCCCCCATCCCAACACCAAAAAAACGAAGTAAAAAGACAAAAAATTAAATTAAATTGAAGCAGAAGCATATTTAATTCATGAATCTCAAACTTCAAATTTGAATTTGGTACATTTCTTACCTGTAAAGTTGCTCACAGAGTACAACTAAGGCAATTTCATGATTCAAGACCAAAGATGACAATTTGATGGATACATTGGCCCTCTCTCTCAACTGCCTTCCATGACCATAAGGCCCACCTATGCAAAATAGTAAGCTTGAAGCTCCCTATTGAAAAGGGAAACCTGTCATCCATCAGAAAGTCTAGGGGCATGACATCAGAGCTAGAGCTAATTTTCTTCA
The DNA here is from genome assembly GCA_019097785.1 of Fraxinus excelsior. Classification (NCBI taxonomy): domain Eukaryota; kingdom Viridiplantae; phylum Streptophyta; class Magnoliopsida; order Lamiales; family Oleaceae; genus Fraxinus; species Fraxinus excelsior. The sequence goes on along the minus strand of CM032640.1, from coordinate 22,517,602 downwards.
TTACTTGTGCATACTTCCCACTCATCCAACATGGATGTGGTAATCATATAACAGGACAATGCATGTTTTTATAAATGTTTGTTCTCTATTTCTCATACTAATATAGTAGATCCACTACAGAGATTTTTAAACAGAGAGTCTTTCATACTTTGTTACCAGCATCCCCAATCAAAGAAGCCATTTGCTCAGATCCCACATCGAGTCCATGCTCATCTAACATTACAACCTGCACTCGTACAATTAGAAACAAAGAACAAAACAACTGAAAATCAAAATTAATGCTACACATTCCATAAGAATAGAATTTCATAGTGGTACATCAAGAATTAAAACCAGACACGAGTCTAATTGCTTAATCCAAAACCATGATTGTTATTCCAAGTAAATTTTTTTATCTCATTTGCTCACAAAGTATACAGATGGAACATCAGGATAAGGTAAAACTGGTAACAGAAAATGTATAATACCCGCTATAAATGATTAACATTTAACATCAGATGAAATTCTTTAAAGAAAATGACCAAAAAAAGATCCATCAAACACCAGTAACAGTTATGAGGCTCAAAATGTTACGACTATTAGAATCCCATATTGCTTGGGAAAATATAAATGATCCATTTAATAAGGTGATGGCAATCCTCCCCTAATAAGCCGGTTTTATTAGGAGGACTTAGGCTCAATATTCCTAACAACGACTAACTGATCAAATCATGTAAAAATTTGTCCAAAGAACGATCAAATCAAGAAAAATCGATGTCTTCTGGTTTCAGTTCAAAAAAGAAAGTTAATAAAGGACATAAATTCAAACGGTGATCTAGACAGGCAAAGTTGGGGTATACCCATTCATTGGATCTGATTAGGTCCATCACAGCCATATCTTCATGTTCAATCTGAGCAATAATATCCCTGGTACAGAACACAACTTATCACTAATGAATCTTGAAATGAACGAAAATATGATAGATTAAAGTCCCTTTTAATAAGGATCACTAAATTAAATTCAAAAGTAATGAAAAAATATGCTAAACCAATTCCTTATCGTCATTGTTTTTAAAAAGCTGTTGAGGCTTAGGCACACCTCACGAGAGGCATTCTTAAGGGCCACAAAGCTAATTCCTCAAAGTGAACCTTACAAGAGGCTGAGTGTATTTTGTCAAGTATAGGTGCTCACTTCAAGGCATATGCATAAGGGACACCAAGTCTGCGCTCCTTAATCTTACCATTTTTAGGCTATTATTACCGGCATCGCTTTTTAGATTATTTTTTCATGACCTGGAATGCTCAAAAGGCCTTTCGGCTTGTTTCAAGACAGCCCAATCCTGAAAACTATAAGACTGAAATGTGTCCTACACTCCTAAGACTGAAATGTGTTCAAACTCCAAGTCAGGTTGCATGGTTCAAGTGGTAGATGGCCAGACACATTCTTAGTTTACATTATTACTATTATATTTTTCCTATAATTGCCTTCTTTCTTGCCTTTTTCCTCTACGGGGGTTTTCTCTTTACAATCAAACCAAAAAAATTGTTAGTTAGCCAGTAATTTGTTCTAGACTTTAGTTCTAATGGTAGATAAGTAGTTTTGTTATGTAATTACTAGCTTGTTGATTTACTAATTCGTTAACCGGTTTTATGTTCTCAAATGGCAAATTATTAGTCTGCTAATTTGTTAAAAAAATTCTTGATCATTATAATTCATCCATCCATCCATCCATCCCTATAGTATGCAGAAACAAATGTAATTAATCGTAAGTAATATTGAAAATTCAGAACGGCAACCCACCGAGCATTTTTAGGATTGGACTTTACTCGAACATCCTCTACGCGGCAATAGTGCTTGAGCTTGTCCATATAATCATCAACAATGAGTTGAACCCCCGACGACCTCTTCTTCCCTACCGTTAGTATTCGAATTGGCAATGCTTTCTGCACACTCATAGTTGAAGAAAATCAATTCAACCAAAAATTCAAATTATTATTTTAAAATGTATAGGAAAGAGATTTTATTTACCACTGAATGGCCGGCATATTTACATCCTTCCCCTGCAGATAATGATACACATTTCGAATGGATTAGGTCATAAAAAGCAAATATTGAAGTGCGGAATGGGAAAAGTGAAAGGGAAGAAGAACCTGTAGGGCTTGCGTAGTGGGTTTTGCAAGTGGCGATGAGAGAAATTGCCATGGATGCAATTGAAGAGGTGAAGTGAAAATTCAGTACCACAAGCGTAAATAAGAATTTATAACAGATATACTCCGACTAGATTTTTAGTAAATTTTAATAAAAACTGATAAATATAATTAATAAAAATTATTGAATTTAATAAAATTTGTGATTAAAATTAATTATTGACGATTACGGTCAACTTTTAAAACCACGCCAAATAGGGGCTAGTCAAGTATATCATTGTTTTCGGGGAATACTTTTTATGAGAAATCAACAACAGATGCTGCTGTGATAATATTTTGCTCTTTGGTTGGTTAATTGAACCCCTATTTGATTTAGATAAAACTTTTTATAAAAAATAATAGAATATTTGGTTGAAAAACGGTGAATTTAATGAAAATTAATTGTTAACTTTGACTTATATTTTAATCAAAATTTTAACTATACCAAACAGGGTTCAATTCTTTTCGTTTTCTTCATTCATCTCCTTCGATGGTCAATAAAAAATAGTTTGACGATCGTTAAAAAGAGTTCTTATGGAAAAAATGAGTTTTGGAATAATACTTTTTGAAGAATGTATAGTTAAAACTAGAAAAAATAAATTAGATTTTACGTGCAAAATATTTTTTCGTGATTGAAAATGACTTCGAGAAAAAAAGAGTTTCATAAAATAGGTAGTCAAACAAGGACTTAGTACTAAAACATGTACTAAAACAATTTAGTTTTAATGATGCTTTGAAAATGTTGGAATCAAACCAGTTCCACAATCATTTTCTTCATCCCTGTCGATTTATGAAACCTCATAAATGAAGCAGCCATGGCTAATGGCTTCATCCAAGAACAAGCTTCATAAATAGATGCAGAAACCATCCACATACTGTGTTTTTAAACTTGTAGGTAGAGAGAATATGACCCTAGTCTATGATAAGTTGAATACATTATGACACTTCTTCTTCTCTTTTATGCCTTGATGATGATTTAAACTGTGTAATGTTGCTGAATTGTGTCAATGTCTAGTCCTTTCAGCTTCACCACAGATTCCACATGCCCTTTCAGTGTATTCAGTTCCCTGAGCCTGCATCATAAATGAGGCTTCGATCATTTTCCCATACGGTTTAAATCTTTATGAACGACTGATTAGATCCTAACACGAGAACTACTTCGACTTAGCCACTTAGGCACAAGTGGTTTATGGAATCGATAAGCTATAAGCAGAATACTGACCTGGCAACCTCAGCACGTCGTTTGGCCTGCTCTGCAATCTCGGAGAGCTCCCGATAACTGCTTTTCTCATTGAAAAGGTTATTCGCTTCCCGTGGTTGAAGACCATGTAAAGTCCTCTGTGCAGTAGCCCATTGTGCTTCTCTCTCTTCTTTTCCATAGTTAGACTTCGTTGTAAAGGCAGTCTGTTATCAAAGGTCGAATAAAAAAGTAAGGATCGAGCAATGCAATTGCTTGAACAACTCCATAAATACTGTAAGACGACGTACTTTGTTCTCCAAAAGATTATCCCAAGCCTTTCCGCTCAAAACATAACGAATGCAGAACTTGAGGATGTCAAGTGGAACATAGGTTACAATGCTGTAAAGCCAGATAAGACCGGCCCAACCCCAACCGCATCCGTTGATCTTTGCAAAATCCCAGTTCGCGTAAACAGCTATTAGGGTGGCAACCTGTAATACAATGCATATTATAAGTAACTTCACTTGAGTACAGAGTTAGTCGAAGGATGCAATTTTGTGAAAGATCAGTGAAATGAATAAGTTATTTACCAGTTGAGCTATCATAAAAGCACAAAGTAAGAACATTCCGGGGCGTTCAGCAAAGGACCAGCTACGAGACCTCGTAACGAATATGAGTGCTTGACTAATAATACTCACTTGTAGGTACAAAGCTGCCATTATTTCCCGAGGACTATCTCTAATAGATCTTACACCAAAGTGATCCTGCAGGGAACCAAATAAATGATCAAGCAATGAATAAACAACTCATGAAAATTACTCGAGACGTATATGTTTGTTGATACCGAAAAGAAGTTAGTATCTTTCATGACCCAGAAAAACAATACTGTAGCTAGTGCCAAGTAACCTCCCAAGACGATTCCAGTAGCGAAAATCTCTCTGAGTTTCCAACTGTCGGGTAAAGGAGATGGCTTCACTCGATCCTTCGAGATTGTCATTATAGTTCCTAGAAGAAAATGTAATGTGTAAATTATGCAGGCAACTCGTTTTGTAATAGAGAAAAAGATACGATTAGAGGTGTATCTCTTATTGAAGACGAACAGAGAATGGTGATGTTTATAGCTAGATCTGAGCTTACCATCATTCAGGATAGCAATGATTAGAATCATGAAAGGAGCAAAATCAAATTCCCATATCAGAGCAATAAGCATAAATCCAAACTGCATTGGGTATATGGATTAGTAACAAATCGTTCAACTTCATAGTTAAGACAAGACAATTGTAGGGTTCTTGATACCTACCACAATACGAATTGTAATCGAAACAGCATATATCTGGAAAATGAAATAATCAAACGACAGAAAAATCAGATATTTTCAAGGTTAAGAGGCTAAACTTTGATTTATAAAAGAAAAGCTGACTCACAGTGTAATTCTTCATTCTCTGGAAAATAGCCCTGCTAGTCAGTACTGCACTTATAATGACACTTAGTCCAGGTTCAGTTAGGACAATGTCGGATGCACCTCTAGCAGCATCCGTTGCATCTGCAACTGCAATCCCGATATCTGCCTTCTTTAGAGCCGGAGCATCATTAACACCGTCTCCCGTCATACCACATATGTGCTTCCTTTCTTGTAACCTTTTTACTATTTCATATTTGTGCTCTACAAATACACAAAAATGAGATCAGGCTGTATAACACGAGAAGTCGAGCATAATATCAGAACTTTATAAGAACACTTTTTCACTCCCATCCTAGGCTTCCAGCAGAGAACATAGTAAAACCAAATTGACCTGGAAATACTCCAGCAAACCCATCAGCCTTCTCAATCAGCTCGTCTACGGGAAGTGCAGCAATAGATTCATCCTTGTCTTGGCCAAGCAACGATGATGACGGATACATGTTTGTCCCCATTCCAAGCCTGCGGCCTGTTTCTTTGGCTATGGCTAGTTGATCACCTAAACAATGAGGAAAAAGAATTTAAAAATCAACTAATAGAATAACAATTGAACATGAAGGGGTTGAGAGGAATAAAACATAAGATCCGGTACCAGTGATCATCTTTACGTTCACGCCCAGATTCAAGGCTCTTTTGATTGTTTCTGCACTGTCATGCCTTGGTGGATCAAACAATGGTAATAAACCAACAAGCTGCCACGGTCCCCCTGGACTCTCTTTTGTTTTCTCAGGAACTTCCTGCAAAAGAATGAGATACAAAAGTAGAATAAAACAACTGAAGGAATTAGCTCAAGAAAATGCATGAGGTAATATATTCGAACCTGACGGGCAACTGCTAGAGAGCGAAGTCCACGTTCAGCAAACTTATCGATTACAGCGTGAACCTTCTTTTTAACATCTTCCTTGGCATTGCACAATGTTAAGATCTATTCACGACGAAGTTAACATCTATCAGTTAACTAGTTCCATGCCTTATTTTCACCAAAACATGAAGATGAAAACAAATAGCACATTTCAAGCTATATTTCTAGATCATGAAAAACCAGAAATACCTGCTCGGGGGCACCTTTGCTAGCACGATGCCAATTTCCATTAGAATCTATGTAGGTTAATGCAGTCCTCTTATCCACAGGGTTGAAAGGTAAGAAATGAACCTCCCGAAGACCAGCCCTAGCCTTCAAAAAGGAATTAAAGAAATTAAGAAAAAAAAATTAGTACTTCATCCAGCTTTTCTTGATGTACAAATATGAAATACATATGGCGACAATCAAAAAAGCCAAGAAAAAACTAATTGAATATAAATACATCGTACCTCTTTTGGGTCGGCAAGCATCCCTACAATTGCAGCATCTATTGCATCTTGATTTTCAACTCTTGAAGCTCGGGCAGCTAGCAACATCACATGTTCTCTATCTACTCCCTTCACAAACACTTCGATGAGACTTTTGTCGACTGTCAGCTTATTCAAAGTCAATGTTCCCGTTTTGTCACTACAGAGAACATCCATACCAGCCATTTCTTCTATGGCAGTCATTCGCTTTGTGATTGCACCCTGCTGAGAGAGCCTGTGTGAACCGATAGCCATAGTAACAGATAAAACTGTTGGCATAGCAATTGGAATTCCTCCAATTAAGAGAACCAGCAAATTGTCAATCCCATCCCTGTACTTACGGTGCTGTATTGGGTACATGACTATGACCTCAATGATTATTCCAACAAAAATCGAGCAGATACAAAAGTTACCAATTGCGGTGAGAACTTTCTGAAAATGTCCAACTTGGTTGGTGCTATCAACTAGATGGGCAGCCTTACCGAAAAAAGTATGAACACCAGTAGCTATAACAACTGCTTCAATTTCTCCCTGTTTACAAGTCGAACCAGAGAAAACTTCATCTGAGGGGTTCTTAGTAACGGGAAGAGATTCTCCTGTTAAAGCAGATTGATCAACTTTTAAGGGATCGCCCTCAAGAAGACGAGCATCAGCTGGGATGATATCTCCCAACTTGATGCTTATGATATCTCCCGGTACAAGGATAGCTGCATCCTGCTCGGTCCATCGACCATCTCTAAGAAGCTACATTCCATTTTCACAATTAAAACAAATTTAGGGAAGTTCTAACATACATGTATATATGAATTTTGGAATCATAAATTAGTCACTAACCTTAGTTTTTGGAGCGAGTCCAGCCATTAGAGCTGCCGCAGCATTACCTGCATTGTTTTCTTCGATGAAACTGATGGTCGAGTTGATAAACAACAATGCGACAACGCCAACAAAATCCTGCCAGTCGGGAGGCCTTCCGCCTCCATTTGCTAGAACAATAGCCATCAAAGCAGCAGCTTCCATGACCCAAGACAAAGGGTTCCACATAAAGCCTAAAAACTTGAGAATCTTGCTCTCCTGGTATTAAAATTTTGAATTGTGATGTTTGAAATTCATGTAAAAAATAATAACATAAAAAAATACAAGAAATTGAGTCAGTTTTTTAGACCTTTTTCTCTTCCAATTTGTTTGGACCAAAAATTCTGAGCCTGTTCTCCCCTTCCTCTGATGACAGACCTTCTCTCGTACATTTTAGCTGCTCGAATACTTCCTCCACCGGAATTCGTTCCTACTCATGGAAACTCATTACTAACAAATGAAAATCATATAGAATATATGCAAGGGGAAGCCGATATGCTTTAAGAACATGCCAATGTTTCACGACTTATTGCACACATCTTGTTTCAAGAATTTGCCGCTTCAACTAAAGAAAATAATTCACGCCATTGTTTATAAATCTTTACTAGTTCTCCTTTTGATTTTCTTTTAAATACGTGCTAGAGGCCATGAATCCCAAATTGCAAGAAGCTTGTATGTCAATATTCGAATTCAAAAATGAACTCATTGTCACTTAGAAATGAAAAAAAGACGAACTCGTTTTTTATTTATATGAAAGTATATGGTTTCATTCCACCTTCGGGTTAGAGAAATGATTTCATATTTTCACCAGCGACATGACCATTCCCATTTATGAACCTTTGGTCGATACGACATCTTCATGTTCAGAGAAAGATGCATATATTTATTCGGGATGCATAGACACTCTTCCAAGTACGGTGGATCGATGTTCGACACAGACGTTGATACAGTACTGAAACGTGTTGAAAATGCCAAATGGCGAATCCAAATTACTTTTTTTTTTTTATCATATACAATCGAACATGTCGTCAACACATTGCTATTCGATACTGACATGTCGGAAACAGTAGTGGCATATATCCAAATTATTTTTTGATCTTGTTTAATTGAAATCGCCAACACACTAGAGTTAAGAAAAATGAATTTACTTTGTAATATAAAAATAAATTAATATTGTTTCGGGAACTTGTCGTGTCAATACTTTTTTAAAAAAAATTATGTATCGACGTATCAATGTCCGTGTAGGTTCATCCTAGATATTTAAACTTGTTTCTGGTTCTTTTTTATCTTATTTTCGTACTCATTCTCGTGCAACAAATTAACCAACAAAAATGAAAAATGTACAATTTTTTGATACCATGAAAAATCTGATCAAATAAATGCTAACTTTTTTCCTCCTACATAAATGTTGGATTATCTACAGGAAAAAAAATCACCTGGAGGTAACATATCTCATGTTCAGTGTCCAAAAGTCCAAAAGGCTACCATTCTTTATATCACACTAGTCCAACATAATTTCTAATACTAAAGTTGCTTGACACTTACTCAACTGCCTTAAAAGTTACTTTACCTTTAAGTAATATTTGTCCAACGTATTTGAAATTTTTCAAAAATTACTTTTTACTACATATTTTAAAGCTTGGCCATGCAAAAAGTTATACCTACCACATTTACTGTCGATTATATATGTGTCAAACCCAGTTTGGCCTCCATTATGTGAAATTTTAATAATTGTAGTAGTGTTTTTATCTGAAAAATGTGTGGTTAAATGTGTAATGTGTGATTTATAAGAAAAGAGAGAAAAATGATTTATAATTTTAATGGGATCAAACAAGGACCCAGTAGAAGGTAAATATGAAATTATGTATGAATGATGTTATCTAGAACACTGGTTAGGTGTCAATATGTGATAAGTCATAATAAATGAATAATAAATTATTTTATTTAATTAAACATGTAATTTAATGACATAAATGATGTCATCTAAATCAATGTTAAATATGAGTGATGATGAGTATCATTACTCCTGTTGTATTATACTCGACATAGGGATGACAATGGGGTGGGTCGAGGTAACCTCCCCCGTCCCGTTACTCGTTTAAGGCAGGACGTGTATACTACCCGGTTTTTTTAAAAAAAAAAATATTATAATTTATTTTATCGCCTTCCTTCATTAAAGTGAGACAATAATATATTCTTTAATTTTTTATTTATTTTTGAAAATTAAATTATTCAACTATATTTGGTAAATTATAATTTTAGTTATTTTTTATTAGAACTAATGAAATTTTGTAAAGTTTTCCATTTCAAGTATTGAATTCTATATAAAAAAAATTAAATTAAACGGGATAGGGCGGGTACCCATTGCATGTACTCGCCTGGGGCAAGTTTACCGCTCCGTACCGTTCTAGGTGGGGCCCGCCGATTTGTCGGATTTTTTTATCATCCCTAACTCAACATAATCTCGTAGAGAACAAAACAAACATCACATAGCAAGATTCATTTCAGATCATACCAATTATATATGTGTGCTAAATATAAACAAGAATTGTTTTGTGCAAAATAGAAAAAAACCACATAATGGTTACAAAATTAAGTTTTATTTCTTTTTGGACCAAAAAGTAACAAATGATCATGTGACTTAAAAAAGATGGTAAAAAATTATGGTCACTTCATTTACGTGACCTTTATCTATTATTAAAGAAAGTGAAAAAGAAAATACAGATATATTTAAAAATATATACTTTGCAAGCAAATTTTCTCCAAAATTCTTGAAACTAGATACAGATTTCTTCTTTACAGTTTGATAATTAATGCATTAAAAAGGGAAAAACAAAATACAGATATATTTAAATCAACAATGAAACCAAGAAATTGTGGAATAGAAACGTAGAAGGCAGGCTAAGTTCAAAGCTTTTACTGTGTGTATAAAAATAACAAATACATGGATAGATACATACCAGATCAACAGCTTCATTCTTGATTTCTTCAAGACTGATAGCCTTAGTGCTACCCATATTCTTGAATGACTGAGAATGAAGACAGAGAGACTGTAATCTGTTTAAAGGATTTGAAGAAAAACCTACTCAAAACTCAATCATCTATATTTAAGCTAAAAAAAGAGGGGGTCAGAGAGAGAAAAAATTATGGTTGAAGAGATGGATTCAATGAAGTGCTGTGAGTTTGAGACTTTTGGAGAGTCCATATAAATCTGGTGGAAGGAAGAAAGGCAGAATCATTTATGTTTGTAAGGTGGGATGGACGTGTGTTTGTGTGTTTTGTACACGAATACCTTTGTGCCTGTGGGGTCAATTTTTTGCACTTTGTGCCCTTTGAGGTTTTGACTCCAGAACTAAGGGTGTAAGCGGTTCGATTTTTACGGTTTTTGACAAATTTTCAAATCAAACCATTTAAACCGGTTTAAGAAAAACTCAAACCTAAACCAAACAATTTTGAACGGTTTGAAAAAAATTCAAACCTAAACCTAACGGTTTGGTCCAATTTTAAACCGTCGGTTTCACCGTATATTTTTTTGTCCGTCTACTTTTATGACATTAATTCATTGAATTCAATATATATTTATATCTTACTAACAATAAATCTAAAACAAATTAAATATATCTAATACAAATTTACATACCAACTAAATCAAAGTGAAATCACAATAAACTAAAATATAGTTTTTTATTTGTCATTTTAGATTAAGACGTTACGATAACGTTACAATACAAGTCTACTAATCTAAATATAAAGTTCAAAAAATATAATGATGTTCAACAAGATCTCGTGATCGTCATATCTGAAAAACAAAACTACTGATTAGATAGAGAGAATAACCAACAATAATAATAAATCAATTGTTTATAATATCTAAACATAACAATTACACAAGTTTACCGTTGTATTTTGTTACGAATTCAGTTTCTCACATATACTCAAACATCAATTGTTGTCACACATGATTCATAGTCTCCATTGTTAAATAAATGCATTCGTTATATCATCATAGTATTAGATACTAGATAGATAAGAAAATCTTTAAAAATATGACAATACAAAATATAAACCACCTGCCACAACTTTCATTGAATCATCAAATGATTCTATTTCATCTAAATATTGGCAAAACACTATAAGTTCATTCTTAATTGCAACCAATTCTTTCCACATATACAAGCCTCAACCATCCTTGCACCTAATAAACTCCTAAATGAATCAAGTATCTGACCTCCATTTGAGAATGCAGACTCAGAACCAACTGTAGAAATTTGAATTTTAAAGAGGAAAAGAATTTTTGATAGATTATGTTAAGTCTTGAGATTATTAGATATAAATTAGGATTATTTGGTAATTATTATATATATGTAATAGAAAATAATAAATTGACAAAAATACATACAAATGAAAAAACTATTGAATTTTGCATATTTGGATGAATTTAAAAAAAAAAATTCATTTTTTTATTTTTATATATTTTTTCACCGGTCCGATTTGGTTTTAAATCGCAAATAAAATTCTCAAACCTAAACCAAACCGATTTTGACCGGTTTGGTTTGGTTCAAAACCATTTCGTTGACGGGTCCACGTGACATCAAACCGACGGTTTCTAAAATGCGGTTTCGGTTCGATTTTCCGGTTTAGCGATTTTTGCTTACAGCCCTATCCAGAACTAGTGCATTCTCCAGGGCCTGTTTGGATTTTGACAGTTTTTTTTTTTTTTGGCTTCACCGTTTACTAGAGGTTGAAAAAATTGGTGATTGTTAGTTTTTTAGGGGTTAAGTTCACACATGGTCACTGAACTTATCTAAAAATTATAAAATGGTCACTGAAGTTTAAAACTAGCAAAAACGGTCACTGAAATTTCATGCGCTTTCACAAACGGTCACTGAGATTTTAATTTGTTTCACAAACTGTCACTGAAGGACCGTTATGATTTTAATTCAAACTTAAAGAATCAAAACACGTGGACATAGAAATTTGACCACCTCAAGTGCAAATTTCTGAGTAAGTCAACTACTTTTAAATAATAATATGCTATATTTTTATATGAACTAAAATAATTAAAAGTGCATTAAAAGTTAATAAATCTATGCACGATCACACAAAAATATGGAAAAATATTTATATCTCATATCTAAATTTATGGTCTTGTACGTATATAGGCATAACGAGAATTAAAATATCACTTTTACAATTTCCATCTAATTTACTCCAAAGGTAACACTTCATAGCAAGAAATTTGCACTTGAGGTGGTCAAGCTTATATGTTCATGTGTTTTGATCCTTTAAGTTTGAATTAAAATTATAAAAGTCTTTCAGTGATCGTTTGTGAAAGCACATGAAACTTTAGTGACCGTTTCTATAAGTTTTAAACTTTAGTGACAATTTTTTAATTTTTAAGTAAATTCAGTGACCGTTTGTGAAATTAACCCGTTTCTTAGAGCAATAGTTTTGGGTGGTTAATGTAATTTGGGAAATATTGTGAACTCTCTACCTTTCTTCAAGTTTTCTTTTAATTTTACCTCTAGTATTTAATTCGAAACTAACTTGTAAATAAAAAATGCAATAACTAAAAAAATTATTTATAAGCAAAAAAAATTACTTTATAACTAAAAAACCAATTAAAAGAAAAAATTCACTTTTGAGGTAAAGTAAAAAATACTACTAATATGACAAAAAATCAATTATAAAATATAAAATTTACTTATAAATAAAAATTCATTTATGTGTAAAAAATTATTTATAAGTACAAAGTTAATTTATAACTTAAAATTTTACTTGTAAATAAAAAATTATTTATAACTTAAAAATTAACTATAAGTAAATATTTAACCTTTTAAATTAAAAATTATGTTAGAGAAAATTTCATAAACCTTATTGACAAATATAGCATACGTATGAGAAACATCGATCGTTCCAACCCTCAACCCTCTTTTCTAGGCTCCATTTTTTTGCCTTCATCTTTTGAAATTCGAGAGTCGAAACTAAACTAAATTATCTTGTATTAATTTATTTTACAGTTCTAACTACATTAAGTTAATTAATCTTAAATATAATATATTATTATCTCATTAATAATTTTTTACTTTGTCAAGTTTTTTACATCTCATAGAACTTAATAATAGAGGTAGAGTAAGAAATAAATAAATATGAAATTAATTTACTGTTAATTGTTGTAGTTTCATTCTGTTTGGCTCTTTTAAATCCTTAGTTGAACTATGTTTAACAACAATTAGAATATCGTATTTATTCGTTATGTTTTTCAATTTGCTAATTTGAAAGTATTCACTGCATAATTTTCTCATATAGTTGATTATTTAGTAAATCTATACTAATGGGGAGTGAAAATGTGGAGATGCTACAAAGCTAAACTTATGCAAGAAGTTCAAGTTAAGAAGAATGATTAGATGTACTACTTAAATGATTGTTATGAAGATTTACCAATGAGCATTTCAATATATTACTTCGGTGAAAATTGAATGTAAATAAGCACAAAATTGTCTTCTAAATGATCAAGATATGTTAGTCATTAAATATTCACAGTTATTTCTAAATCTGCATTTTCTGTTAATGGTTGAAGTTTTGAGTCCTTTAGAGGTTCGTTGAGTGCAAAGATGATTGATGTGGTGATTTGCTCTAAGAATCGGCTGCACGGCAACGAAGAACATATAGCGGCTCATTCATATTTAGATGATGTAAAAGCATTTAATGAGTCACAGGAAATTATAGAAGATATTATCGTATTTGATATTTTTATTTATTTTATTTTATGACTTATTTTATATCATTTAATTATAACTAATGGATACATTTTTTATATTCTTATCTTTATGCGGAGATTGAGTCATGTGTTACAACTGAAAATGTTGCGCGTATTAGTATGGACAAAAATGTTAAAACTAAACTATCTCTATAATGTTGTTGCATTGTAATGATAAGTGTAGAACTTTAGTTTGTAATATTTGTAATGATACTAATATTTATGATTTAAAGTGAGATTTTAGACTAATATTTATGATTTAACTTATTCGATATATGTTATTTTTTTATTTGCTAAATCTTGATTCATAGTAGAAAGAAATTGTAAAAAAAGGTTGTTTGGTTTGATTTGTGTTTAGAAAGTGAAGTGATTTGGAAAAATTTCAAGCAGTTTTAAGTGGTTTGGTTTGAAGATTTGCTACAAACTGTTCAAATTGAACGGTGACCCCCACTCTTGAGGTGTATTTTTTGAGTTATATATTTCCCTTTTACTATTTTTAAAGATTTTTCTCTTTTAAAATCAGTTTTTTTTTTTTTTTGGCTCTAATATTTTGAACTTTGAGGGTTGAGATTGAACTAAAGTTTCTTGTAATAACAATTTTGTAGTTCTAATTATATTAAGTTAATAATAAATATAATATATTATCTTCTCGTTAATAATATATTACATCTCATAGAACTTAGTAATAGAGACAGATCAAGTAAAATAAAAGTTTAATAAATGAAGATATAAGTAAATTAATAAATAAGAAATTTTGTTGTCAAATTAGGAATTCTATAAAATTGTTTAGTTTCAACTTTCAAGTAAATGATAAATCTTAAATTAACTTTATCAAGAAAACTTTATCACGGTTGTAAGCATAGTTATTAGACCCGATACGGACATCGACTCGAGCAAGGTATTGGGTTTCGGGTTACTGGTCGGACCAATGTGTCATTGCATAAAAATTTATATCAAAAAATTAAAGTATATAAAATTTTTAGGCAAAATTATGTATTTTTTAAAATTATTTTTCACTAATTATTTAGGTCTATAAAATAAAGTTAAATGTTTCACCAATTTTTTTATAAAAATACTTTTAAAAAACATATAATGATAAATTGGATACATATTACTTCTTGCATATAATAAACATTAAAGTATTTTACTCCTCTAATGGTGAGGATATAATTGTTTTTCTTAGAGGTCCAATGTTCAATTCTTTGGACCCCAAATATTTTAAAATGCAATTTTGAAAATCAATCAACTGGCCGAGTTAACTCGGTTAAAGCCGTGTTTTGACCAAGTCATGTGCATTCATATTAAATTAAGAGGAAATTACACTAAACCAGGTGTTTACTTTTGACTTTTAAAAAATCAGGTTTATACTTTTTTTAATCAAAAATCAGGTTTTAATTTTTACCATTAATATTAATAATGATATTTTAAATTAAATTAATCTATATACCCACTCCACTACCTACCCCACCAAATTTATTTTAACTATAAAAACGTAACCAAACCCTAATCCTTTTCATTCTTTCCACCCTCCCTCTCGTCGCCGCCGCCAACGCCACCGACCGCCACCGCCACTGCCCTTCCCTTCTCCCCCGCCACTGCCCTTCCCTTTTCCCTCTCCCTCCCCTCCCGTCCCCTGCTGCGAATCGCAGCGTCACAGGCAGCGACGAAGCTGCCTGTGACGCTGCTGAACGGCTTCCCGCGATGAAGCTGCCTGCGACGAAGCTGTCTGTGTCGCAGCGACGCTCCCTTCCCCTCCCCCTACCTGCTGCGAATTGCAGCGTCACAGGCAGCGCGTCGCTGCCTGTGACGCTGATGAACGGCTGCGACGCTGCTGCCGTTCAGCAGCGTCGCAGCGACGGCGAAGCTTCCCTCCCCTCCCCCCTCCGGCGATTTTGTGGTAGTTCTCCGGCGAGGGTGGTATGTCTCTGGCGATTTTGTGCCTTGTATCATTTGTGTGTTTCTTATGTAATTGTTGAGTAGCTAATGGAAGTTGGGTTTATTGTTTTTTAGCCTGCAACTGGGGATGATGGCTTATTATTGTTGTTTTTTGTTATTGTCGTGGTGGGGTGAACAGCGGTGGTGGTTTTTTGGGTGTCTGTGACTTGGATATTAAACTGTGGTGGGTTTTTTTTATGTTGGTAACCTAGCTACTGTTCTGTGGCGATTTTTTTGGTGTTTGTGACCGAGCTGTGTCTGTGGCCAACTATTTAGTCGATCTGCGACCAAGTAGGCGGTGGCGGTGGCGTCGGGCGGATGGGGCGAAGAGTTTCTGTTACCAACAATTTGGTCGATCTGTGACCAAGTATTGTTGGTGTTATGAGATGAGGGACGAAGAGTTTCTGTGACCAACTATATAGTTCTCTGTGACTAATTATTTAACTGTGACCTTAAAATTTGTAAATCTGTGACTCCAAATATAATATGTGGCCAACAAATTTTCTTACTTGTGACCAATTAAAAATCTGTGACCTATAAATTTTTTCATTTGTGACCTCAAAATAATCTGTGACCTTTAATAATATATCTGTGACCTTTGAATCGGAGCAGTTATCGAAAATTAAGCGGCGGTCAACGGTTACCGAAAAATAGTCGCCGGAATTAAGCGTGGTCGGAGAACGATCATCGGAGTTGTCGCCGGCCGCCGGAGTAGTAGCCGGAACAGTGGTGGGGTGGGGTGGGGTGGGGTGCATCAGCTAAATATTTAATTTAATAAATTAATTGTAAAATATAATTAATTAATTCAAAAAAAACCTGAGTTTTGTAAATTTAAACCTTTGAGCTTGATTTTTGATTTCATGAAAGATAAAGCCTGATCCATGAATTTTTCCCTTAAATTAATTTATGCGGCCTGGACAAGGGCCCGGGTCACCGATTTTCCAGCCCGATCGACCGGTTGGGGCCGGGCCGGTCCGGGCCAGGCCGGGTTTTATTACTATGGTTGTAAGACTTATAGAAGCTCAATTGTTTTAAAACATAAATTTTTGAAAATCTAATTAAATTTGAAAGTTTTAAAATAAATCACCGATAAAAGGTTAAATTTTAAGAAATAAATATAGCCCATGTTTGGTATGGATTAAAATTAAATTTTTAGTAAATTTTAATAAAAGTTAATGAAATGTGTAGTTAAAATTAATTGTTAACTTTGACTTGAGATTAAAATCAGATTTAAATCTGAACCAAACAGGTGCATAACATTTGATATTTACTTGATACAGAACTCTATTATTTATTCTTATAAATCAATTTTCAATATTCAGTTGAACTTCTTCTTTCGAGTTTCCTTCACAAAAAGATGGACCAAAAAAATTGGAAGAGCATCTAAATGAACACTTGTTAGACAAAAAGGTGTACTTGAAAGTTATCTTCTTGGAAAGGGAAACAAAATGGATGTTGGCATGGAAAGATCAAACATTTGTTGAACAAAAAACGAGACCCCTAAAACTTTTGAATTTGTGTTGTACATTTCACTACATACAGGTGGCAAGTTTTATAATTATTTTCCTTTTGATTTATTTAAGTTAGGGAAATTTAATTGTCAAATATTTTAATAGAATGCCTCAAAAATGATAGCAATATTGGGGATATTTAGTTTTAAATATAAAAGAATTCGAGTCACAAAGTTATGCGGAGTACAAGAGGAAGACATTATATAGTATTGACATTAGGGGTGGCGTGGGTTGGGTTGGGTCGGGTCGGTTTTTCCCCCAACCCATACCCAACCCAACATGGTCGGTTTGACATAAATTCAACCCAACCCAACCCATGTAAAGATTGAAACCCAACCCAACCAAATGTCGGTCGGGTTGGGTTGGGTTGGTCGGGTTAGGTTGGGAGTTGGGACGACCTATGAACAAACATTAAAGCCACCAAAGTACTAAATTTAAAGCAACATTAATATATTGCGTTAAAGAGAGATGGATTGGAAGATAGATCTCATCCAAAATCACAACCAATGTTGATGATTTGGTGAGACGACGCCCACCGCGTGAGAGAGATGATGGAAGATATGTTAGTATTTTTTTTTTGTCTCTCACTTTTTTTTTTTTACCGGGTCTCTCACCTTTATTCTATTTTAGTTTGGCAAAGTTTTTTAGTTTTTTAATTAGTGGGTCGGGTTGGGTGGTTTTTGTCGGGTTTGATGTGTTAACCCACAACCCAACCCAACCCAACCAACTTAACCTTGCCACCCAACCCAACCCAAGAAAAAAATGGAAAAAACCGACCCAACCCGATCGGGTTGGGTTGGGTTGGACGGGTTGGGTTGGGTTGGGTTGGGAGGGTTTTTGCCCACCCCTAATTGACATATGTCTAATAGGGAAAAGACAGCCGTAATAAAATGGGATGGGAGTCGAAGCTAAATATTCATCTATATAATAGACTGTGACGGAGATCGTGAAATGAGAACATGAATGTCCGAATCTCAATCATATATATGCAAGTGAGGTTAATATTTCACGTTCTTGACCTAACATTAGTATGAATGATCTTTCACAAAACTTGACCAGGAACATGATGCTAATATTCTCTCTTTTTTTGTTATTTAAATCGTTAACGCTTGTGATTATTGTTCAAAGTAAAGTCATACTTTTCCTGACTCTTCCTAGACCAACCTCTCACTATTCTTAATGGTTTAGATCCTCAAAGGAAAGCCTAAAAGCCAAATTTCACAAGACATGAACTCTTTATGAGAGGCATGGGCTTGCTCCTTTTTGATAGTTTACTTTGATTACACTTTTGATGAATTTCCATGTGACTTTAGCCTCCACCTCCATACAATAACATGTGAATATGTGAGACTTTTTCTAGTGTACCATAAAAACTTCAAATGAAATCTAGAGAATGAACATAGATTAAAAATTAAAATTTATTTCCTATATTGAGTATTAAAGATGACATTCACAAACTTTCAACCACGTATCAAAATGAAAATGTTTTGAATTTTTTTTCCCTCTGCCATTCTATCCTCTCTACCAAACACGATAATATAACTAATTTTTCCTCCCATTTTCCTAAAAAATTACCATTTAATCGACGTATACAATAATATTTGGGCTTAAAATAATTAAGACACGTATGCAAGCTCGTGGAACAATTTTTGTTTTAGCTTGACTGTTACTTAATTCAAACAATTTAATCAAAGTTAGAAAATATGGAAACATGTTTCTCCAAAACTTGTATGCTAAGAAGGTTAAGATAATTGAGATTATGGCTAAAGCGAGTTACTATATCATCATGTAGTATTTTACTCCTATTTATGATTAAACCAAAATAAATGGAAAGGGAATTTGGCCCTCAACTTTTTGGGATACCTAGCATGTGTAGTCATGATAATGGAGAGAGAGAGAGAGAGAGAGAGAGAGAGAGAGAGAGAGAGAGAGAGAGAGAGAGAGAGAGAGAGAGAGGAGAGAGAGAGAGAGAGAGAGAGAGAGAGACTGTGTGTGTGTGTTGGGGAGGGGTGGAAAACATTGGTTTATATATAATTGGTGGCCATATAAGTAGGAATTGTCATATTCTTATAGGACTCTGTCCTACTCCTTTTAAATCTTAGGTTTGCTTTTCTGTTTCAATCTTGTAGGATATGGTCCAATTTGATGTTAATGGGGGGCCATAAGGAATATATGCCATGTACCATATTACTTGATATTACATCAGTGGATGCTTGTCCTTGGAGCCTTTTCTTTAGTATTGCATAATTGAATAACGAGAGACGGTTAGATACGTACTAGTGAAAATAATATATGCGCTTTGAGTAAGGGTGTAATAGGTTAAGTGATAAACCGTGTACATGAGTAGATGCATGTCATTGAAGATATTTCTTCTGTTTCATGAATGGATTAGAGTAAATCCCACAGAACGATACGATTTTGCCAAAAGATTAGTACGGACAAATGTGTTCAATATAGATAATTTTCTTGAATAAAATGTTAAGGCTAGGGATGAATCTTATTTGATTCCTTCATTCTTAGACTAGTGATTAGATAAAAAAATTATCAATATATTTCTGGTATTTGATTCATTTCAATCTACAATCCCCACCTTAAATGAACTTTATAATGCTAAAAACTTCTATGAAGAATGGTTCACTCCAATTGGAACAATATTATTCATTTTTGTGTTTTTTTTAAACATAAAAATGATCATTGCTCTAGCAAAAGCAGAATGAAAGTGGGTTTGAAAAGATTGAATGCCTTCAAAAAAAAAAAAAATTGTATTCTCCTTTCCTCAAATTACAATAATCTATGGTAAAGCTTTATCGTTGAGAGGAACACAAAGCAAATCACCACCTAAGGTTCTAAATGATAAGAGGTAATGGTGCAAAGACATCAATACATTGCCTAAAAACATCCGCACTTGAGCTACCCAACCGAGCACTCTTGCCTCTAAAATGAACAAGTCTAAGCTATGAATGAAGATATGGGATGTTGTACATTGGTAGATATTGCGTTTTTTCTATCCCAAATGTACAATATCATAACAAGTAATATAGTAAGCATTTGAATCCAGATTATCGTTCCCACGAGGACTATACTTTAGACCTTAATAAGTTTTTCTAACTTCTATTTGATGAAAGTAAATAAATATTTATGCGTTGATATGAATTTTTAATTTAAACAGTTAAACTTAATTAAAATGCAACAAAAATTTATTCAGATTTCAAATAATGGATGGAAATTAGGAACAAACAATTTCACCTACTGATCACCTTTAAATCATATTTCAAGATTCAAGAGCCTAATGTAGTGTTCGATTGAATTCTTCTATTGTATTCAATTTACTCCTCTCGAGTTCTCATTAAACCTATTTAAATATTGTAATCACATATCTCTATGCGAATCTATCTTAGTTAAATGAAATTTTAGTTCTAAGAATTTATGCGTGATCGCAATACTTAGTATATGTATCTCTACACGTTATACTTTACCAAATTTTACTAAATGGTCTAAATCTCAAACTCGCCTCTCGATTCACAAAAGATTTACAAAGTCATCAAATTAGTGATCAAGTAATTTAATGTATTAAATTCATAGTAAAATCAACACATGAATGATAAAATACCAAAAAATCTTGAATAAAAGACATAAAGGTTTCAAGTAAATTACATCGTTCGCCATAATTTAAAGTTTAGCTATTCATAATAAATTAAAAAAAATTGATATTGAGCACATCACCGGATTTTGAATATAAATGTAGAAAAAAAAAAAACTTGCACCAAGATCTTTTTTTTTCCCCTTCCAATCAATGTTTCAAAACTTGAATTCCTTAATATTTTCCTCATTTGAATTGTGCTCTTAATCTCCAGTTGTATCTTTGTTTTCTCAATGTGTGGAACCCTTAAGATTCTTTCATTTCTTCTATTTATACTTCCCTACACGATTTTTCAAAAATTGGAGTCTCTCTGAATTTTTCGCGACCAAAACAACATAACCCTAAAATTTGCAGCGCAGCACCTAAGTGCTAGGAGGATGCAGCGCTTGAGCACTACGTTGCTGGAAATAAACAGCTTAGCTTCAGTATTTTTGTCTTAATTTTTTCTCCCAATTTTCGATTAGGGCGATTCAAAATGTAATGGAAAGATAATTCAAATGGCTACAACTTTGCTAGAAATAGATCTTTTTCAATTCGAACATGACCAAAAATAGGTCTCAATCTCTAACTAAAAATCTGGGTATCATTGTGCGGTTGAAAATTGATTTGTGAAAATATTTTGGCCATAAAGTTGTATCCATTTGACCCTAAGGATGACAACGGGGCGAGTATGGGATAGGTAGGTCATTCTCAGCCTCGTTGTCGAGTATTTTTGTTACCTTATCCATTCCCATACCCGATTAAAGTGAGATGAAGAGGAATCGTGGCGGGATCGAGGTGGGGCAAGTTCCTTTCCCTATTTATCGCCCCATTTTTTTCCTTTTATTTTTTATTTATTTTAATTTTTACTTTTTTTTTATGTCTTTAGTTTGTAAATATTATTACTTTTTTACTAATTTGTTAAAAGCAACTTATGTTCTCTTTAAAAATTATGAAAATTTTATTATTTTTCTTAAATAAAAAACTTAAATTTAAAATTAATTTTAAGTAGAGCGGGGACTATGTTTCCCATACCCGTCCCGTACCTGCTTCGGGGTAATGACGCTCGCCCCGTCCCATTCAGGGCGGGGCTCCGCAGGTATCGGGTTGAACGAGTTTTTTTTTTTTTTTTGTCATCCATATTTGGCCCATAACATTCTCGAATTTTCATTGTGAGCTTGATACAATTTTTAAGTATTTGCATTTTTGCTCTCAAAATTTGAATCTTGTCATTTTTCGTTTCTTTCTTTTAATTTCACTTCTATTCATTGAGTTTCACCTAATAACACATTATATAATAAATTACGGTATAATTTCATTAAAAAATTACGAAAATATCAATATTTTAGAGTCCGAATAACTGTATAAAATACACTTATCAGTAGATAAAAGTACAAGTCTAAAGTGCTATGTCTTTAACATTTTGGGCTTGAGAAATAGTACTCTTCGAAACTAAGATTACCCTTATTTATTGAATTTTGATGTAATCACCAGAAGCACAAGAAATAGTTTTCACTATACCAAAACTAGTATTTGACCATTCAAATTGCAACAGCTCAAAATATGGTCTATGTTTCAGCTGAATTTGTTAGAAACTGGCATGCGAGGGTGGCTGCAGTCGTTTGCTGTTATGATATCTTGCACTTCGCGTTCATGATATCTTTAACTTTCCAGTCTCCCCACCTGCACCCCTAACCGAGCTCTTGAGGCAACGCCAAGAATGCAACCATCGCAAGTTGACAAGATTCGTTGCCGATTGTTCAAGTTGTGGGTGCTTTTCATGGTCATAACTCATAGCCAATGGATATGCCTATCCCTATCACAAATAGAGGAGATAAACACATTTACGAGGGCAATTCTTAACACTATCACCAATAGTAGGGCTGTCCGTTGGTCGGTTTGGTTCGGATCTGCTTGGTTCCAAAATTTTCGGGTATTTAATAAATAAACCGGTCGGGTCCAAATATAATTATGGAACCGTTTGAATTCAGTTCCATACCATAATTAATTTTTTTAACATTTACAGCAATAATATATAAATATAACTAATAACATTTCATTCATAACTTTTACAAATTAACGTAGCCCAACATTAATTCGATGCATACAAATACCGAAAACTATCGGCACTACCACCACCACGAGAAAATTTATAGACTTCAATACATATATCAGTTGCCAACAAAATTTATAGACTTCAATTCAGAAAACCTAATGGAAAATTCTAGAAGCTTGCCCCTACATCAACAACAATAGGCCTTCTAAGGCGATCCATCTTAGATTCGAGTTCATCAATGCTTTTGTTAATCAATGATGTGATACTTGGTATTCGAGCCCTAATTATAGATTCCAAGTGCTGAAATACAAAACAATGATCTATGTGAATTGATATTAGTACATTTATTACATCTTTCACCCATTAATATTTGCGTTTCTATGATTATTTGACGCATAAATGCACTAAGTACTTCTATATCTTGGTTTAGGTTGCAAATGGGTGAAAACGATGGAAAATAGAAGAAACAAGTGAAAATGATCAAAATGGAAGCAAGTGAAAGTTCAGAGACTGAAGAACAAATACTCTAAACTTGTTTCCAACCTTGTAATGAAGATTCGAGAGCATTAGAGGTCAATTGGATAAAGAAATAAGTCAAATGGATGAAATATAGCCAAAACATGATCACAAATCAGCTTTAAAGCTGAAAAATTTCGCACCGATTTAAAACCTCATATTGAGACCAGTTTTTGACATGGAAAATGATCTAATTTGAAGATTCTATCTGAAGTAAAATTGTAGCCATTTGGGTTAAATTTTCAATTCAACTTGAATCGCCTCAATCGAATATCGAGAAAGGAAGTTATGAAGAAAATACTGAAAATGATGTAGCAACTTAGAGCTCAGGTGCTACCCTTGCAGCGCCTA